>KB309044.1:306834-351124 GCA_000328365.1 Capitella teleta
CACCATGATGAAATCTCGTTAATTTATCTCGAAATTTCGAGATAACATCTCGTAATTTCGAGATAATATTTCGTAATTTCGAGATATTATCTCGTAATTTCAAAATATTATCTCGTAATTTCGAGATAACATCTCGTAATCTCGAAATATTATCTCGTAATTTCGAAATATTATCTCGTAATTTCGAAATATTATCTCGTAATTTCGAGATAGCCTCTACAAAAAAAAAAAAAAAAAAAAAAAATCACACTATGTCCGCTCCCAGCCACCGTAGTAAACTCAATTGACTTCATCAAATAATTTTGAACCATATTATGTGCTGTTGATTGTGAAGTTATAAAACATCGATAATGGCCAAAGACGTTGGCGCATATAATCTCTATTTGGGCATAATTAATAGACTATATAATTACACTTAATGATTTGAAAAGTGATTTGGTACAAATTAGCCATTTATATTTTAAGTAATTATCAGACATACAGAAAGGAAATATGATTCATCAGATGGACAAATAAAGGAAACCAAGGTCATCAAGGCTCGCTTACACCACGTCTCCATCGACCTAAGTGACACACTCGACGTAACATGCAACCACCTCACCTAAATAAAGAACCCTATTAGATTAGATATTTTGGTTGTCCATGATTTTATTATTATTATGTTCGCCGGGGTTTAACCTGTACACTTATAAATAAGGGCCACCTGTGTAATGATGCACTGTACGCGTTAAATCAGGATATCCCACTGACGATAAATACCGATCGATAACGATGTCCTTCCCAGCACTAAACAATGGAGTGAAAGAGCCATGATGTCATCCTACCCCAATCCTTTCCTCATTCTTCAAGATGTGTATCTCCATGCACGTGTTTATAAGGGATTCCGTGACGTCACACTTTTTCCACCCTATGCATTTACTCCATTTAGACTGCACGAAGCGGATGAACTGATTGACAACAGTTCGAATGCAGCAGAAGAGGTCAGGAAAATGGCGACCAAAACACTTCAAAACAGTGCTGATAGGAAAATTATTCATCAACATGAGAAAGTGAACGACTAGTATTGTAAAGCAAACAAAATGCCCACCAATGACGTCATAGCTATTTCTAAATTAATGCTCGAGCCTCTAACATGCAGGCTTTACATAACAAATTGATGCTATCTTGCTTTGTAGTTTGTTAATTAGGCAACGCCACATTTCACATATAATTGTATACACCGTCCCTTTAATATTGTTCTCTAGTACTGCTAATGCGCATGCGTACTGGCGGCATTGCACTCAATAACACGTAACACACATCAACACTATGCAACCATTATTTTGAATCAAGGTCATTTTGTTGTTAACAGAGCAGAGACACGCGTATTGGTTTTTTTTTTCTCTAGAATTAATTATTTGGTTTATTTTAAGTGCGAAGTGAAATGTCGAAAAAAATAAATCGGTTAAGTTATTTTGTTTGCAAGAATTTTTTTTTCTCCTGCATTCAGCTCACGTTCAAAATTTATTTAGAATATAATGTATGACCTGCAGTACTGCAACGCCCTTGACCTAAAATAAAATCCCATTCTTGTTTCCCAAAATGCAATGCGAGCGGGTCAGTATTCACAGGAAAAGCAACCCCTCCTCTCCCCCCCGCTTCCTTTCCACTACAGAGCCTACATATACGGCATGATCATGCACTCTTCCTGACATCACTGCTAGTATAAAATTTATTAATACATAATCAAAGTTTGTTCTTCACCTATTACCTTGTTAATTAATCAAGTGGCGTGATATTAATCAGCCTAATAGAACGGAGTAGACCTCAAGGTCCTTTCTATATAACACCCGTATATTATAAACGTGGGACAACTCGAATGATCCATTAATTATCAGTATAGAATACCTTGATAATTGATCATTATAGCATTCAATGGGAGTGCATACATCATGATTATTGTCATTGCTGCAGTGAAAATCCAGGTATAAATTATTCCCGACCCCCACCCCTTCTTCCATTTTTAATAATTCATAATTCTCAAGTGCCATTATGATGGATGATATTCCGTCCTTGGCAGTAAGTAATCGATTCCGCCTCGCGAATAAAGCTCCTTTGTTCGACCGGAAGACAAGGAGAACTGTGTCAATATATTCCCACAGATGTGCTATATTATCCTCCGAATGCATTTCTTCTATATAGTCTAAATAATTAAATTGTAACTTTGATACCAGATTATCATATTGCATAATTAAATACTGTAATTATATATCGTACGGTATTGAATATGATCAAAATGCGAAATATGTATCCCCTATATTATATGCATGCATGCAATCAGATCGGATCTTATATCCCTCCGTACGAGATACCTGGCTAACAGATGACCGGTAGCCATATTCTCACTTTCTCTGTAATAAAGAGAAACCTGATAAAATTGTTTCCATTCCTTACAGAATTATGTATACTGATATGTATATAGCGCAAAATGTATTATAAGATAAAGTTTCTATGCGCTGAACATAAAAGAAAATTGCATGCATTAGGTCTAATAATAGAACAAGATGCAAAAGGGGAAGAGAGTCATTGGTGCCCAGTGCCACTTCAGGTATGAAGAGAGTCTTCTATAATTCCTGGTCAAAAAACTCATTGCACTGGAACACCCTGAGACGTCATATTATTAACATGCAATATTATTATAGAATGCTAAGAATATGAATTAATATTTTTCGCAATGTAAAATTGACGATACATATAAAAGTCTTCAATGTCTTCTTCTGAAGGGCGGCGTTGCATGGCGATAACGGATAACTGAAAATCTGGGTCCCGGGGAGATCTATTATATTCATAATACAATAGCTAGAAGCGACAATATGTTAATTCAACATTGACTCTCTCTGTGGTTTTTTGTCACACGTCCCATGCCACACACGTGTACTCTCATAATACGTCGCCAATATTACGCCGTTTCTAATCTAAAACGTGTATGATTTGTGTATTTTGTTTTGCTGGTCTATCGGGCTACCCAACTAGATCAAGGATTACTGATCCTGATCTTGTAGAATCACAGAAATTCACTCAAAAAGGGGAAATAACACATCACCTTTATTAGGGAATAATATATACAATAATAATATATAATAATATATACAATATCTCGGTCTTGGGGTGCCCAGTTTCAAGTTTTATGTCCATATCATTGCTAGCATCATCACACATGCTACCCTCCATCTTCTCATGAGCAGCATCCTCACGACCATCCTGATCACCAAATACAGGGTCTTTATTCAATCGAGATCTACATGGCAGGATTCTTCGGTGACTCTGCAGTGCTGCCCAACTGCGTAACAAGGCCGGGCGCTGTGTACTACTGTCTATGGTGGTATGCAGGATAAAGAACCCTTGGGTTTTATCGATAAGAGTAGGGGGAAACCCCGGTCCCGGGCCTTCTCTTCTGGCGCCCGTATCATCCGATCGGATTGGGTGGAGCCGTAAAACCCCATCACTCACTCACTCACTCACATGGCAGGATATTAGGACGTCTATCCCTTAACCCACAATGGTAGCTGAATCTGGATCAAAACCAATTCCAACTGAATCGTCTCAATAGGTTGGAGAGGGTGGTGTCCTGCATGCGGCTTTAGACTTGACTAGGTTCACTTGGCTGAATAACCGCTATTCATATTGTTCAGTTAGTGTATAGTGCGTAGAAACATTCCATTCTGAGCTGCTTGGCGTCATAATACATTCACTGCCAACACCTCCACCATCCAGTCAATTTACAATAAACGATGCATTTCCATTATTATGCACTGTAAGGCCTACTCGATCATGCGATGATGAGAGCGATGCCTTATTTGGACCAAAAGATGCTCATCCATGGTCAGGGGCTGAACAACAAATTTGATTTGAAATGATCGGAATAACAGGATGCAAGGTTCAACTATCCATACTGGATATTTATTTCTCTGCGTGAAATTTGCGTAGTTTTTACACTGCGACCTGGGTGATCAATGCGACCCTCATATGGTAGCTAAATTAATGATTTCACTTTTCTTAAGATGTGCAGATAATTAACTCTAATCAAAATGAGAAAAGACGCCTGTCTAGCATCGTATGTATATATGGCTGAGTGGTCAGCTGACTTGTGGGTGAGCTTCTTTTGTCGCCGACATGAGATCATTCAGTAATTCAATGACCCAATACATATGCGGACATAGCACGAAACATAAACTCACATTACGTATTGACGTTATGGATTTATTTTGAAAATAGATCAGTGCTACACTCGTGAACAATTGCACACAGCTGTAGTAATTGCCACGGGTCAAAGGTCACGAGACTATCGAGTGTGCCATGATTACCGCCAGTTGGCATGTCTCGAAATATTTTATGGGAATAATTTAAATAATGTTATTATAATAACCAGGAGATGTGTTGCAAGCGAGCAGGTTATAATACTTTACAATTACATTATCCCATTCCATTTTTATATATTTATTTTGTATTGAAAATGACAAATGAATTCCGTGAGTCGACTGTAATTAATTGTGCCACGCGTAATAACAACGGAGGGAAGAGGTCGTCAGTCATTTCATTGCAGCAGATTATCAATGAGTTTGAATACTCTCAATAAGAGCAACTGCTATAGGAATGTTATTCCGGTCAATATCCTGCAGCTATCGATGACATCTTGCTGTGATAGTGGGTATTATTATATGCTCAGAACTTGAAACAATGTTCATTAAGATTCATAAATAGATCACCTGTGGAAATTATCCATTTGGATGGTAATTGATATGAAATTTACGAGAAGAGACTCGAACAGTGATGCCTCAGATTATTATTCTCTGTGACAGCGAACAAGGTAATTCGTGAGCCATTTATAGATTGGCCCGTTTATTCCCCATCTAAGTATAAGCACCTCCCCCGGTTTCCCACGGAGAGAATAATGTTGCCTTATTCCCCTCAAAACGTTCTCGCTGCAGGAACATGATCACCATAGGGAGAGGTCTCTCCATCCGAATAATAGGGCGGATATGTTCCACAAACTCCCACTACTTGCTCAGTGAATGACCACGAAATCTGATCCCTGCGAACATGGGTCGCAGGTAGGCAATCGACTTATCACTTATCGTTCCATGCAAGATGACGTAACGGGCACGAAAGAAGACGCCAGTCATGCCACGGTGACACGTGATCTCTTTTAAGGCCCGTTAACCGCAGCTTGGGCGCTTTTTTCTTCGTATTTAAACAATCGTTCGCCGCCAGTAATAGTTTGATGCTTGATATAGCGAAGCAACTCAAACAAGCATCAAAGTGGGAGGATAATGAACAACAACCTTTGAGGCAAACACATGCATGCAGCACATTAGCAGAAAGGAACATGTGAGACAACACTGAAAACGTGGTTTAAATAGTATAGAACTGCAGATAAACTGCCCACTCACTTCCAAAAGCTTCTACGCCTTGTAGGAAGGCATTTTAGGCCTTTGCAGCTCATCTGCGGTTTCAGTGGTGCTGGTGTAAAGCTTATATTGCTAGGTTACTATTTGTATTCACTAATGTCAATCTCACCCATTACCTCCATGTCATCAGTGCTACAATTATCTATGTGCAATGGATGCAATATCATGTTAACATGATGTTGCATACCAGCCAATCCATGCACATAGATGGTTGTAGCAAGTGCTCAAAGAGACAGGTGCTGCGAGTATACCTCTAGAATCTGATGCACTTGCCTATAGCTGCATAAAAGGATAAAACTCCAGTTTAGTTGCCATGGAAACTCGCAGGTAAACAAGGTCATCGGTCTCTTGAAGGTAGAAAGAAATTGCTTTTAATGGCAGGAAAACACCTGCGATGAACGTTTTGTTCTTCTTAGAAGAAAACTTAATCAGCGTAAACAACCAACAATACTAGGTACAATAAAACCTGTGTTTGTGCCAACATTTGCATTTGCCACTCCATTTGATGCCAGGAGGTTCTGTGCTAGTGTTAATGCTCACAAAGAAAATAGAGATGACGTCACAGAATTTGTAGTGAGACTGGGAAAACCAAGAGCGAATTAGAGAAGTACAAGAAGAATAAAATCATCCTTAGCCGTTTAGATGAGGAGGCCAAAGAGAAGAAAGAGGCTGTCAGCTACAGCATAAGAGATAATGGAAGCACCTTGAAGTATAAGAAGCAAGATGACAACAAATGGATAAGAGTAAGTGACTCCATGGACCGGGGAGAACACGGGAAACGAGGAATGAAGACCACGGTCTTAGGCAGGCATCGACCCGGAACTCTGAATAAGGTTCTACTCAACCCCTGGTCAGTACGAAACAAGACGACAGCAATCAACGACTTGATCACCGATCTCTGTATTGACGTCTTGTGCATCACCGAGACATGGCTCACTGGAACTGACTCTGATCAACCAACAATTGCAGCGATGTTACCAGAAGGATATACATTGCAACAGAGAGCCAGGAAGACACGTGGAGGTGGGGTTGCAGTGGTACACCGCTCCACATTTAACCTTCAGAGGAATGCTGATGCCGTCGATGTCTCTTCCTTTGAATACCTTTACTGTACGATAGTCGCTGCATCTTCGCTCTGGTTGCTCATCTCCCAACAGACTGTCACTGTTCTATGAGCCAATTCCATACAGAGTTCTCAAATTTTCTTGGGATGCTTGCACTGCACAGCGATAATGTGATGATTGTTGGAGATTTGAACTTCCATCTTGATGACCCTGTTGACCGCGATTCAAATGATTTCGGGAGACTCATCACAGCCTTTGGACTGCAACAGCATGCTCAGCAAGCGACACACCAAAATGGCCATACATTGGATTTAGTCATCACAAGGATCGATGATCGCACTGTCAAAGCTGTGGAGGCAAAGGATTATGGCTTCCCAGACCATTTCACAGTGCTCATTGAAACCGTTTTGAAAAAAAACCCAAGCACCTAAACACCAAGTGACTTACAGAAGGTACAAGAGCATAAACAATGATCAACTTCGTGCAGCCATCATACAATAAGAGCTTTCAGCACCAAGTCCTACTCAACCTCTTACTGAAAGGATAAACATGTATGAAACACACTTATTGCAAATTCTTGATAATATGGAGTCTCCTAACACTCGAGAGATGGTGATACGACCAGAGGGAAAGTGGTACAGTGACGGGGTTCGTGCAGCCAAGCAAGAACGACGTAAAACTGAGAGCAAGTGGCGGAAGACCGGTCGAGCTGTTCATCGAGAGATCTACATCGAACACCGAGAACGAGTGAATGAGCTGATTGATGAAGCAAAGCGGGCACACTACAACGCAACCATAGCAAATGGTCAAAACCATCGACAGCTTTAGCAATCACTGAACCAGTTGCTTGGCAGGGAAGCTGCATCAGCGCCTCATCGTGATCATAGCGACGCTGAATTAAGTTCGCTGTTCAGCGATTTCTTCGTCACGAAGATCCGTGACTGTATACCAGAATGCGACGATCCCACACCACCCGCTCCGCCAGTAACCTCTCAAATGGAAGCATTCTCCAGTGGACGAAGAGGAAATAGTCAAGCTGGTTAGAGCATCCCCATCGAAGACATGTGCCCTGGATCGCATGCCCACTGAGCTCATAAAGATCTGTATCGAACAGTTGTGCCCATTTATCACAAGCATCGTGAATCAATAATCATTCGGTGAAGGATGTTTCCCTTCATCATTCAAATGAAATCATTCAAATTGTGCGCTCTTTAAACCACTTCTGAAGAAGGCCTCTTTGAATCAGGGTTCGATGAAAATCTACCGGCCTATGTCGAATTTAAGTTTTAAAACCTGATTGAGAAGGTTGTTGCTGACGAGCTGAACACATATCTGGCATAGAATGACCTGTTGGAACAAAACCAGTCTGCAAACCGAAGACACCATAGTACGGAGACGGCCCTCCTGCATACGATGACGTTCTGCGGAATCTCGGTTCTCGGCGTGCTGTGCTCTTTGTGATGCATTCCACATCAACCAGCGGCGGCCACTCATCATTGGCGATCAACTGATTGAGCCTCGGTTGCAACCAGTGCGAAATCTGTGCATACAAATGAGCCCTGAGGCATCTATGGAAGCCCACGTCAACTCCATCTCCAGGGCATACAAATCGCAACATCAGCACGATCAGGTCATCATCAGCAGGACCGGTCGACATGAACACATAACGCCCGTTTTACACGACCTTCACTGGCTCCCGGAATTCATGGATTCTCTGCGTAAGGAAATCAATCTTTGATCGCTAATGGTTTGAACTGTATAGGCCTACATGTAGATTGTACTTGCAGACGCAAGCATGGATTACATGTAACTCATTTTTAAGCCATTTCTAGATCGGTTCGTTTCTTTTTGCACCTATACCGTATATACATGTAAGTTGTCAACAAGCGGAGACAAGACTACGAGCAACTGGTTTATTTAACCAAACCAGCGGCAAGATTAGATGAGAGTAGAGTAGATTAGAGTAGAATATTAGATTAGAAGTGTCCGGTGAAATTTCAGCGATCAAGAGCGATTCGTTATTCCTTCATGGACCGCCCAGAAACCTGCCTATTACAAGAGGCTTTTTGATAGCGATGCCAGACTTACTGCTGGCTATATAATTACACGGAGGTGAGTGTCCCGGCAGCTAAATTTACATAAGCCTCTTGAGAAATTTCCCATCCGTTTCAATAACACCCGTGGGGCTGATATTACCGAATAGTCCGCAAAGACGACAAAAGAATAATCAAACAATGAATAGATCGTCCAGGCAATGAAACTTATGTCCCTTAGGGATGTAACCAGTTTAAACAGGTCAAACAAGGGTTTCTTTTTTTGCTCATTATAATTCGATGCCTCGGGAGCACAGTGTGGGAAAACAGGTTAAGTTGACTTTGAAGGTAAACAAAATAAGGTGAGAAAGGCTTTCAAACAGCGGTGTGAGCTGGTTACAGGATATAATGGGGTGCATTGAAATCAGGGTGCTTTCAATGGTCTCGGATTTGATTATAAAAATAGGGTCTGTCATGAGAGAATTTTGTGTTTGGAATTTAGAAAATTCGAAGAGCATTCCTCCCTCTTCCCGTGTTCATGGTGTTGACGATAAACTGACTCACAAGAGAGATTCGTCTCAGAACATATTCTCCTTTCAGCGTATTTTCGTTTTAGTGGCCATGAAGCCAGCACAGTTGCGGTTTCCGAGAAACGAATATTGCATCGTGAATGGCAGTGATTGGCCCTAACGCCTGTTTGCGATGTTGCTGCTAGTGTTACGCAACCTCTCGACCTCCAGAATACGAATGACTGCACCTCCCGTTGCGAGTAACCTTCTGGTAATCTGGGTGTTTCTTGGAACACCAGTGAGCGGAGAGATTTCAAAGCATGTGAGGCGAAGGGACTCAGGTGAGGGGAGATTGGGGGCAAGAATAAGGGAAGCCACCCCAGTGGGGAGGGGCGGGGGATGTTGGTTAGGGCCAGGCGCCCTCTTCCTGCAACAGAGCAGATAACAAGTCAAACATAAAATATTTTAGCGAAGGCATGCCATGCCAATTAAACCATCGCAATCAAGAGGCAGGGACACACATGCTAATTCTCGTTTCAATGAATTTGGAGAAATAATCACGGCAACCTCCGTTAGCTCAATGTCTCAGAAGAAAAAGTCCGAATCATTGGATGTTCTACCATATTCCATATTGTGCATTCAATGTAAATGTCTTCCCTTTTCTTGGGCGTGGTCGTGAATGGAACAATTTTGAAGTGAAACGTCTTAAAACTGACGTTTATACTATAGAAATATCTCAGTACAACCCTATATGGGCAATTGATGGGCATATATACCTGAATCGCAATCGATTCGAGGTCACGAAGGGTCATTTACTTGACCTCCTTATGAGTCACTGACCCATATCCCCAAGGGTTACGACAGCGGATCATTGTCTAACGAGCAGATGACGCCACAGCAGCAGCGGCCAACTGAGTGTTACACAATGGATCGCCGATGCCCTCCTTAGCTTCTTTTCCCTTTATTTACTTTAAACGGATAGCTCGTTGCGACGCCACAAAGGATTTTTGGGGGTTTTAGAATGACACACAAGTTTCATGATTTTGTGGTCTGAAATGTAATCCGCCCTTTTCGTTAATCCGTCAGTTTCCTTGGAAATGGAGGAGGGCGGATTAACGGGGTCTGACTGTATATTTACCAAGGATCGCGAGAGTGGGTGCATTTCCGTTTCCTGTGAGAATTGAAATAATGGCTGCGGAAGTACTTCCTACCGGCTGAATGCTATCCCATAATTCACTCAGCAGTCAGCTGATCAATTTGACCTATATCCAGGGGTAGGAACCAAAATAACATAGCATGCTTCTTCTATATGTATTACTACCTAATATTATGGTTACAACTTCTCTGAGCAGTCCTCTTGGTAAGTCATAACGCACTTTTCTTCGGGTTCAAATCTGTATCCGCTTAGTTATAACGCATCTTTAACAATGGTTTCCCTGTGAAATGTGGGTCATGGTTCATGCACAATATAAATAATATCAATAATACAATATATACATATATATTTACTCTTGTAGCAAATCGATAACGACCAGAAAAGAGGAGATAAAAGGTGGAAATGAAAAGTATTTTCTGGCACGGCAGAAAAAAATCACGTTCTGATAGGACAGGTGGTGTGTTAAGGTGTCAAGAACATCGTGAGTTCTATTGGCGGATACAGACCTTCACTTGTCTCCGCGGCGCTACTGAAAATAAGCAGCGGCACACACCGATGAAAACTCACCCCTATTTTGGTACATCCATTTCACTCGATTTCACATGACGTCACTCGGAATTCCCAAGATAGCTCACAAGGCAAAGGGAGTGAAAATGAATTCACCGTATTTTGCTGAATACGACCAGTTGACTAAATGTTACTATAAATAACAGCTAATGAGATACCACCTGTCATCGGTGTGTGCCTGTGTCATTATACACATAATCAGGGAACCAGTGAAATACAGACCTCCTCTCTGTGTTTTGGTCCTTTTAATGAAACTGAAACGAACACTTAACAAGAATAACGCAACCATAACGCACTTCTCTCTCTGAAAAAAAAAAGAGACCTCGCCGTGAATCATAACGCATTTTCAATTTTGTGCCCAACAAACAACAATTGTATTCTAACCACGTATGTCCAAGGAACTGACCGATGAAGCTCTAATTAATTAAGTGTTAATTATTTTGATTTTAGTAACTATTGGAATGCAAAGAACAACTGCTCTGATAATATTCACTTTTTTTTTCTTTCTAATCAAAATGGCGTATATTGTTTCAAATACGCGGGGATCAAATGGCCGATAGATAACTTCTGTGCTCTGAATGACACGACACGGGCGATCAATCTGAAAGATAAGGAGACCGCGCGCACTCAAGATCAAGTTATTTCGTGATGTACTTAGAGTAAACACTTCTATTTTCGTCAATATCTCAAGATGAATTCAACGGTTTAACCCCATTTAAGGAGCCAGTTTCTTCTTGATGCTCAAGTATTTGGCACTCCAATGCTAAACTCACCAACATCCGGTGTCTATAGGTATGGCCTTCGGCGGTAGAATGTTGTTATAATTGATGTGCGCTTTGAAAATAGCACGTGAGCGTCAGGCTTCCGCTCAAAAACCATCCTGTATATTTTTTTCCTCTCTTGTTAATTAGGGACGGACGAAAATTACGCTTCCTAATTATTAATTGCGCTGAATTAACATTTTGCTCATTACATCGATATGATTTGATTACTCGTAAAACTAATTAAAGTCAAAGTGTCCCTGAGATTATGGGGAGTCACTATGTCAGTGACGCTTCAAGGTCTGAAAGTATGTATCTCACTAGCATTATATTAAGTTTATAACCGTCGATTGAATATTCAACTTTAAATGATTCATGAGACCAATCCCATTATTGCGCTTAACATCGGAATGCGTCACATACATTGATAGTGATCGATGTTTTTTTCTCAGATTTCAGTCAGTTGTTATCGATTAAGTGCAAGGAGAAGAAAAACACACACAAAGGAATGTCAACACAAAGTATGTAGGCGATCTCAGAAAAAAAAATTAAATAGTTTTAATAACAAGAAATCTGAATAAACATTTTCACAACGAGGCTGCTCATAGAGATAAGCATGCATAGAGTGCTACCAACAACCACGATGCCTGCAATGACGTCACAGCAGCATTCGTGTACAATGACGATGCTTCCGGACACGTGACCCCCAAGGGAGGTTGCCTCGCGCCAAAGTTCAGCATCCTTTTGATGCCACTGGCGTCAGTGCACTCGACAGACGCCGACATGAACACACTCTCAATCTCTCGCAGTACAGCACAGTCACAAGATATGTCATTACCATCGGACATATCCAGAACATCAACCGACGATCCCTTGAAAACTCCTGGTCGGATGACGTTGATCCTACAGGACGCTAGTCTTAACTTGAGAATCCGACTCATGCCCTGAAGAGATTTTTCTTTCAGCTCCGGGATGTCGAGGTGTACGAGCTCCATGCGTTGGACGCCGACCAAGCCAGAAAAAGTTCCCTCCTGGAAGGCCACTCGCTCTCCGCGGCCGGATATCGCCAGGTGCGCCACGTCGTGCACTCCCGAGAACGAGTTGGTCATAAAACTGGTGTCCTGACTCAGCTGGATTTTCATGACCTTGATATCCTGGACGCCCTTGAAGGTGTATCCTGGTAGTCTGTCGATGTCGTTGTCTTGTAGGATGAGCTCTTTCAGTCCGACCATGGAGCCCAGGGCGTGGGCTGACAGTTGACGAATGCTGTTGCCAATGAGCCGCACACTCAGTAGAGAGGTCAGACCTCGGCTGAAGTGCGCGGCAATTCGACCTATGGCACTTCGAGATATGGAGATGGACGCCACATTAGTGTCCCGGAAGGTGTCGGATGGCAGAACGTCAAACTCACACGCCTCGAAGCTGACCGCTCCCCCTCCGATTACATCACTCTGGTTGATTTCATTCTGAGTGTTCATTGCGCCGCTTGCGTAATGGACACTAGCGAAAGCGTACGCTTCGATGTCACGCAGAACGCAGTTCTTGAAGACGAATGATTCGATGTTGGTTATTCCCTGGAACGTAAATGCAGCGATGGAATTCAGGTGCACCTTGCGCATTTCCATTTGGCGGACGTTTTCGGCGTTCGTGAATGCTCCAGGTTGAATATCCAGAGATTCCACATCGTGAATGGCGATCCGGGGAATATCGTACACTCCGTAAAAGGCGTACGGATCGATCCTCAAATTAGTGCCGCTGATGACGACCGCGATTTCCCGGGCGTAAGCGAAGGCAGATCCGCTGATTAGCTCCAACGGATTCACTCTCAGATCCAGAATGCTGCTGGAGTTGAATCCGCGGAATTCCTTGAATGAGTTGGTACCCAATTTCCGGATCCGGTTATTTCGAATACTTAACTTATGTATCCTGATCCCTCTGAATATTGAATCCGGGATAACCTCTATTGAGTTATGATCCAGGATAATTTCCGTGGCGTTCTGGAATAATCCGGCAGATATCGGTGTTAAATCCGTGATATAGTTATAACTGAGATCCAAGATCCGGATTTCAATGCCAAGGAGATCCGGGATTTCTCGCAGACCTGAATTTGAGCAGTTGACAGTTAATACTGGAAGCTGGAAGCAATCGCATTTTTCCGGACACAAGCCATAAAGTCCGGCTGTTTGTAAAACCAGGATGAACACACAATACAGTCCGAGTCTCTCCATGCTTTAGATGTGAATGAACGTATATTCGTCTGAACTCGTCGGCTAACTTCCGGTCCTTTCACGCCAATTTCCGGTCTTCACAACTGCGGGCGAAACACACACAAAGAAGTTTTTCTACTGTGGTCGGTTTTACAACAGCTTCAAAAGTTGATGCGATGTTATCATATCTGAGAATTAATCCACTCTCGCCTGCACACAGTACCTGAATGAATGAGATCACTTGGTCTGCTGACGTTAGCCCACTTGCGCTGATATCAGCATATGGTTATGTGCTCCAGACTAATTGAAATATGTTTCTTTTCTTTTTTTCTCCCTACTTACTTACAGTGCGACTTGCATACTAGAATACCAACAACGAATCATAGATGAAAGGGCAAGTCACGTCGCTTTAAATCGGTAGTCAATGAACCTCTTATGTGGAAAAAAAGGTCATGCTCCGGTTATTGAGGAGTCTCAACAAGAAGTAGATGAATGCAGATTGATGTAACTCCCTTAAACGCGGATTAGCGTCGTGTTTGCGGAATCCTATTTGCAGAGAAGTCAGTAATACCGAGTCTGCTGCAGACCACAAAATTACATCCTGTTGGCAGTGGCTTAAACCACCAAATGATTCTATCCGTTTATAATTCTACGTATGAACTATTCAAACCTTTCGTTACATAATTAATATAACCATAGTCAATCAGTAAGTCTCAATGAGTCATCTTCAGTCACAGTCAGTCACCTCTTTATGTTGCTCCTCCGTCTCTTCCTTGCCCGTGTGTGTAAACTTTCTCTTCAATGAATGCATAATATTTGCTCCGCGACTTCATTCATAAATATTTTTTCCTCTTTTGCATCTCGCAAGTTTAGACTTGTCTGTGTACAGTACCACTTTGTTAACCAAATACTCACCATCGAAAGTTGTATATCCGGCATACCAGTTGTTATCAATGTCATCGATCGTTGCGCGTATATTTATCATCAATTGTACAGTTGCACTGTACACTCTTATCTGATTAGGTTTATCTTTCGCGGTTCGAGTTACGAAATTTTACGAACATCGAGCAATGTGTTGTGTAAGTCCTCAATCGAGAACACTTTTGGTGCGAAGAAAATTAAGAACTGGACCTAGGTTTGAAAATTGGATGCAGATGATGAAATTAGACAAATAATCCTGGAGCACGTGACATGAAGAATACGACCCCCCCCCCCCCCTCCTTTCCAAAGTAATGATAATAAAAGATAGAATAAAAATAGACCAAAGAAAAGCACCAAAAAACACCGAAAAAACACGATCGGCCGCGAAAATTTGATGCCCGCGAAATCTTTCTGGGTGATCTTATACAATAAGACCCTACGCTTGACGGCGAATAATTAATTGGTGCCGCGAATAAAGGCCTCAGCCATAAAATCGCGAAATCTGCAGTCCACGGAAAGTTCCTGTTCTACAGTATGAAATTCTTGGGATAATCAAATCAGAGCGCTGGTTTATTGGACATTGATACAGACTTAGACATGAGGAACCTATAATGCTTATTTACTTTAACGGTTTAGTCGATATCGTTGAAGTAGGTTAAAAGGTAAATATGGTTTATTTGCATTTAATGGGCGTATGCATATAAAAGGATGAAAGAAAAATTAGATGTATGTCGCAAGATGCAGTAATGCAAACACACACATGAAAGGTGCAAGGACATTATGATAATAAAAATTGAAGGAATAATCAGTAAAATGAGTCGCAAAAGAAGTACTTTTTCGTACTATCATTTTTGTAATTCTTCTCTGCCTGTAATCAAAATTTAAGTTTATCCGACTTCAAAACATTACACATAATATTATGCGTTCATTCAATTGATTTCCTTTCCATTTTTTTTTTTTTTTTTTTTTTCAATTTCGCGTGATTTCTACGACATTTGGCATCGAGGGGGTGGCCGATGTGTACAGTCAACGCAACGCACTAATTATTATTGCATATCATAATCTTGAAAATATTAGATTCTGTTTCATTCATCATTGATTCATGCATGATCGAAGTATAAGCGAGCCTACAGTTTTATTGTTAGTCCATTTTAACCAATTATTAATAATTGAGCAAAATTGTCAGGTTTTTGCCGACTACCGATGTGTAATTTCCAACCAGAAGCCAAGCATAATTGACTACACTGTGTGTACATATGTACATGTATATATTTACGTGGTTTATTACATAGGTTAACAATTTCCAGCGGACTCTTCTACTCTTTCTCTTTCATATAGTTCCTTCATTCCCTTGTGGGAGAGGTAAACGTCCATTCAGAACCAGGAGGCCCCATCGACTCGCTTTCAAATTTTCATGATTTCGAGACGTTTCCTGTCAGCGGCTATAATATAATTAATTATAGTATAATTATAATTATAATATAATTATAATGCTCTCCTCAAACAGCAAAAATAATGTACGTATCAAACTTCAGCAGAGCACATATGAAAGTACCTGAGAGAGTTGTGATAATTGACGTGTTTTTTAACACCTAAACCGATTTTTCATGGAATTACTCTTGTAATTCATCAATAATTCTTAATTGGTTGTTGCAATCCATTATTTTCTGCTCATTCGTCGCCAATCCCGCCAAGTGCGTGCCTAAAACACCACAGAATGTATCTTTTACTCCCCTTATTGATATGCTTAAGTTCAAGGGGTACTCCCGCCTGACTTCAGGTCTAGAAAGTGAGGCCCAATCCGGGCCGAAAGAACTTTTGACGAGCTGTAAAACACTGCATCGCCACTTAAGATGCCGCTTTTCATAACGTTCTTCGCGAATTTCACGAAGGTCTCATGGCAATCATAACGCACTTCCATGCTTGTTCGCGCCAAAACGATCGATCATACGTCATAATTGAATACGTTTATATAATGTACTAATATTAATATAGTAATTTTTGCTCGTATAACTACCTGGTTTTGTGATATTTTCCTAATATTTCCACTTTTCTTTCGTTAAGATAATCCCTGTATACGATGTGCATATGTTTATTCTAGTGCAGTTAGTCTCAGCATTAAATCACTGCTCGACCAAACTCGATTTGTAATAGGATTTTAAATAGCGATTAATAGTAATCAAGGCTTGTACTCATACGTTTGAGTTTTATTGCTTTTGATCTCAAAATCGCACATTTTAAATATATAAATTACATATGAATAAATTACATATGAATAAATTACATATGAATAAATTGGCAAACAAAAAAAATTGAAGCATCCGATCCGGCAGACCGCTCCACAAATACAGCACCTCAATTTAAGAATTGTGTCAAATTCTTCACACTTCAAAGCGTAGCACAAAAGATAAAAAGAACGTCGGCGGGAATGTTCTCACATAAGCACAGGGAAATATATCGAAATCATAACGCACTAATAAAGTGCGTTATGATCAGCAGTTCTTGTTGTGGAATGGCCACAACATCTTCAATCTTTCAATCTTTTCCGAGTTTATCAATCATGTCGCCGATTATCCTCAGCAGAAAACCGACGCTCTTCGCTGCTGTTTTCTTCTCGACTTCGCATCTGTAAAAATAAATAAACCGAATTAATAAATATTAGTACACGAGACGAGAGAATTGAATAATATAGATCTTTAGGATTTAACAATTACGATTTATAATTTTGTTTCGATGAAATGAATATTCACCTGTATGATACTTCGTGCCACGAGTGACCTCGTTTGACCTCATTCCTCTTCTTGTCTTCCCTCATTGACTTGCTGCTTTTCAGCCCCTTCTTTTCTGAGTTGACCATACTGGATTGAGTAGTGGACACCGTGTGTCGCCTCTTTTCTCTTATTCGCTTCAACATGGCAGTTTGAATTGCTGTTTGGTTCCTTGTCGCTTGTTTATAAACATGCTCTCCTACACGCGTGAATATATAACCATGCGTGCGTCAGGCCCTACTATTACAGCAACGCCAATATACTTGGATTTTTATCCTCAAATCAGCCGAGACTGTTATCTTGTGGTCATATTAATACGTGGTCAACTGTATCAAGTAAATGGATACAATACCTGAGATGAATTGTTGCACATACAACGATTCAAGTACTATGAAGTATTCGCTCGAGGGGACGGACTGTAGCGGTTAGAGCCCGTAAAGTGTTTTTGACTCAGCCGGAAATTCCCACGACATAATGAATATTCATGATATTGACTGCCATTGAGCCAACCAGGCAACGAGGTCATGATGTATTCAGGTCAGTGGGCGGGGCATGTCACAGGTGCATTGTAATCATATCACAGGGTTTGCAGTGGTTTTTCGATAATTCTGACGTCACTGTAAGCCATGAGTAATGGTTTTAAAATAATCGCCAAACCAAATCCGTTGTCTTGAACAGGTGATCGTCTATTTTGAGCTGAGATTATCTCCACTTCCTTATAATAGTTATTTCACCTGTAATTGACGTACACATGACTAAATTCGCATTCTGATTGCGGAGTAATATAATCATTATCAACGTATGTTCAATTCCTCAAAATCTTGATAATTTGCGTGTTTTGAACAATTTCAGAATGATGAATAACACACACGTGTCTTGAACAGACTCAAGACATGTTTTTAATACGTCCTTTGTATACTTGATGTTATGATTTTATGCTTTTATCTTATGCGTATAGAGCATATAATATATGTATATTCGCTTTATAAAAATAAAATCTATTTACTATTGTTACGTATTGTGTGTACACGTACATACACGAATTACTAAATAATAATCATAATCAATGTTTTTGTTTAATTGTTATAGTTGTTTTTTTTTGTTTTTTTTTTTTTTTTTTTTTTTAATCCTGGGTGTTACAAAATATCAGTCTGTATTTAATCAAATTATCGCCAGGGTTTTTCCGTGGAGTGGGAGGGGTTGATTCACCCGGGAGATAGAAGGGGGAAGGGTTGGGGTGGGGCGTATCATTTATTGGTAATCTTGGGATTGCGCATCGATCGATAGTTCACTTGGTGCTAATCCATTGATGAATCAACCGCTTAATTGGTCCGAGCATGACTCAACGTTTTTGTGACAATTCAATGAAAACATGCAGGCTTTGTTTTCGGAAAATATATCATCATATCTACGGTATTGGAATACATAATGATGGGAGATGCATGCCGTGTACATGTAGTTGCATACGTGCATCACATGAATACAGTAGTATCATGTGACAGTGTAGAATTAAATAATTATCCGCCTCTGAATTGATTAATCCAGACTATGTATTTTTATCAGCGCCAATTCTTTTTTTCTTTTTCTTTTTTCTCTCTTAATTTTTCGTCAAGGCACATATTGTCAAGTGGATTGCGTCAATCGAAGGAGCCGGCTGAGAATCCGAAAATAGAAAAAAATAAAACAAATATATGGCTTCCAAAACCTCAAGATCGTTCTTGTTATCTGGTTATCTATGTACCTATTTTGATCGAACTGCGTCATATATATTTAAATATTTTGTGGCCTAAAATTGAGGATTTCACTCCTTTCATGGTTGCTCTAGAGTTGGCTGTCTCTTGTATTCACCCACGGGTGACCGAATAGCTTAGTGGGTTAAACCGCTGACTGCAATCCAATGCCGACAGTGGGGGTCGAGGTCCCGGGTTCGAGACCCGATCAGGCCATGGGCGTTATGATTGTGAATACGAATTGTAATTCGTTATAATTGTAATTCTTCGGTGACTCTGCAGTGCTGCCCAACTGCGTAACAAGGCCGGGCGCTGTGTACTACTGTCTATGGTGGTATGCAGGATAAAGAACCCTTGTGATTTATCGATAAGAGTAGGGGGAAACCCCGGTCCCAGGCATTCTGTTCTGGCGCCCGTATCACCCGAATGGGTTGGGTGGAGCCGTAAAACCCCATCACCCACTCACTTGTATTCACCCACGACACAAGGGCCATGTTATTTCGCTTGAATATGATGAATATTGATGACGAAAGAATATCCCTGGAGGGATCTCAATCATTTATTAAAGAAAATATTTTCTCTAATCATTATATTACATTTAATTATCTTTAATTAAATTCACTCTAATCCACAGAGTGGGCCAAAGGTAGTTTATCTACTCCATGTTGAAGATCTAAATGCTTTCCAATGGTGCTACGCATTTCTGAGAAAGTGTTACAAAACAGATCGCAGTGTGAAAATCACGCTAAGATAAGAGAAATAAATACGTGCTGTGGTTAGTCTAACATGTCATGCTGCTATTCCTATCATTTCTATTCCCATTTCATCAACATTATACCGATTTGTCTCAATTAATAGAGTGCTCTCAACATTCCGTGATATTTCCACATTCGATGGCAAACAAGGCCCCGGGCCATGGATAAGCTTAATTGAACGCATAATTAACGCTCTCGTACCATTGTTTAATTAAAGGGTGCTATTGTTGCAACAGCAGCACTGATGTTTATCCCCTAAAATCAAAACAAAGCAGACAGGTTGTATTGAAGCGCGATACAGAGATGATATTCCTTAAAGGGATGGGGAACTAAATTTTAAGTGATGTTCTATTGACTCATAGCACCAATTGATAGCATTCCGTGCCAAAAACACCATGCCTGGATGCAAGCGTAAGGAAATAATGCATTCCGAATATCGGGGTTAGCATTGCGCCTATGGGAGAATGGCTTCCATTGCGAAGTATAGGAGGCAAACGTCAGCTGATGGCTTGGTTTGGCTGATGGCTGATTGGTTCCGTTCCCCTCGTGAAGCTATCGATTTCAGCCAATCAGAGCAGAGCATCTTCGCCATAAAAGGACATCTTTGTTGTTTACGAAACGAAAGCGCATGCGTGGTGCACTCTGGCTGACCTTTTTACTGTTTCAGGATGAGAAACATGGTAGGTGTCCTAGAAAATCGCTTGTTAAAATAAGAAAAATAGCGAAAAATCTTTTTTTTTTCGCGCCTGACTGGTGGCAAAATGATTATTCTATCTATTTCCGAAAAGAAAATAAAAAAATATCTAAGGGTTTAATCGCAGGACACGCTGATATGACGAGGCCCATTGTAACAGATGGGGAACTCGGTGTTTCATCACAGCTGCTGACGTCACGCCTAGTTAGCAATATATCGCCCGCGAAATCGTTAGCGATGATATTCCTTGTGTGGGCCAGGCATAGGAATCATTTATGGTGCATCAAATAACGACTCAAAGTCAATTTTTAACCAGTTCTCCCTCCCTTTAATGCTCGTTCAGGGGCTCATCTGACTTTGCTCTCTTCGCTATCACACAACACTCGTATTTAATTGTTCCTCACCCATTCAAAATTAACGTTTTACTTGGGTTCTTTGCATAAATGGGCGAAGAATAACGTAGTCAATCCATACCTCTATACCAGGTAGTTCTTTTTTTTTTTTTTTTTTCTTTTTTTTTTTTTTTTTTTTTTTTATCAAATTTTAGAGTTCTGTTTTTAACATGGAGTAGATAGAGTACTTTTGGCCCACTCCTCTAGCTGTGTAATGTAATATATTGTTAATAATATTATGTGCATTAATTAGACTAAAATTAATTAATGCAGTATTGGATTCATATATTAAAACAAAGTACATGTAAATTAAAGTCGCTTCACAATTCAGTATGCATGAAGTTAGATCGATTAATTGAAGATTCAATAGAGGTTAATAATAATATTTCGATTATTTATGTTCAAATTGAGAATGGTTTAGCATGTATTGGGCCACGCTGACAAACGCGTTCATATATTATGTGCGTGCGTGCGTGCGTGCGTGAAACGCACTCATTCAGATGGATCGCTTTGGAAAATTATTTGCAGCGCCGTGTTCTGATGACCCGGTTGCCATGGGAACGCACGTCTTCGATTGCAAATTCAATGGAAAATTCCGATGGAATTATATGCCGCACGCACGGTCCGCACGCATAATATTATGTAGGCCGAACGAGGCTGAGATTCGCTACTGGACGATTTCTTTTATCGGTGGACATATCTCGCCACACCACCTCACTGGTTCCCTGGTCATAATATGACTTATATATAATTATATATATTATATATAATGACACAGGCACACACACACCGATGACAGGTGGTTTCTCATTGGCTGCTATTTATAGTAACATTTAGTCAACTGGTCGTATTCAGCAAATACTGTGAATTCATTTTCACTCCCTTTGCCTTGTGAGCTATCTTGGCAATTCCGAGTGACGTCATGTGAAATCAAGTGAAATGGATGTACCAAAATAGGGGTGAGTTTTCATCGGTGTGTGCCGGTGCTTCTTTTCAGTAGCGCCGGAGAACAGTGAAACGAGCCTTCAGCCAACGTTATGAATTCCAATGCCAATGAAGCATTGTGGCGCCGGAATTACGCCGATCGTGGAATTGGGCTCATAACTTCACATCTTTATATTCGAGGGAAATATTAGTATATTAAATATATAGTCCCACGCGAGGGATCTCAATATTTATATCTCAAATTCCTTTACCGGTGTATTCTTCGAAATTTAGTTGGCAATGATTTTAAAGAAATCGATTTCATGCTGCAGAATGCCCAACAGGTTAGCATGCGAAATCAATACTTTCCGCCAAATTTAACTCACATTCTCCAATATGCACAATTATCTCGTGTTTTTATTCATGTTAATTCTAGAATTTATTCATGCATTCAGTATAATTTTTTTTCAATCCGTTTCATTTTTCTTCTGTATATGCATTATTTTAGTCCTTTGACCCCTTTCTTAATGACTTCAACTTCATGGCCATCTGTTCTCAACATACTATATAATATCAGTGTAAGGCATGAAATTTACACGTTTTTAATTCTCTCCTTTGAGGCACAGATTTGTCCATTAAACCGTTTGTACGTACCATCCGCGTTGATTTGTTAATTCTGGCGTGGATAAAAAAAATTGTAATATATTAAATGAATCTTTAAATGAGTCTTTATTTTTTTTATTTTTTTTTTTTTATTTTTTTTTATTTTTTTTATTTTTTTTTTTTTATTTTTTTTTTTTTTTTTGGCGTATTAAATTTATGTGTAACTTGAAACAAATTCCCATAGAAATATCAAGAAATATAATATTGTGGTTTCCGGTAAACTCTCTAAACATGAGTTTTATCCCTCTATTGTCTATACAGTCATAAAAAATAACACCATAAGTTACAATAACTCCCAGAGATCTAAACTAATTACAAATAATTGTTAATTCAATGACTCAATTGGGACACTGTTGTACATCAAAATAGCGACGACCACATGATGCTAACTCAACACGTGAATCGATTGAAGCAACGCTCAAAGATGAAACATCTGTTGCTTTCGTTTATACACCATGCACATCAACCGATCGATTGCATTCCCCGAGATCAAAGCCAACATGACGGACACCGCATCAACACCACCACCTCCTAAATCCGGAGATGAGGAGATCTGGACGTACGACCTTCTCGGTTGCCTTGGCGACTGGAGGCTGTGTGTCGCCACGTTCATGTGCCCATGCTACACAATGGCCAGAAACGCAAACCACTTCGGAGAGGACGGCATGCTGGTTGGACTGCTCTACGGGTTAGGATTCATTGCTTTCGGTCCCGTGACTAGGTGGCGAATCCGACAGGAGAAGAAGATCCGGGGCACTATGGCCAGTGACGTTGTCCTGGCAACGCTGCTTCCGTGTTGTACTTTGATTCAGGAAAACAAGGAGCTGTACGGTTTGCGTGGATCGCACATTGGAGAACAAGTTCCGTTGAATATTGAAATTGCTCGCAAGTGATCCGTGATTTGTTTTTTAAAACATATTTGTGTTTTTATTTTGTTAACTGTTACAGAAGTATACATTCACATTTTAACATTGAAGGTGTTCACAGGTGCGCGCGCTGGATGCATCGATTGATTCGTCATTTTGGACCCAGGAACCTTTTGATTTGTTTTTCTTTGTCAGGTGATGCATTCGTCATATTGGATGTTGTACGCTTGCAATAATATATGATGCGGCAGATGATGATATGACCAAATTACAAATGATGAAGTCTATTTGTGCTCGTTATTATTATGCAATACTGTATTCGCTCACATCGCCCACCTGCTTGATTTATATCTATCGACTGTTATGTATACTCTGCCGATGACGCATGATCTATTACTGATTGTTCTACTCCGTCAGTCAGCCAGCCTCGTGTATTTGAGACAGTTATTACGAGTTATCAAGGCAGTAAATCCCGTTTGAATGAAAAATTGGCTTAAGACGCTCTCGTGAATAACTAACTATACAATGAGTCGCAAAAGGTGGAATCATAACGGCTTCACTGATTGGCCGTTATGATTATTACAAGGCGCTCTGCCAGCACTGTATAACACCCAGTTCACTGGCTCTGCCAGTGCCAGAAGGGTGCGTGCAGAAAGGAAAGCCCCTTGAATTTCGTAGAAATAGGCATCATATTGGATGAAGATGCGTGGAAATAGGCACCATATTGGATGAAGATGCGTGGAAATAGGCACTGCGGTGGATGAGAATAGACATGTAAACAAGATGGCAAAGGCTGAATTTGTGAATTTATATGGCTTCAGAATCACTCGGCCAATTACTTATATAAACATTCCTTCGTATAAATATTCCCTGCTATTCAGCCTTTCATTCATCACGGGTAAGTACCGCTCTCCGGATAGGATAATCCCCTACGATTCTCTTCATATCTCAGACTATTTATCAAATTATCAGACTATTCTTATAACATCGTGGAATCTCCGTCTAATTCGCATTTATTCCACCATCTTATGGATCCTTCTTCGCAGAAGTAAAGTTCAATTGCAAGGTACGTTTGACAAAGACAAGAAACACAAGAAAATGACCACAGTACGTAGCATAATAATTATAATTAACACGCATAGTTGTAACTTTTTAAGTACGAACAGCAATCAATCATTTGTTAGATAAGTGGGACGGAGACAAGATGATATGAGAAAGAAAGTAAAGAAGTGCTTAAGAAATATGTAAGATTTGACTTATGTCTTTTATGAATCTTAGCATCCTATAGAATCTTAAGCACATATTTGATATAAGGTTTATAATGTTTTGCTCAAGTTTCCTTGTGTTTCATTTCCATGGAGATAAACAGAGAAAAACAGCACAGATAAAAAGAGAGATCAAGCATAGAATCCAATGATAAAGCAAGTGACTGCTATCGCAATCACAGCGTTGATGTCACACACTTTCGACCAGAACGGATCTTCCACGATTGACGTCATTTCTTCCATGTGGACCATCATCTCTGCCTTTGACAACTTCGGGGCAGGTTTATCAGACACACCACAGATGAAGTTGTACGCCCGCCTAGCTGGCCCCGGTTCTGTTCATTACATTATGATGAGATTGGTTAAAGTGATATTGACAAATGTTGTTACTTTTGTATTCTTGTTCTTCCTCTTTTTCTTCCTCTTCTTCGTCTTCGTCATCAGTTAATTCCGGATACTCTGCGTCTGTCCTCGTCCACCAAGTTACACGGTGCAGCTGACATAGACAAATAAGCATCGTGTTGTCATAGTTATGTATGCATGTCACCTGTGCATGGCTCCGTGGAGGGGTACAAATGCTGACCAGAATTGTGACAAAGAGCGTCACAGCAGCCAAGATGATGGCGAAGTGAAGGTAGTGGACCCTGGTCAGAACTTCAGGTCGGGGATCTTCGTCGCTCATGCATGTCGGAGTGGCGTAGGCAAAATGAACGGCCATCCTTGACACACCTGTGACCAGTCCAGCCATGAGGCCCCACCATGCTCCCTGTGACCCAGTCGATATAGAAGATCTCGTTTATAGAACACGATGGTAACTCACCCGCTCAGTGCATCGCTTCCAGAACATTCCCAGCAAGAACACCACAACCCATGGAGGAGTGATGTAGGATGAGATCGACTGCAGGTAATCCCACAGGTTGCCTCCTTGCAGTGCTTGTAGAATTGGCAGCCATGCAATGCTGGCTCCAATCATGACCAAACCAAAGACACGGCCGACTAAAACAGTCTCAAATTCGTCCGCCTTGGGCCGCATGCGTCGCCAGATATCGATAGTGAAAACTGAACTGGAACTGTTGAAGTTTGAGGTCAATGAACTCATGAGAGCAGCAAGGAGTCCAGCCAACATCAGACCACGTAGTCCTGTAATCAATTGTGCAGACCTGACAAATGGTATTGCTATGTCTCACTCACCAGCTGGTAATATTCGGAGCACAAGAAACGGGTAAGCCAGATTCGTACATCCAGCCGCATCCTTGCAAACTTCTTCGCAAATCTCGCTGTCAGAGCATCCGATTTCATCTGAAGCCCAGAATTATTTGTCAAAGAAGAGTGGAAGAAAAAAAAAGTGGGATTCGCAAAGATTTCATGCTTAAAGCTCGATGGGGTTAAACTCAGATTAATATAAGCGTGACCTAAGTTCTAAGATTTAAACCTAAGACAAATCTTAATAACTATGGTACATATTATAAATGTGTAAGATTTTTTAAGAATGCCTCACCTGGATACAGAATTCTGCTAACCATACCAGGCCAGACGAAGAGGAAGAAGGGAAGAATCTTAAGATAACTGGCGACAATACAAGCGGCTTTGCTGTGCGACACATCTTTGGCGGCGAGGTTCCTCTGCACTATGGTCTATGGTACGAATGCAATCGGTATGTGACGTAATCACTCAGCAGTACTTACTTGATTATTGCAGAAGTAGTAAAGGGCTAAGATTGTGAGTCCAAAGACAAGGCCTGGCCATGGATAGTCGCTATCAATATCTCGGAAGATCTTGAAGGAATCTTGTGGCGGAAAACCGCAAGAGCGATTTTCGTGAATTCCCTCGTAATAGTAGGAAACCCTGGAACCAGACTCCCGGAACTGGTTCACCATTGCCTCATAGCCTCCAATCTCCTCCATGCCTATACATGACATGGAACTACTTGATTCCACAACGGTTTATGACTTACTCATCACAGCAACGATAGCCGAGCCAATGACCAAAATCACAGTTTGGAGAGTGTCAGTGTAGATGACAGCTGCCAAACCGCCTCCAATAGTGTACACTGCAGTGATGGCTAAGATGACCACGCTGGACACATACATATCCCACCCAAGAAGCTGCTCCACAAACAATGAGCCCGCGTACATCTCAGCCTATTGCGAACATTGTTACCTGTAATGAACATTGTGACATGGACAACTCACTGAGATGCCGCTGAGAATGGACAACAACAGCTGAACGATTGCAAAGTAGACTTGTAACCTCTGACCTCCGTACCTCTTCTTTAGATACTCTGGCATGGTGTACGTCTGTTTAGTGAACACAAAATTATCAATTATCAGCAACTTTGTTTTTAATTGCTATATTGTTTGTTTTTGTTTTTGTTTTTGTTTTTGTTTTTTTGGGTTTTTTTTTGGACTAAATTCACTGACCCCGGATGCGATATATATAGGGACAAATAACCATCCAAGTAAAATCAGCATGTATGTTGCCTGGAAAAAAGTATGTCAAATTAAATAGGTCAATAACTATGAGGACACACTCACGTGCCACTCAAACATGACCGGAGCAAAGCCAGTCGAGGCGCCTGATCCGGCCAGACCAACGAACGTGGGTGCTCCCATGTTGGTGGCGAAGATTGACCCAGCGATCTGGAAAAATAAAAAGTGCTGTTACGTCATGTAAGCATAACATAGACCCACTTACAGGAAGAAATGTCATTGATTTTCCGGCTAAGAAGAAACCTTGCGCACTGCCTCTGTTGGCGCGGACTGTTGCCTAAAATGGAATCATTCTTTTTTTATGGTGAAATAAGTGAACAAACGTATAGATAACACATTGCACATGGATCGAACACATGGACAGATATTAATAAGTGGTGTATTGGTGTTTTTCAGGTTGATCTTGTATTTAGAACCATTGATTTCCTCTTTTGGATCGAGAACCTATGGCTTGCTTGCGTTGGGGATATATTATTTTTTGGGCTGACCACAGCGAGCCACCATGAGTAGTTTAGTAGACAGATGAGCACGTTTTTTTTTTTGTATCTTCTACTTTTCATACCCAAGCTACGGTATAGGGGGTGCGCTAGGAAGTTGCCGTTTCACCACATTTAGTATACAAGTATGGCTAATAGTGACAGCAAACCAACAGGAGCAAAATATCTGAACATCGGACCACTTAGTAATCAGTAAGAGAAGAAGTATGTCCCAAGGAAACAAGATATAAAATTGTGGCATGCAGTGAAGATAAAGGTTAAAGATAGATTAATACACGTATGCAACTTATAAAGCGCATTTCTAGTACATGCACTACTCAATGCGTGAAAATAAATGAATAAAAAGGCAAATTGGAGAGAATACCAGCTAATATCACAACATCATCGACGGACGGTTCCAAAGGAAAAGGAGAAAGATGGGACGTCCAGTGATTGGAAAACATTTAAACACCTATGATCCGACTTGGGATTATGGAATGATTACGTAATTTGTTTCGTACTCTGACGCCCGAATTCTCGATTGTAGCCACCGAGCAGCTACTCAGTTGATCGTCCAGCAAATCCAATGCTACCCCATGGTTAAAACGGTGTTGCTTTTGCAAACGAGAATACCGATCATCGTGAGCTGAAGCTCGTCACGTCCATTGCCGCCGATCTATTTGATGTGGTCAAGCGAGTGAGTGATGGGGTTTTACGGTTCCACCCAACCCATTCGGGTGATACGGGCGCCAGAACAGAAGGCCCGGGACCGGGGTTTCCCCCTACTCTTATAGATAAATTTCAAGGGTTCTTTATTCTGCATACCACCATAGACATATTAGTGAATTACTGCCATCAATCTCAGCTTTTTACATTTTACGATGTACCGATAAGAATTAATCTCGGCCCTGAAAAACACTTGGAATAAATCACAGCACCTCTGATTGCTTTATTAGTTTGCTACTCGATCATCGTAACTTTTAAACAACAGCTTGGCCTATATAATAAACAAAATGCGACAGATTTAACTCTGCTGGCGTATATACATGTAGATTATATGCTTCGATTAAGTTACATGAAACATAATTTGTCGCAACAATATACACGAAAAAAAAATGACATTCGTTCGCGTGAATCTGTATTTTGTCGCGATAAGTGAATCCGATAGTACATTTGAGTTGCGAATCTAATCAGATAAGATAACGACACAGCGCATCGGCTTAACTGACATGCATGAGTGGAGATGAGATACTTCTATAACTGGATCCGTTTCCACAATCTGAGGTGATGGAGGCGGTTTGCGTAAGCGGAAGATTTTTGCCCAGGGGGAGGATCCCGATATAGAATTCCTCGAGTGTTTAAAGTGTGCTAATCAATCGAATTAGAATCAATGAAAATAATTGGATACAATGTGCAATGTGCATCGAAGCTTTTTTTAATATTTCCAATGGCTTGCTTTCGAGCAGCGCATTGAAATGATATATATACATGTATATATATATAATTATATATCCTTCTCTTTTTCCTCGCTAAAAAAATTCTCTCCATTTTTATCCATGCAACTTAATTTCTCCATGCGTTCTGGCCCACAATCACTGCTAAATGTACCTTTGACCAATTCCAATGTCATAAAATCCAGTGATAATAGCTTCTTCACATGACCTCTTACTGCTAATTTCCTCCCATTGGTGGTGACGCAGTCTGTTTCTGTTCACTCGTTAAAATAATGAGTAAGCTAACTGCATTGTGGGATAAAATAGATACATTTAGTATTAAAAACACCAAAAAAGGAGGATTATACGGATATTGAGTGTTTACCGAAATAGAACCGTAATAGTAACCTCGTCATGGTCCCATACGGTCATGGTCATGGCCCCCATTCGGTTATGGTCATGGCTCCCATACGGTTATGGCTCCCATACGGTTATGGTCATGGCCCCCATACGGTTATGGTCATAGCCATACGGTCATGGTCATGGCCCTCATACGGTTATGGTCATGGTCCCCATACGGTTATGGTCATGGCCCCCATATGGTTATGGTCATAGCCCCCATATGGTTATGGTCATAGCCCCCATACGGTTATGGTCAGGGTCCTCTGCGGTCATATTGTTGATTGAGTGCCTGTGCCCTTTGCCATAAATTTCCCCGAAACAACGCTCGCTAGTTTTCAGTTGTTGGTCTACACACATCACAAATAATTGACAATACTAAGATTAGTGATAACGATTCAAAGGCTCATACTGACCACAATGCCCACGGCCATGACAATAGCGAAGTAGGCCACAATTGTGACAATATCCCACGTATCCAGATTGGCGGGTCCATGATCAAGACTATCCTTAACTGGCGGAGGGAAATCCATGTTTGTATCACAGAGAGAATGATCCTCAGGTAATTACACACTCCTGCGCTCAGCAACTGAACATTGGTCTGTGCCACTGATGCTCGATGTACCTGTGCTTTCGTCCGTCAGCTTAACGTGCTTAGATTATATTGAACAGTGGTTGACCTTCTTTAAGTAAGATCTCTCATTTGTAAGTCATTGTCCTCGTCGTCATTGTGATTTGTAGGTTGATAGAAATCTAGTAAGCACGTGCTACATGACCCTGACCCCTTTTGTCTTTCACGAGTTCAGCTAGCTACTAGGTTTAATCTCTGATCTGGTTGCTGGGCTGAAGTGGTCGATCTTAAGTTCTTTCATGTTTCATGTTGATGTCATTCAGTTTTTGATTGAGTAGGTACATGTGAACAAACCATGTAAGATAAAAACATTGGAAAAAACCGACCTATTCACACTAGGGTCTCTTAGGTCAAGGTCAGAGCCAAGAGAGGATGCTTATTTGGGGCATCTTAAGATGGTATTATCTTGATGCAGTGCCAGGATAGGCTACATATTCCACCCACTAGTTATTCATGTGCATGCTGATCAAACATGACATGGCATTTCTCGGCAAAAGATAACTTGGTTGAAGTAGGTATTTGCTGCAGGGGTTAAATAGAGACCAAGAGTCGCCATCTCATCGCGATTCAGCTGTTTTCCAAGTACCTGGAAATTGGCCATTACACGCCAGACAGTTTTTATAGGCCAACACAAGTGAAAAATGAAATTTTACACCTTGGTTCGAGCACAGGACATATATACTTACAGTCATTTATTAGCCATTTGCGGTTTCAAAAAGCTTAATTAATGAGATAGAAAAATAATCAGTCTCCTATTCCACTCTCTAGGGTTTAAGGTCTCTAGGGTGGTCTTATGACGTCATAAGACCCCACCCTTGATGACCCTTGTGACCTTTATGACCTTGACGTCACAAGACTCCACACTAAATCCTAGGGTATCAAAAATCTTTTTCGATGCACTCACGATTCCAATAAATGTTGAAAAAAATCCACGAATTTGCTCAATTACAACTTTAATACTTGTAACATACACTTGATCGAATAGAAATCGTAAGGCATAAACACAATAATTATAACGTTATGCAAAGTACACCTGAGAAAGAGGTAATATTGACTCAAATGATCGACTATAAATCAAAATATTAATGATTTGTCATCATTTTCTGACTTAAGGCGACGGAGCCAAATCATCTGTATTGATCCGTTACCATAGCAACCTTTTGCGGGCCGCCTTGCGGCAAATAATAATTAATTGTGTGAACCAAACCGATTTTGCGGGAGAATTAGAACCACTAAATATGCGCTCTTCATGTCTCTTTTATACCATGAAAATGATGTCAGAAAATTATCATTATGACCTGGAAGGATGAAAATAGTGTGTATATTTCGTGCATTTGGCGTTATATCGGGAATTGCGATTGATCTTTAAAATTATGCTCTGCAACAATAAATGCAGAAGGATGAGGAAATAAATTTACTTTTACTTTTAGTACAAGTAACATTTAGTCCAAGGTACTCTAAAGACCACACCCTCGTATATAAGCGGTCTTTTTCGGATTGATGCTTCGACCTGGCTTAAAAGTACCCCTCCAATGATAAGAGAGTTATCGCAACCTTGCAGCTTTAATTAGCTGTCATGTAACAGCATTGATATACTGACTTTAATCCCTACCCATTCTTGGGCACACTGCCAAATCATCCAATAGTTTCGTAATGAATGTTCTTGATTTGACTCGGGAATAATTGTGGAAAAAACAAAACAAACAAACAAACAAAAAAACATACACACATTTTGGCATATCTTTAATTGTCGCGCATAAAATCAATGTTGCCAAACGGTAGATATGTCGTTGTCATCAAGGTCGCCATGCATTTAGTAGATATTTTTCCTCATGCGACATTATGTCTATGAGCATGACAACATTATCGGCAATCATTTCCAGCCAAAATTTGACTACGTACCTTACGACGACTACACCCATATGTTATTCGAGCATTGAAAAATCTCGTAATATGCATCCCAATTAGAGTGACAACAAATCTGGGAATACAATGCATCAATGGAAACTATCTTGTCAATCACGGGCGCCCCAGTTCGTTGTCAAACCTCACAGCCACTGTTTCTTTTTCATCTCATTATATGCCTGCAAACGAATTCTTTCCGTCGATATAAAGCGCTCCTGAATCCCTACATGGTGTTCATGTTTTATGGTATTGCATGCTTAAGCATTATTCAGATCTTAGAATATTTCGATGGACCTTGAGCCAGGGCTCTGAGGCATCCGTAGATATCGACCTGAGTTCCCGAATTTTCCTTCCATGAAACCAAACTATTCTGCAAATACATTGTGGATCTTTTTGGTGTTTTCTTCATGATGATAACTTATCTAAGTTTATGAAATATGGCCCAGATCATAGGATGGCACTCAAGGCCACTTATTCGGCAGTTCATAGCTGATTGAGTGAACCACCCAATGCCCCGCGAAAGCGCACAGCAAGACTGCACATTGGTCTCCGGCTATAGATGATTTATCAATCAAATACTAGATAACTGCACCTTTTGAGGCAATTTGTTCACAGGAACACTTCTTTGGCTTGTAAAATATTTACATACCGGAACTTACCCATCTTGCAATCCGAAATTAAACCGGAAGTAAATGCATTGGAGAAAGAGAGCGTACCCGGATTGGACAATATACCTATCTGGATGATCCAATCTAGATAATGCAGCCCTTGATGCAGTCACTCATTGTCACAATTCACAAGAAAACCATCACACAGCTTTGCCTGGACTACCGAACCACGTATAGACATCATCTGCCATTCCAGAAATGTACTGCTGGAGGTCATCCTCAACAAACTGAAGCCATGAGAACATCATAGCGGAAGAGCAGGCTGCAATACAACCGAACGTATGTTCAATACGTATGTGACAAAGATCAACAACACGAATTAAACCTGTATTCATTGACTCCAAGAAAGCATTCGACCGAGTGCCGCATGAAGCACTGCACGTTACAATGTATCAGCACAATTGCAATGGAAATAAAATCCATGCGTCATTTGAGACATCAACGATCCGTACAAGATACGGTTGGAGTGAGACAACCAGCAGACAGGGTTGCCTTCTCTTTCTCTCAGATCTTTCATAAACATCTACCTGAAAAGAAGGGGGCTTTTGAAGATTACGAAAGTACAGCGAGAGGAGTGAGTATTGCACGTTCGCCAGCCTCCGCTCTACTGATGGCGCAAATGGATTTGTACGAAATGCACTTGAATCACTTGCGGGAAACAACAAGCAATTGTGAAGTTAATAAATGTTGTGAAGTAAATAAATTATATGTCATTTTTTCTTTTGTTCATTGTTGTTTTCAAAAATAAACTTCCTATACTATCCTAACGTACAGCTAGGGCAAGCCTCCTGAGAATTTATAATTTAGAATTGTTTCCCGATTTAGAATTTAAACCTGGCAGTATACTACAGTTACGCATTCAGCAGGTGCAAACATACAAGGGTCAGATGGTCACTTCATACAATTACATGTTCCACAATTATATAGCGAAAAAAAAACAAACAAACAAACAACAACAACAACCCAAACAAAATCGTGCTCAGTGTTCAAGGCATGCATCTGCATTTTTTTTTCTTGAGCTGTCATGCATGAAATAAACTCAGTGATGCATGTTGAAATAAATTCCTTCAACAATTTACTTCACTCGAAACTGCGTCACATTCACCCACAAGATGGAAGCAATTACTTGGCTCTGCTTCGTTGTCTGCGTGAGTATTAGTTATCGTTATGATTAATCTGATAACTAATCTCTGAGTTCTTCGTTGTAAGGGTTGGCTTCAAGTGGCAAGTGCAGACAGCGATCCAGATAATGGGGAGTGCTCCTTCACTGTCAACATCCCGGTTCCAGATTGCGCTAAACAAAATTCACAAATTGAGGAATTGGAGCGCAGACTTCAAATGCTGACTCGGCAGATTGATGATGTAATTGAACGATACGAGAACGTTATGCTTACACAGGACGTGTTGTTACAAGGTATGTTTGTGCTTTCTTGCATGTTTCTGTTGATAATTATTATACATTTATTTTTTGTTTGTATGTGAAGCAATTGAAATTGAAAGCAATCTAGGGGCGGGTGTTATTTAACCACATATTTGGCAAGGATTCAGAAACTAGCTCAAAGCGCATCGTGACTCAATTCATAAGAGGCAGAATGGAACCGAGGTTCAGTCATAGTTGCCTTAAGGAGGTTTTAAGAATAAGAGGGGAAAAAAATCTGTTATAAACTTTAAAAGCATTTTTGGGTGCCAGGTTTATTAAAAGCTTTTCTGTGCTTCGAATGAAAAGGGAAAACAACTGTAAGTTATATAATTATATATTCCTAATCTAAATGTTGGTTATAAGGCTAATGCTCACTTATCATACAATTGAGACATTCCTTATTAATCCATACAGTGTGAATTACAGGGTGGCCGAGAAATAAGTGTGTCTACGAAGCGCAGTGTCATGCATATCCCTCGATTTTACGGAAACTGCGATACACACAGCATACAACTTAGCCTCAATTGTTTTGCATGATCTCAGCTTTCCATTGGTATACGTCATTTACTTCCAGATAAAGTTACTATTATTTTTGCACTGACTTATGAAATAATTTGATATTTCCAGACCTCATCCTCCTCGAGTGTAATTTTGATGACTCCGAGTGCCCTCTGCTGCAGAACGATGTTTCGAACGAAATCGACTGGAGAATCAACACGAATTCCACTCCAACGGAATTCACTGGCCCGGAACGAGGCGCTGATGGCTCTCCTGCCTACATCTACTTCGAGAGCAGCAGTTCTACAAACGGTGACAGTGGGAGGTATATTCACACCTCTCCCAGTATTTCACCAATCACGGCTGAGAACAATAAGATATAATAGTGCACACAGAATATACATGTTTACAATGAACAAGCTAGAAAATTGTTGTTATTTCTTTTCACAAATACCTCAAAATTTTCCTCTTCGCGTCTCTGATTGAATTCTTATCTTTAGGCTTGTGAGCCCAATACTTGGAGCCAATGGTTCGACTTGCGTAGAGTTCTTTTACCACATGAATGGAGAGGACGTTCGCAGTCTGGTTTTGTTGACGAGGGAAGGAGAAGAGCTAGGATCCAAGGACGCCGTCCTCTGGAGTGAGATGGAGCAACAGGAGAACGCCTGGGTCAAGTATCAACAAACGCATGATTTAAACACCAACCAAAGAGTGAGTTATCTTGGTCTTACTCTTATTTCTGTGATGTTAGTTTATAGGAATTTGTTTTCCTTTTGAAATTATTTTGATATTTGATTGCAATACGTTTTTAATTGAAAAAAAAAACTATTGTTTACAGTTGGTATGGCAAGCATTCAACGGGAAGTACGAGAAGGGTGATATAGCGCTTGACTCGATCAAGATCACCAAGGGACGGTGTCCACAAAAAATAGCGGAAGTGACGTCACAAGAGGAAAAGGCGAATGAAATGAGACCGGAAAAGGGAAACAGCCAATCACAATCGATGTACATTCGATGGGGTCGAACTGAATGTCCTAATGATACCACAGTTCTCTACACGGGTATGGAGATTTTTTTCAATTGTTCCTGAATATCGTTCGATATAAATCGAAGCATAATTGCACTGTCTGGGGTTAATACATAAAATGAACACATTGAAATCCACAAAGAGGACCATACATCGATAGTTTAACTGCTGTTAATTAGGTCATCGCTGAAATAAATCCTAAAATACACAGAAAAAATGGCATGAAGAAATAGAATTGATACATATGCATTTTAATTCAGTATAATGTATAGTATGTATGTAAGTACACCAACCCGAATGGTAGCTTATCGTAGATAAGGCTCTGAAATTGATTGGTCATTTAATTAGCGTGATCGAGATCTGCAAATGAACAAAATTTTACAAAGAGGTTAAGTGGGGAATTGTCTTCGTAAAGCTGCTTCAAATATGAGTCATATCAGAGCACTGCTATTATTATTTCCCATTGTTCAGCCCATAGAGTTATCCAATATAAATAGCAATTATCACATCATGCAACATTTTTATAGGCACTGGCTTTGTATTCATAAAAATAAAGAGAAAAATATCTCTCTAAGTATAAACGTGTACTATTACACTTGGCACACCCAGCTGCATATTTACACGCATAATTATACCAAGGAATTTATTTTGAAGGGGATTTTTTACACGTTAATTTATGTGACACATTAACACTATTATTGGGCCATGAAATGACTGCTCGATTGCTTCCTGAAGATGCAACACGCAGCCCTTTAAAGAGGAGAAAAAAAAAATCTTATGTAAATAAAACCCGAATAAATTATATTTTTATCTCTCTTGCAAGGTTTTGCTGCTGGGGGACATTATGACCATCTGGGATCCACCGCCAACTACCTCTGCCTGCCAACTGACCCTGACTTCGCGTCTCCGCTTCCCGGATTTCAAGGCCAAGCTTACGTGTTCCAGGCTCGATACGGGACTCGCGAGGAAGACGCGTTCCTCCGCGACAACTCCCAAGAGATCCACGACCGGAACGTGCCTTGCGTCGCTTGCCACATCCAGGGTCGCAGCCTGGTGAACGTGTTCCCTGGATGGCAGTCCTGCCCGGATAGGTGGAGCACCGAGTACAGAGGTTTTCTCATGACGGAGAGATCCGTGTACGCCAACAATAAAGTTCCGGTTTGTATGGATGAATCTCCGGAGTCGTTGGAACACATCCCGGACGCGGACGCCAGGGGTGCGATGTTCCGGAACATGGAGGTTGTCTGCGAGCACAAGAATGAAACGTCTTTTTGCGAAGCCTACACGAGTGGCCACGAATTGACATGCGTCGTCTGCTCAGTGTGAAGTTGCGAATGCGTTGGAGCTATGCTTCCCGTTTGGGTAGATTCCCGCCGCCCCCCTCCACCTCCTCGGTTTATTTTTGATTGCTGTCATTATTTTGTGTATTGCTTTTCCTTCTTATCCTTCACAATAATAATGTGTGGTACACAATCATGGAATGTTATAGTAAATGCAATTCACTAATCACATCGAAGAGATGTGACAACTAATATATTCAATAGTTTACGTGTATAGGAGGAGATAAATGCATGATATCTCGTTTGTTATTGTTATTTATCAATTTCGACCAAAAATGACTGAGAAGGCCAATTATGGAAAGGCATAGAATTATTAGGATCTTATGTGGCACTTGTATATTGTAAACTATATAGAATTTCTGGAATTTGGCATAGTGATAAAGAATGATCAATATATGCTTCAAAACCCCTATGTTATGGGAAACATGTACAACGTACGAAAAGCTTCAGTTGCAACGTGGTTGTCACTAGAGGGGTGGCGATGCCTCATTGAACTTAGTAACTAATAGACGTCCCAGCCCCCCCCCCCCCCATCCCTTATATCTCTGCTTATGAAATGATCGAATAATGAGGTTACAATACTGATCTTAACGCCCAATTTTAAGCAAATGCCCATTGTTTATACTCTGGTTGCAACTCATCTGACTTTCTGTTTTCGGTTTATGTAAAATTATTATTGGTAGGGATCTTCAGCTCTACTTTTGTTATTTATAATGTTGACCATGCGCTGTGCAGTTTCGTCGGGAACTCTTACAACTTATTAAGACTTGGTCATTGGCATACCTGAAGGTGTTGACCCTCTTGGATCTCACGCAGTCATCAGCCAACATAGTTGATAAAATACAAGAGTACACCTTTAATTGAAGCATTTCCTGCTTCACTTTCGGGTGAATCCATCATTGATGCTCTCCACCAAGAGTCTTCCCGTAATCTAAATCTTAACTGAGTCATGTAATAGCCTGATCATTGATCAATGAAAGTTTACTGAAATTATAATGACCACTCAACTCTAGAGCCAACTGCGTCCGCTGACATATGACATATGTATTAGTCCTTTCCAAGTGTATCCAACCTCATATTATAAATTGTAAGTACATGTATATGCTTACTTGCATCACAGCTAATGTCAAAGTTGTTCCGGATAACCAGGAATATTTAACACGATGCGTCTCTCAGGGGAAATGCTCCACTTCAGGCCCTAACCATTATACTACATTACATAACTTCAGATATTTTCTTCCTGAGTTTCTTTTAGTTAATCATAATTTGCATTACACGAAGCTCATTATCTGTCCTTTAATTGGAACTCTGCAAATTGGTCGCGAAGTGTTGCGACAAATAATGCATAATGTGCGCATCGTCTGGGCTCCAGGGAAGGGGCCTCCCATGTGAACGTTTCTCTCTTCCATCCCTGGGGATTTTTTATAAAGTTTTCCCTAGACATTCTGAGGATTTTCCTGGAAATGGCGTTTTTCTGCGGTGTTGGGACTCCATAATTGCGGCGGTATTCGAGTCTGAATGCTCGGCTACATAACGGTCTCATTGGTCTCCTTGGCGAAACGTAAAAATGGCTAGTGCTCCTGATCAAGAAGACTGAACGTTATGATTCTCAGTTTCAGAAAAGGTATAAATCAATATTGCGATTAAATTCGCCTTTTAAAAAGCTTGTGTTACCTTCATTAACGCGATATCCACTGTTTTACATATTTAAAGAGGCGAGGAAACGAAAAACTGCGAACATTCTTGAGCGGTTTTTCATTTTCTCGACTTCAATCTGCAACCGACAGGCCCCGTATATAAACACTGGGAAAATTCATTAAAATCCTCACTCATTGACTCAAAAATCGCTTGCTAAGTGCTATAGAGACCGAGCACCGTTCATGTTTTGCCGGGGAACCAAAGAGACCGTAACGTAAGTAGTATGCCCCCCTCGGTTACATCTTGCATGTAGAACTAGGAAAATCGATACCCTAACTGAATGACGGCCAAAGTTAGAATCCCTTGCCTACAGTTCAATATTATTCCATATCTTGGCTGCCTTTCCCTCGCCCAGGCCATCCAAAAATGCACAACGCTTTGCAGTTGGCAAAGCATTATTTATACTAATCATTTGAATCAATTTCAATTGGTGATCAAACAAAGGCATTGAGAAGAGTTGTAGATGACAGAAAACATGTATTCACCCCTCTTAGTTCGTCGTTTATTTTGGTTTCACTCTGTCATTTGTGAAACTTTTTACTCCGGTTTGACATTGTTGATATGATGACTCTTGACACAATTGCCAGGTGTGTTTCAAAGTCCTCATGTATAATTATGTGTTTTTTAATCTAACATTTCCTATTATCATTAATCAATTAATTGTTGGTTACTTTTCCATTGATTTGCATTGTGTCTAACTATTCCTGGTGTTTAATGACTTCCATAATAGTTGCAATAAGCTCTAAGATTAAAAGCGTCGACTGAATCAAGGAAACAGTTCACAGTTGCATCATTGCAATTTGTACAGAAGAATTCCTGCCGAGACAACAGTTGATGACGTCACGTCATAATTCATGAAACGATTTCCTTTGAAAAAAATGACGTAATTGGAATTCGCCTCAGTGGCAGCCGTCAACTCTGTCGGCGCATTCTTGAATATGTTCCACGAGACAGCGTCATCTCGGAGAAGGGCCTTGTCCGCCACTTCCAGAGCATCACCCAGACGGAAGATCGAAGCATCGCTGATCACGTAGGTAATCTGGTTGTAGGTCAGGATGTCTGTTATGATCAACGATTGTGCGTGGATTGTTTCAATTGTGCCGACAGCTGTGAACTGAATAGTGGAACTGAATTGACCACGAGTGAACTTCATCTTCATCACACGACCATCATCTGCGGAGTGGGAGTGAGACATTGAGTGAGACATCGAGTGAGACATTGAGCCAGTCTTACCGATGTAAGCGTGGAACCATGCCTCCTTCGCAGGGGATTCAGGAAGGTACCTCAGTGTCGTGATGCTCACTGTTAACTTCAGACTGACCGTTGGCCCTACTTTCCCCATGTTGGCGACATCCGTGAATTGGAATAAAACGTTCCCACAGGTTACATAAAGGTCACTATCGATGGGGTCGTAACCTGCAGAGGTCACGTCTGCGTACGGCGAGGCAGGATTTTCCATCTGGAAACAAATAAGATCAATTGATTCGTTCCTCCCGTTGGTTGTGACTCACTCGTTCGAAGTAAGAAGTTCCTGGTTTTGGAGTGAACCACACTCCTGAAACATCGACGCGTTCAAAGTTCTCCTGACAAGTCAAGTTTCCGCCGCTCGGAAATAGATTAACAGACAGACAGAAGATGTTTCTCTGGCATTTCAAGAGGCATCCCCATTTGTTGCTGACGGAGTAGCTGTCGTATGTAACGATCTCTAAGGCTGAGTCGGTTCCTTTTAATCGGAACTCTGAACTCAAAAAGATGGATAGGACAAGTGGTAAGCAGAAGGATGGAGCCAGGAAGTGTAGGACCGCCATGTTGCTCCGTTTCGATCTGTGGAAGAGATTACTGGTAAATTAATATATATTGATCAACAACACATATGAAACGTTGCATACTTGGCGTAATGCTACATGCAATAAATAAAATGCATAATTTTCTCGCCCTTCAATAGTAATATTGATAATGCAGCCCTACCCATATCCGAAACGACAATGGAACAGTCTCCCGGTAATGCAGTCTCGAGCTGAATGGGTTCATGTTGACACTCGATCATGAGATCAGCAGTTGTTCAAGCTAGATGACAATGAATAGGCAATCATGTCGATGTGTATTGTTTTTTTATGTGAGTACATTATCCCTTTAGTCACTGCTAAGGTGAGCCATGTATAATTTACGCATAGGAATACGGAGAGTGAACTTGTGTATCACATTGTATGGTCGCTCCTCATGGAGGACCAATGTACGGAGAGAATATATCATGCAATATGATACAACACGCGGCTGGGCAATAAACTGTCGCACCTTCTCAAGTGCACGGAGAGTGACAGGCACAGAAAAATCAAAGATCGATTTACGACACAGAGCAGTTGTCTGGTGAGCAGGTAATTCTTATTGACCAAAAGTAATTGGAATCGAAATTCTCATGATTGCAAATCTATTTTTAGGAAGCGGAAATTATATCTCAAAATAAGAGGAGTGGGTAGGATGTTGGCTAGTTTATTTTTACTCTATTTTTGCTTTCTCTCTCTCTCTGTCTCTCGCTCTATCTCTCTTAGTAATCTGTTGTTGTTCAATGTCTAAGAAGTTTCCACTTTTCGAAGACAAATAAATTTGCAAATATTATAGTATTCATTAAATGCATGTTTCATATGCCTATAAGGAGGCGTGCGTGACATTTGTTTTACGAATATGATTATTTCACTCTTTGGTATACGTATTAATATTTTTCAGTTAAAGTTTATTTGAGTAATGTGATAGCATAATCAATACATTCATTGGTCTGCCTTATATTGTTACCTAATTACCAAACGCTTCACTGTTTGATATGCATTTGCACTTTTACCTCTTTGTGGAAGATGTATCACATACACGTAACATATTCCACAAAATCCAATTATTTGGGGTTATGCATGGCATATTAAATAATAGACCATAAAAAAGAAAGGAAAAAAAAAGAAAAAGGAAATGAAAAAAGGAAAAGAAGAAAAAGGAAAAAGAAAAGAAAAGTATAGGGAAAAGGAAAAGGAAAAAGAAAAGAAAAAGAAAACGAACAAGAAAAGAAAAAAAAACGAACAAGAAAAAAAAAAAAAAAGAAATAGAAAAAGAAATAGAAATAAAAAACGAACAAGAAAAGAAAAAGAAAACGAACAAGAAAAAAAAGAAATGAAAATGAAAATGAAAATGAAAAGAAAAAGAAAAAGGAAAAGGATATTAGAAAAAAAAAAACTATAAAAAAAAGAGAGAAGAAGAAACAAGAAAACGAAAACGAAAACGAAAGCGAAAGCGATGAGAAAAAAATAGAAACGAAAAATGATACGGAAATGATACTGATACAGGGTGAGTCAAGTGCAGCTACTCCTTTTACTCCATTATGAAAAACGTTTGCAAAATTGACCGATTTTTCCAGAAATAACTACCTGGATGGACTAACTTATTCTGCACCCAATGAAGGAGGCGCATTTAATTAACATTTTGTGAGCTGAATCGGATGAGCCCTTGAACAAGCAAATTGAATGCAATCTGTCATCTGTCAACCGTAACGCTATTAATTTTTTTCAAACATTGAAAACGTTAACACAGACTATTATTGACACACGTCGTATGGTCTGTCAGCTACAAATGATCAAGATCAATTGAAATGTGATTTTCCTTCCAGGGAGACTACCAAGAATAGCTGAAACGAAAAGAGTTCATCTATCAAGCGTCGTTTGAATAATTTCTCACCCACTTCTCCTATTCTTAAGAATTCTTCACAGAAACATGCTTCGATAACATCGATATCATGCCTCTCAACTTATTCTGATCTATGGACCTAGAATTCCCCACAAAAACGTGGGTGTCTCAAATCCAAGGCATCGCCGCATGTCTGTTGGTTAATTTAAAAACATTCTATGTCATTTACGATGGAAATTGATGTCGTAACCGGAATATTTTATCTCGGGATCTTGAAATGGACCAGATCGACGATCCATTGCGCATGCGCGGGACGGTGCATAATGGAATAATTGCTGTAGCAACAACGCCGGGGAACCCAAGAAGTAAAACTAAGAAAATATCATCAAATCATCTCGAAAGATTTGCAAACAACGATTAATCAACCGAAAAATTCATTATAATTGTCTCATAACTATATTTGTCATCTTCTTTTTTTTTTCTTTTTTTTTTCTTTTTTTTTTCTTTTTTCTTTTTTTTTTCTCTAGGTTAGTTGGTTGTATTTTTTAGGAAAACAATTTGAATATATTACCTATAGTTATGGGTGATTTTTTTTATTGTTTGCAAGTGTATTCTAAATTTCTTATATAGTTATGATAACGAAAACGTTAGCCCGTAATATCCAAACCGATCAGGGTGAAAATTCCGTCATTAAGCAACACGCGAGCTTCACGGAGCTTCTGGAATCATCTGGTATTTGACCGTTTCAAGATTAAGCACTCAGTTCCTGGCAGGGTATAAATTTTCGAAATACTCTATTCACGATCATGACTTGGCCTAATCCAAGAATAAAAAGCACAAGTATAGCAAGCTGGCTCCATTAACACAACTGCCGAGACTGATCGAGCGTGTTATGGTTCTAGTTTCAGAAGTTTAGACCACAAAACAAAGTTTCGCCATAAGCAGGGTTTTCTCTAGACATCGCATTCTGGAGTCAAAATGCTACTGACTGACGGAATGTAAAAAGTGTATTACTGGTCACCATGACAACACTGGGTCATAAAATGAAAAAAAAAGTTGTGTGATAGTTCGATGTAGCATATACCTGCTACAGCAGCATAACAACTCCGGGATCATTGATCACGAATTGGCTCATCCCTCCTCACCCTTAAGCAGAGCTACACTGTCTAAATGTGAGGCCAGCCGATTGCACTTCGACTCTTCTGGACAGAGGGCGATGTCGGCGCAAATTGTCGGCAATCTGGTTCAATGGAGGTGATGATATCGATCTTTATCCAGGCACCTTCGATATCAGTAACAAACAAGGGGATATGACCCTCTGCACTTTAGAACGAGGCTTGTCTCCTACGCACTCTGACTCCGTGTCGCGTTGAGGTACCTGAAGTTTTTTTATCTGAGCAGACTTCTGTCATGCCCTAGCTCTTTGGTCTGCCTGAAAAGGGATACCTTCCGACTGCACCTTACTTACAATAGAAGCCACAAGTGTGGAGTCATTTCAACGTCATTCGTCCATTCGCTAAAGCCTCTTTTTTTTCTTCTTCTTTTTCTTCTTCTTTTTAATTATGCCATTCAGGGTTGCCAGATATTATTTTCTTATTTTAATTGATTTTAATCATATTCATAACTGACAGATCGTGTCAAATCTGGTCTCGCTGTACTCGTACGAAGCCAATCGATCAAACAAGGGTTCGAAATGAACAAGCGTCTCTTCAATATTCATTATGACGGTGACAACATGGCATCTACAGCAAACGTGCTCCCGATGCTTCGCCGGATTTCTTTCATTCGCCTCGTATGGCAAGTGGAGAATGATCATCCTTGACTTGAATGACATTCAGAAAACCCCCGCTTTGTGTTGGCCAGGGCGGCTGGATTTCATATTTGGCGAAAGCAACAGAAAAACAAGTACATGGGTCGG
>KB309044.1:354914-496949 GCA_000328365.1 Capitella teleta
TATAAGGATGAAATTTTTTTTGCTTCTGCTTTTTTCTTTTTTTTTTTTTCGTTCTTCTTCTTCTTATAAATGTGCAAACTCATTTGCAAAAATAAATGATATATATAAATAAAATGACAAAATACTCTGTTCAAACTTTCACACAGAACTCCTGTGCGAGGCTTTTAACTAATACACCAAGATTCGAACACATTACCCCTATATTAATTACTAGTATCTTACCGATTAGTCAACGATTTTTCTTCAAAATCTTAACAATTACTTCCAAATGAATTCATGGATTGTCGGCTTTGTCGCCATTATATTTGAAGAAATTATTGTCTTTTTATGAGCCATCTCGTAATAGCAGATTAAATAATCTTTTACTTTTGAATGGTCCTTTTTACTCGATCTCACTTTCTCTATTCTTCTGCTTTCTCTCCCCCTCCCCTTGTCATGAGAATCAAAACAAAACAAACAACATTGTATTGATTTTTTTTGATTTTTTTTTTTTTTGATTTTTTTTGCCTCTGCTTTTTGTTTATCATATAGTGCCATTTTATGGTTTTACCTCCCGTTCAGCGATTTGAGGTAGCAATTTGAGGCAGGTCGCAGATCGCTCTAATTGTCAGGCGTTATCTCCTTATTTTGACTGCGCCTTTATATTGAACTATCTCGATCAGTCTACATTCAGAGGATACTTTTCGATCCATTTCCCGGGTTTCCACGCGGGATAATAGCATCAATTGTCAAAGACAGACGATCGCTTTCACTGCAATCACAAGTCTTGTGTGTGGAATAACAGAGGAAGACAGTGTTTTGTTCAATGTGTCCATGTTAGTGTCACGGTGACATCAACATTCATAACGCACCGTTCCCTCAACCGAAGGGGGCAGGGTCACCTCACAGTTATGTCACATCTGTTATCGGTGAACCGCACATCGATGTCATTTCGGGAATCTTAAGTCAAATAATTGTCCATTTGGATTTTCACTGGTAGGAGAAGTCCTGCATGATGTGAATGTGTCACCACTCCAATAACTCTGGTTTCTGGTGACAGATGGCTTCATGCCAGGCTTAAGACTTCTTAATTTAAACATACGCACTACGAGCTACGAGCTATTGTCTTATTTACACAAATAATAATCAAATTTAGCGACAGTCTTGAAACCTGGCTAGAATAAATGATAATAATAATATCAATAATAATAAATTAATTCACAGACTGGCACTCTATGTCATCTGACATTCTTGAAGAAGACGTTGCTTTAGTTTACCTTGAATTTGCGCTAAGATTATTTCAGAGAAGGTATTTCAGAGAAGGTATTTCAGAGAAGGTATTTCAGAGAAGGTATTTCAGAGAAGGTATTTCAGAGAAGGTATTTCAGAGAAGGTATTTCAGAGAAGGTATTTCAGAGAAGGTATTTCAGAGAAGGTATTTCAGAGAAAGTGTATGCGATGTGTGTAAGGGCTTGTTTGTTGATAAGTTGATCGGTCCTATCGTCTCGCGCAATCGGACTAATCGTGTATGTTTTCTTCTGCAATTTTAAACTCTTCTCGAAAAGTAAAAATACACACAAAATCGATGGAAATACTGTGGATAAGTTTATTACAATATGTAGCGCAATTAAACAAGATAAATTTGCTAAAATAGACAGAGAAAATAAGCACTTCAGTTCGCACCTTCAACAGAACTGACAATCAAAGGAACAGGAGTGACATATAATATATACATGCTGAAATGCACAAGAAAAAAAGTCATGTAAAAAAAAGATATAATTATATGCTACGTAGTAAAGTGAATGGTCCCTTCTATTTCTAAAAGCACATTATTTTATGGTTGCATCAAATTGCTGGAATCCGAAGGAAGGAGAGAAAACACTCAGCATAACTAGCACTCACAGTCATTTGTCTCAATACATACTTAATATGTATAATAAGTAGACATCAAGAAATAACTACATGTATATAGAAAAATCGCTAAAATAATGTAGAAAGCACTTTGGTCACATCGGCTGCATCTTCACTTACTGTGATCCGAGGGTGAAATCAACGGACACTGACCAGTTCGCCATATCCAATGACGTCATCATAGCTAGTGTTCATCTCGCCGTATGTGCTCAAACTGTTGATCCAGGCCATGTCGCCATCTTCTAATGACGTCACCCAGGGGTTACTTCCGCCAGCCTCGTCATCTTCGAGCGGGGCAAAGTTCCCCGCGACACCCCACACCCCATCCCCCACGCCCTCAGAGCTGCACGCGGATGAATCCTCCCTGTAGGTGCTCATCCAAGGGTCCACTTCGCTGGCAGGGATCGGCGTATCTGGCGTATTCAGCGTATCCTCCCTCACCACCTCCATCCGCCTCCTCTTGCCTCTTCCGTGAACTTTCTCCGCTTCACCAGATTCTTCCCACTTCCTCTTTCCTCCGCGTCCTCTTCTTTCCTCCTCATCCTCCTCGTTATTATCATCATCATCATCGCTGTGACTCTCCTCTTCGTCATCACTTTCGTCCTCATCGCCATCTTCGCTCTCTTCTTCCTCATCACAATCCTCATCGTCATCTTCACTGGAATCTTCCCTCTCCTCTCCCTGTCCCTCCTCGGAGCTCTCTTCGACTTCATCTCCCCATTCCACGTCGTTGACGCTCGATGAGAGGAAAAGACCAAAGTCGCCATCCGCCGCGAAGAGTGGAGATGGGTCGAGGCCAGCGAAGAGGTCGATGTCGAAGAGACGACGTCTGCACAATACCATTCTACAAGCAAAGAAGACATTCTGAATTAGCATCACAAAGAATAATCTACGTTCATAAATCAGTGACGGTCGGGCAAGAAATCGGCGTAAATTCATCGCCCGAAATCCAGTTTGTGAGAAGAGCGGCAAAACTAGAGAACGCCCAAGTGATACGACACATACAACATTATAGGAATAATAACTTCTGTTATTAACGGATGGCTTATTTCAAGGAATTGTTTTATTGCTTAAGATACAAAGACCATTTTTACATTTTACACCAACTCAGAGCAGTAAAAAAGTTCTATCAAACGATAATATAATAATCCAAAAAATATATAAATATAAAACCATCAAAAAAATGGAACCCACGTAATGTGCAAGAACGGATAATGGTATTCCAGATGAAAAGAAAATCCGAGTGTGCCTAAACTTTATGTACTGCCCGTCTGCAAACATGCAACAGCTCTCAAATTAATTAACTCAATTAAATTACATGTAATATGGTCTTATAATGATAATCATATGAAAGTTAATTGCATGTAACGTACTCGTCAGTTTTTACCAAGTCACAGGTGAAAGCATTGAATCGGTGATCCTTGCGTTAAATCTTGAAATCAGGACGACAGATTGCCAAACTGGGATCCCGGTAATGGCGCCTAGTAAGCTAAAACTAATCTGTGGTCTATAATGGCGAACACTTTTCAATATTGCTATAGTGAAAACTAATCTTAACCTTTAATTTACTTGGAGCCACTCTGATGCACCGCCAGAGAACAAACAGATGCGTTTATGAGACACATACCTGGTTAAAATGATGGTCGAGATATCCAAATGTGTATCAATTCTAAGAATTTTCAGGAGCTCTTGTCCAGAGTTATCCGCAGTTAAGAAGTCGTTTGTTTGTCTGCTCTGGAAGATGGGAGCCTTAATATACCGTAGTAATCACAGCTGTGGAAGTTAATTGCAATTAGCTAACTCCGTCTGTCACTCAGCTTCCAATCGCGTTTTCTGCCGCTTGCAGCCGTTCAACGAGAGTTGACATTAAAGTTTGACACTGAAGCTTGACTGTTAATTAAATTTCTAAAGAAGCGTTAGAGATCTCAATAGAAAACTAATTAACACGAATGCTCTTGTGATCGACGGTTGAGTTATCTCAAATTAAAGATGGTGCATCAATATGGTTAAACAGTCCATTAATATTAATCGAACGCATTGTTGTGAAATCCGTTTCAATCAAGTACTTTATGTTGTTTACCGGTTATTATTGTGATATGTATCCACATAACGAACGATTGAGAAAATAAATGTACATAGATGCACTTAATTACATAAGGTATACACCAATTTTATCTTTACTTTGAATTCGAACAATTAATCGTAGAGCAAACTTTTAGTTTAATTGAACATTTTCCCTAATTTATATTGCGGCTAGCATGAAAGGATTCCTCAAAAGTTCGGTCCATTCTTTTGATGATGTCGACAGAAGATTCCGACAAAAGCAAAAACTTGTCTGATCTGCCATCAAAGACAATCAAAGGAACCGCCCATGTTGCGCAGTAACCACGTGACCTAATTAATAATAATTATTCATAGTGTGACCATATTTAATTAGTATATACAGGTACATGTACCAGTATTAATTCCATAATACCGGTTAATTAAAGTTAAAATGTTGCTGAGTTATGAGAAGTGAAATGCATAAATTCATGATTCGAAAGGAGAAACAGTTGTCTGGAGCTATATATATAATCACGTGTAATTATTGAACCCAAAATTAATAAAACAACATACTATCATTTCAAAAGTATTCAGAGATTTATCTGAAACGATTAATGTTATTAAGTGGCTTCTAATTAATCCGATGCCTCCTGTTTTTTCACTATAATTACCGCGGTCAACATGAGAGAATTCATCAAAAGATCGATCGATTCCTTCCGACAGAACATTCCGACGTAAACCGAAACCTGTCAGCGAACGAAGACGATCAAAGCGATCACCATGGTTACGTCCAGGAAGAGCAGCAATGGGTGCACTTGTGCATCCAGACCGAGGCCTACTCTGTACGCCACCTTTCTGGAATAGAAGGAAAGAACATTCAGACTCGAGATTGCCTTCTTATAATCTCTATACTCGGAATATTTGTCAGATCAATTTTGTTAAATTTGTTAAATTCATTTAATTATGGTTGGTATGCAGTCGCGTCATCATCTCAGTTTTTGTATGAAGAAGTTTCAACCACATCCTTATCGATATCCTTATTAAAGACATTGAACACCTGACCAATTAATATACTCGTGTGTTTGTAATTTCGAAAACTCGCGCGTTCAAATTAACACAGAAAGCTTTCCATTGAAATTCTCTTTCACAGCTTTCGCGACCCTTGAGTGACAGCTGCTCTGACGTAAGTGACGTCATGGAGTTGAACACTCGCCTCAGAAGATCCGATGTGAAGATCTCCAAGAGCATCGATCAACGGATCCCATGAACGTCTGATCCCTCGATCTTCCAGTTTTAGCTTCACCCCTTATTAAAATACCGGGAGCCCACTTTTATATATACATGTATTATGTGGGTTATATGTTATAAAGAGAGGAGTTTGATTCAATTCTTCCGTATCCGTGCACCTGGATGGTCGTTGGTTATTGGCACATGGGACTCAATGGGATATAATGGGTAATTAAGTTGAGCACGAGTTTATGTATTCAAATAAGACATGATTATGTTTATTTTGTTGCTGATCAGATTCGTGATTGTGTGATTGGGGTTTTACGGCTCCACCCAACCCATTCGGGTGATACGGGCGCCAGAACAGAAGGCCCGGGACCGGGGTTTCCCCCTACTCTTGTCGATAAATCCCAAGGGTTCTTTATCCTGCATACCACCATAGACAGTAGTACACAGCGCCCGGCCTTGTTACGCAGATGGGCAGCACTGCAGAGTCACCGAAGAATTACAATTGTAACGGATTACAATTATAATTCACAATCATAACGCCCGTGGCCTGATCGGGTCTCGAACCCGGTGTCTCTCGACCCCCACGGTCGGCATTTGATTGTAGTCAACGGTTTAAGTCACTGAGCTATCCGTTGCCCAGTGGATAATATCATATCTCGAATACAGATTGATTTCATTGATATAATATATAAATAATTATTTTTTGAATAGAGGCCAAGAGCACGAAGAAAATGCCGTTGGTGAGTTTTTTATGAAATTATGTATTCTAATACCGAAACTCTAAAACACCTAAAGATGTTCAATATCTGTGGTACGGAAATCGCAACGAAGACTGGTGTGAAAGACCTCGGTGTCTACTTCGAGCGGAATCTCAGCATTGAACAACAGGTGAAGGCGATTTTCGCTTCATGTTACTTTCACCTGGCTAACATCGGCGCCATAAGGAACTCTCTGGCAGAAGGTGCGGCAGAGAAACTCATACACGCCTTTGTCTCTTCTCGCAGCTCTACCTGCATGCTACATCTGTAATCTACAAAGGATCCACACAACCCCGCACGCATTCTGACGCGCACGCCCAGACGTCATCATATCACGCCGGTTTTAAAATAATTCCATTGGCTTCCTGTGCGCTTCAGGATCGAATTAAAACTGTGCGTTTTAACTTGGAAGGCATTACATGACCAGGCTCCTCACTATCTGTGCAATATCTTAACTTTTTATTCTCCTGAACGCAACCTCCGCTCAATCGACCGAAGACTCCTTAATGTGCCAAGCGCGAGAACACATCTGAGAAGACGCGCTTTCCAGCATGCCGGACCGAACTCGTGGATTCGGCTACGATTTATCTTAGAACAATTGACTGTCTCGATGCTTTAAAATCTGATCTTGAAACGTTCCTGTTTTACAAAGCTTTTTAACTATTTTATTGTATATCAATTTTTACTCACTGTTATTCGCGCATTGAGTGGTACATGTACCAGAAATGCGCTTTTATGAGAAATAAATTTTATTTGAAAAATCTCCTCTGTTATAGAAGATGTGGGGGGACGGAGTATGCATGGCTCGTGAGCCAGGTAACTCCACCGGCACTTCGTTGGCTGCATTTGTGGGTGATGAGGTTATAGCCTCCTGGATGACAGAGGAGATGGCATAAGGTAGAGGTCCTAATATCTCGCGATCGGGGTGGTGGAGATCCACGATACCAGTTCTTTGACAAGTGGAAATATTATATGCATTATTGGGTTTTCTATTAAAAATTTTGTGATCATTGAAAAAGTTGGACACCCTCTGAAAAGCCTAGCTAAGTACTGCATTACAGCATAATATGCGCTCCCATTGATGAATGAATTGAATTGAATCAATGTTATCAAGTCCAAAGAATTAAAGAAAAAACAAATGAAAATTGAAATGAAATTCATAGTATATAATCACTACTTTTTATTATTATCAAAAACCTTACACATATAATGCCATATAATTATACAGTGGTTCAGCTAATTGATGTCAAGAATGAATAATATTATGTAATATACGTTATTTGCTAAAACACAAAATGCAGAAAAATTAAAATTAAAACTCAATATATATGAAAAGGTTTTTAAAAGTTTGGTTCATAATTTTCCTTGTTCTCTGATGTTTTGAGGATGATTCGTTTGATTAACTCCAGATGATCTGCGTCATACTTTCCTTCTATTGCGCACTTGTTGGAAAAAGGGTCTGCCATATAGTACTCTCTTTCCCATTCGATCTTTGCAGATTCTTCTTCGTACTCTTCCTCGAGTTTCTTCTTGATGGGCGAAGGAATTTTTGACAGAGTCTCACGCAAAACACAGATAAATGATTGAAGGGTGAAACGCTTATTTGGGGCTTGACGCTGCGTTGAATTGCGACGGAGTGGAGAGAGAGGTTTTGGAGGCTGCAGTTCACTCAGAATGCTATCGAATTCATTTGCCGACGTCGCATGAGGGAGCTGTGCTGAATGACCAGGGATAGGCGAGAGAGGTCTCGGTGGCTGGAGCTCCTTCAAAATGCTGGCAAATGCTTTTGCCGTTGCATGAGTACGCTGTCCTGTATTGCGACGAATTGGCGATAGAGGGCTTGGTGGTTGGAGCTCCTTCAAAATTCTCTCAAAATTCCGAGGCTCCTGAAAATGAAAGAAAATATTTGGTTAAACGTTGTTTCCTTGATTGGCATAATATTGGCATGACTTGTCTGTAATTTGATTAAATAATTGTACTGTCCCTATTTTCATTCCTGTAAATAAAAACCTGTATATTCACATATAAATCATATAATTATTGGTAGACTTAACTATAGACTAGCAATGAACGTTATTTAATGTCATTATAGAATCTTCATAAGCAGTAGCCAGATTAAAAAGTATGTCTTACCTCAAGATCCACAGATTTCCGCCTACGTGCGAAACGACGAGGGGCTGGTCTGGACATTATTAATACAGTTTTATAGCTCAAGACGGACAGAGAGCGAATTCGATTTGTTGGAGGTTAACTCTGGAACCCTGGGTATTTATACCCAAATAATGAACTCGGTTGACCCCTGGACTCTCCAGTCGCTTGGGCATCTGAAGGAGACATGAAAGGAAAACTGCGCGTTTGTCCCTCGAATGTGTGATCGCACGCGCGCGTCCGAACGCTGCGTGGACGCTGAGAAAGCTATATGCAAAGGAAATAACTCTGTGTAAAGCTCTTTTTCTTTTGAACTTTTTTTTTTTTTCAATTAATTAAAAGTGACACGCGGAGTATTTTTGGTGATCAATGATTCAATTTTTATTTGTTCTTTCTGAAGTGTTGCGACTCCTTATCGTTCGAACGCGCGGAAAACACCTGAGATGGATGAAAGCAGAGTTCTATCGCGTCCAGGTGTCCAGCCAAGACGCTGAATTTTATAGCAGTGTAAGAACAAAGCAAAAAAAATGCTTAACGTACATTGGCGTCAGGATCTGGAGCAATAAGTGCCACATAATTATGTATAATTCATATTTTTGTATTTTGTATCGAGATCAAATATTATTTAATCTTGATCCAAATACAAAAATGTGATACTTTAAGAACCCGGGTGGAAAGTAAGGAAAAGACAATAATAGAAAAAGAGCGAGAAAAATTCATGACGTAATGTACAAGACAGACTAATTATTAATTATAAAATATACAATTAATGGTATACCAGTAGACAAGTAGAAGGTTGACAAATATATATGAATTTATAGAGAGGGACTTTTTAGATTTATCTACAGTAGGCTATGAGGCAGTATATATAATAAGGAATCTGATCAGTATATGGAGTTTGATATATTATAATGGAGGCTTGTCTAACTGAAGTAAGTATACTTGAGATAATATTTTGTCTGTGTGTGTGGAAAACTTGGCTTGATAAAAATTCTTACAACACGTTTCAGGGCTAAAATTAGAAAAGCAGTCAAGATCGATGCACTTTGTCACCCTAGCTGGAATGCATGGATATATTTAGGTATTATACAAGTAAACTTAAGTGTGTCACAGGTTACACATTTTCATACTTGATTCCTGTCGATTTAGCTATCTTTTTTACAGATGTGTTACGTGAGGTGACCATATGTTAAAGCACCAATGACGACGATTCCGAGCAGGTTTGTTTGTGTAACTGTGTCAATTACAGCATGACGAATTTCATCATGAGTTGTAAATTTCTTAAGTCTGGTGTTAAGGGGATGCAAAATACCTTTATTGGTTTGATTACTGACTTCAAAATTCACTCTATATGTAATGATGTATGTTTTATTTCACTATGACCTAACTTTTGGCGTTCAGCGTATATCACGAACATAGCTGGGCTCCCAGGGTTAAGGTTTCAAATGGCCATTGGCTTAGCTCTTTCTGATCGACATGGAAATTGCATCAGCCCATCATGTTTAATTTGAGTGGTGAAGTACTGACCTCTGGGTGAAGTAAACTTCTGGGTCATATTCAAAGACATAGATCAAAGAATCCTTTCGCTAATTGCAATTAACGCAACTCTACTGTTTTGGACAATCGTTTACATAGTTCGACTCGAGTGTCACCTCTCGCATTGTTCAGAAGTCAGCGTCTCCGTCTCTGTCTTTTCATTGCGTAATCGACCGTATCGTATCGATTAAAGCAGCCGCCATGTTCAAAGGTTCAATTAGCAGCAAGCGTTCTTTTGTTCACAATGCTTGGTTAACAATAGAAGAGAGAGCTGGAGAGCATGTAGTGGATTTTCGATCGGAGTAAAACACATGAAGGCGTCTTTGATGAAGACGATTACAGAAAGCGGTATAGCCTCAGATGTTGAATAGGCGGGAAACATCAATAATAAACTCTGCCCATCAGTATAAAACCCGATCATTCGTCACACGACTGTCGACGAATCTCTGCGAGACATCTCGGCAATAATTGCGACTAAACGAAAGATCACGTGTGTAACCCTGGAGACCAAATTCCTGGCGATCATTTTATCTTTCATTTTCAAAATGATGTTCAATAAACAACGCAAACAAATCGTTTTAATTTTTTGTTCGTGTGTTGGCAACATTAAAGTGTTCAAGGGTAGGCCATTAAGCTATCATAACGTAATTTGAGATCAATACGCTATCATAACGTCATCTCATAAATCATAACGTTACCAAAAATGTTAAGAATTCGAAAACCCCGATTCGTCGAAAACCCTCTTCGTCGAAGTGTTTTCGCTGGTCCCTTCAAATTCGAGTTAGCGGGGTTTCACTGTATTCTACATGTAACGCAGCAAATGATCAACTGAAAGCTTTGGATGTGTTATTCAAATGTGAATGCCAATTTGTGCCTTTGAATGTGTCATTACATGTCTTTCACTCAGCACACCGGTTTTCAAACCCCTCAAGCACCAATTGAACAGATGCACATCCAGGTTTAAATAAATGTCCATGTACAACACCATAGTAATCGTTCGACGTTTCCATTTCATCAATTATTCTCGAAATATTAACGTCACGGTTATATAAAACCCTGCGTTGTCGCATTCATTCGACATGCGTGTCCTCCGCTCAGGGTAAACTATCCTTCTTGTCCCATTTTTACTTCCATCTTTCGTTCAAATTTTAAAAGTATATTTTTCTCTTTGGGTGTACAATAAAAACTGTATAAATATATGATTTGAATTGACTTCTTCGCAGGCAGAAACGGGTTGCCATGGCGATAATATCAGTGAGCCAGCTGCCTCCATCAAAGATTAGGCAGAGAAGCAAATTGAAAAAAAAAAAAAAAAAAAAAAAAAAACATCCAGTTACATTAAAAGACATTTATTAGCAAGATGAGCAAATAATGATGCACACAGACGCACACCCTGGCACACACAAGACGCACACATGACTGATTGGTAGTTGATAATATTAAATTGTTATCCAACTTGTTGTTGTTGTTGTTGACCTTGTGACCCCTGTATGACCTCAGTTTGACCTTCCTGGCCACTGGGTCCCTGAGACGGCGGCCTGAGGGAGCAGAGTCAAATTTAATGTCATCAATCATGAAATCGTACCTTGAAGGGGATGTTTTAGGTTTGGGCATTTTTGCTAAAAGTTCCACAATTTCGCTTTTTTCGTTATATGTTTTCCATTGCTCGTACAGAGCCAAGATGTATCTGGCAATCTCAAGAATCTGAAATGAATAACAAGAGATGAATTCATTGTCATGCATGAGTCAAGCAGAAGAAAAACAGGTCTGAAAAATTCTGACCACCACACAGGCCTCTGATACGAGCACCAGTGGGGGAGGGGGGGGGGGATGGTCGCCCTCACAAAAAAATTTTCACCCTTCATATAATTCCTTCAAAGGCATTTCAGGCAATCTGCAGACTGATTTCTTTACTTTTGAACACACAGAAAATTAAGAAATTTCAGTAGCACACAAATCGAATGTTTGATTAAGCAATTTTCTCCACTTCTATCAATAAAAATCCTTTTATTTTTTTTCCTCCCTTTTGATTTTTTTTGTAATCCACAAAAGACACAAAAGTCTCATGCCTGTATTGGGCATACAATCAATGGAATACAAATCTGCTGACGTCCACTATTGTAAAAGTAATTAAGAACTTTTCAATTTTGGCATATCACAGTCCAAATGCGCCTGAATCGGAGTGTTTCTTGCTCATACCATAAGCAGGCCTTATACAGAATGGGAAACCTTATTGTGTTCTTCACTCACTGATGTCAAAGATCTTCATATTTTTCATAACTATTGGTGCCATTATTTGAATATGAAATGATGCTTAAATTAATAATTAACCATAACTAATAGCTTTCTATAGGCTGCCATTTTAAATGCCTTTCAAAGGGGAATCCTTGATATTCCGTCAACAATTGCAGCACACCTTAGCTAACGGTAAACTTCCTTTTAAAGAACCCTCAGTGACAACTAACAATCTTAGGTAACTTTGATGAGATCAAATATAGATTTCCTCTGAGCGTGCGTTGAGCTCTTTGCGTACCTTATCCATGTCCACACTGAGCTCTGCAAACCACTGCTTGGCGTCCTTCTGTTGAATCACACACGCCATGTGCAACGACGCTGAAAACACAAGATTGCAAGAGCGGACAAAAGCAAGTTCTGTGCTGACCCAGAGCGATGAGGTACGGAGGATACAGAAGAGGAACATCCGTGCGCAGGCTGTCATTAACAATACGCCTGAAATGAGCACATGAAGCTGACTGCACATGCATGCTGAGTTCTCCTACCATGCCATTTGCAGCAGTGAGTCATCGTGGTCGATATCTTTGGCGTACTGAAGCAGAGGTCTGTACGGGTGGTACAGGATCAAGCAGCAATCCTATAATGAGAACAACTGAATTGGTGAACATATTTTCACACGACAAATGCACGTGTGGTCTAAGCATTCATTTGCTTTATCGCAAATTATATTTTCTTCTGTGACGGCCAGAATGAATTTATACGGATATCTATCGATTCAGACGAGATGACCTACCATCGATTCTATCAAATAAAACTCGCACTCCAGCACACTCTGAACACGAAACGGGAATTCTTGTTGGAACGCATACGCAAATTTGTTCTTGACTGCAAAACAAAACAAAAATTCCCATCAGACCAACGGTTGAATCTTCTGGAAAAAAAAAAACTCACCAACTTGTTGGCAGGTAGTAATTAACCGACTGTTGGTGATAACACCAATTTCCTTCAAACGTGAAAAAATATGGTGTGTAAATTAAATAAATTTATTCAATTTCACTAAACAAGTGAAATTTTATGACTTATCACCTCGACTTTGGATGCAAGAAACACGCAAGTTGGGGCCATGAGAAGTGGGTCAATGCACTTTAATGAGTTCCTAGAAAAAAAGTGACAAGTTACGATGAACACTGTTCAAGAGATAATCTCCCACAGCGTAATACCTGGCGTAGAACCGTTTGAAGTAGATGGTTGCCGTGGCGATGACCTGCTGCCGGAGCTTCAATTGCTCTCCTAACGCTTGGATAACTGTAAGGATTAACGGTGGAGGGTCAGTGACCTCATTCTGAGCCGCATCACTCACAGTTTGTGAAGAAGATCATGATTTTGTTGTACTCCTCCTCAGTGAGAACTTTCATGTCCGCCTGCCGTTCCCTCTTCAGGTCATGAACCTCCAGCAGCCACTGCTGACTAAAACACATTCAATGACAGCAAACGAGGCATCCATTGTAATTAAAATGCATTCTGTTTGAGCATTGCCAGATAACCAATCCGCAAAGAGGAGAAATTAATAAAACATTGCGTCTTGACGAGTGGAATTTTGAGGATGATTTTGTGATCAAGGAGTGAATGACAACTCGCGAATACAGCGAAATAATATTATCCTTTCAGTGAATATTTGCTGTTTCTCAGTCATTGACTGGCTGAGAGCAGTGAGTCACTCAGTACTCCGTAGACTAACTGTTATCATCTTATGCTCGAATTCTCAATGGCAGGCACCGAGCTCTAGCTTGACCACATCAGATCAAAGATATCGGCGGCTACAATCGAGAATTCGCCTAAGACCGAGTTCAGAGACTCGAGTTCAGTGACTCGAGTGAGAAGAACGAAGTAACTCACTGACAGTCAGTTAGACGCAGAGACGTTTCCCCAGAGGGGAAAACAGTCAGTGTGACTGGGAATGGGATCATTGATTATGATTAAGATTGAATCAGAATAGAATCGGACATAAATCAATCCTGAATCGATCAATTAGACATACTCATACAAAATAATACATACTAGTGACTGCTTTGCCAGAAATTGCCAGCCATCCTGCTTCAATTTCCGATTTTCGATACAAAGATTCAACTTGGAAGAATAGAGAAATCCTTGAAATCATAACGCACAAAGGAGAGCGGAGGAAGCAAAGTGCGTCGTCTTCTACTTCCGGTCATGCCTCCAAACTGACATCTGAAAGACATTTCTGCTCACGACGCTGTTAATTTGGCAACACACGCGTAAGTTATGCATTGGTTCGAATGGAATAAGTTGATATAGCGCGTAGTTGTGTTTTAACCAATAATTCTCTGTTGCCAATTAGGAAAATTCGTTTTGTCTGTATTGAAGTGCGTTATGATTCTTAACTTTACTGTTTTTACAGTTTGTGAATTAACACTATCGAGAGAATCTTTATATGTGTGATATTAGCAATGATAAATAGGGCGAGGTCTGCGTACCTCTGGGTCTCGCTGTAGTATGTCAGTTAGTGTGATATGTATATAGTTTGGAGTGTACTGTATTTTATTGGATGCTTTTGTTAAATTTTGTCTCATCTCGTTATTTCTCCTTTCAGGACATGGGGCGACCTAGATCGAGCAGTCGTTCGGGTGGTGACTCCAGAGAGAGTAAACGAAGGAGAGACAGCAGTCCACATGACAGACGCTCCTCAGGACGCAAGCAATCGCGCTCTTCTGGGCAGTGGGAAGTCTCGGAAGTCAGCCCAAAAATTAACCGAGCAAAGTCGAATTCAGAGCACGGAGCCTCCTACACTATAACGAAACTCCGTCAAAGGTGGGTAAATTCTCATGATTTTTCTGTCTATTATTTCCTTTTTCACAGATGTATGGCAATCTCACCTAGCGATGTTCTAATGGCGATCGACAGCTCTTTCACGATGCAAGGAGCTGCTCTTATCGAATGCCTTCACGGTGAAGTTGAAGTATACGGACACCAACTGAAAGCGAACAGCACACAGCATGCATTGTACGCCCCCAGTATGAGCAGCTACCCTCTGTTCAAAGCGAGATCAATCGCACTGGAAGCGGATGAATTCCCAGAGAAGCTACGACCGCATATAGAGGCAGACGTCCTTAGCGATGTTGAGAAGTTTTGGAAAGAGAACCAGGGCTGGCCAATTCTGATATTCAGTCGGTTGCAGACTAAAGCACTGGATTACATCTCGAACCTTCGCCCATTTGAGGAACTCTTCTGCTTTGATCTTCCAGAGTCCAGCTCTTTTCGCGTACATGAAGTCGGAGTTAACTTCTCAGTGGAATCTCCGCAAATCAAGCAAATGACCGTATCAGACGACCAAAAGAATCTTTTACAGAATTTATGCTCATCGATTGAAAAAAGTCAGATTTTTTCGTCAGTATGTGAATTTTTATATTAATTTCTGCCTATCACAGAATCTATGCCTAAAGTGATTGCCTGTGGCGGAAAAAATGTGGGGAAGTCGACTCTAGTTCGTATCATGGTGAACTCTATGTTGAATGTGTGAGTCCACTTTCTAATAAACATTAACAACACGTTGATTATTTCATTGACAGTTGTCAGAAGGTCGCCCATCTTGAGTGTGATGTCGGCCAATCAGAATTCACTCCAAGTGGTTGTGTTTCCTTGACGATCATCGAGAAACCTCTTCTTGGTTCGTAACTGATGATCTCTGGTTATGATATTAATTAATTCCAATACAGGCCCCCCGTTCACCCATGATATCGTTCCACTAAGGTAATCCGAATCAATTTGTGAATATTTTGTCACTTTCTCTTTCAAAGCGTTTGTTTTGTGGGTTCACTAACGCCCTCTGATGATCCTGCGCACTACATCAACTGTGTACGTTACGTGTACAATGGGTTCACCCAACTGAATGCTGACATTCCATTAGTCATCAACACCATGGGCTGGAGTCAAGGTAGTAGCCACACCCTTTTAATCTCCCTTTCTCCCTAACTATGAACATGGACAGGGCTCGGCATTCCTCTCCTCATGGACATAATCCGTATCTGCGAACCGACGCACTTACTACAGCTAGACTGCTCAACCAAACAGAAGAATTTTCCAACGCTTGATCAGAGGTTTATTTGCGACACGCCCGGACTGCATCTGAAGGAGGCTCCTCCCCCTTTTGAACACCTTGTTTTCCGCTCGGACGTCTCTCCTCCCCACAGGTCTTGCAAGGCCTCTTCCTTCTTCCCTCAATCTTACCTCTCTTAATTATCTCTCAGCTCAAGTAACTTTAAACCTGTTGACCTGCGCAACCTGACGCTGCTATCGTATTTGAGTCTGTCGCTGCCAGCCAATGAGGTGTCGCTGTGTGCCATGCAGCCCTATCAGATCGACTGGTGTTCTGTCGCGTTGCACGTCTGTCATGTTTCCCTCCCACGCACGCAGATCATGGCCGCCTTTAACGCCAGTGTTGTGGCGCTTGTTCATGCGCCCTCTGAAATGGTGAGTAACAAACCGCAGACTGAATTCTTATTTGAGGAGGAGAGTACTGATGTTTACCATAGATAGAGGGGCCTTGTCAGTTTGAAAGTGTTTCGAAATGAGCCAACCTACTCTTGTGTTTTGAACAGTTGTCGAACATTATTTCGAGCCCCTTCAATTTCTGTTTTTGTTCTGCAGATCGTCCAATGCGAAGACAGTGAAATGCCGAAATTCCTTTTGCAAAAACCTATTTGTGAATGCTATGGATTTGGTGAGTGTGAAAATTGCTTGAGTTTCAATGCTATTCATTATGTAACAGGTCTTGTACGAGCCATTGACCCCAGTCAGAAGAAGTTGTACCTGGTGACCCCTTTGCCCTTGGAAGTTCTAAAGTCAAAGGTCAACTGCCTGCTGCTTGGAGCGCTCAGCATCCCCACTGATATCATTCTCAATCAGGTTTGCAATTTCTCATTTTTAATCGTGAAATTCACTTTGTCCCTTAATGCCCCTGCGGACCCTGTTTGATCTCTTCCAGAAGTTGGGTCGTTCTGTTCCGTATGTTGATCGACCTAAAGATGCAGTCGGAAGTTCCTCCATCAAACGACATCAGCGTCTGCAGAGGAAGTACCCTGCTTCACCCAAATGAAAATAAAAGTATTCGTCATAATTGATGTTCTTTCTTTCCCTTTATCTTTGCTCACTAATTATCAACATACTAGTATCAGATTTGATCAGATTTTGTTGTTTTTGATTATTAAATTCCAAGTACTGGATGTTGCATGCCATATTGTTTATGTTGGTCAATCATTTACGACCTGTATTCGCATAGTTCAAAAGGGTCAAAGATTGAGAATGAATGGTGCAAATTCTAAAAACAAAGCTAAGAACAATGAATGCAATTGTGACAAGTCCGATAGTTACCCTCAAATCGTAGCCGCTGCTACAATCTGGGTGGATGATTGAGGACCAACTTTTTCTTCGTTTTTAACTGCATGGTCACTCTCAATTAACCATTTATCCTACAAGATGTGGTCTTTATCATTTCACATGTGAAGCACAATAGAGAGTGTATTTATTTAATATATTTTTAGGGTGCAGCAGATGATCAGAATAAGCAAAAGAATGATACAGGGTTAGAATTCCTGAAGCGCCATGGAACATCGATGGCATAAGATCAATGGTAGCTCACTAGGCCTCCTCATTTGTCAAATAAAATTTATGTAAACAGCATTGAATCAACGTCAAATTTAAAGACAATTGAGAGCATATATAAACCCAAGTATTAGTGCCGATGTTCAGTAGCAATATGTCAAGTTGAAGCTATGCAAGAAATAATGAAGATCTTTCTCGTCTTGGCCGTTGCTCTTTACGCTGATTCCGCCATGGGTAAGTTCTCTCTCCTAAATCAACCTTTACCTTAATGTAACTTGATATGCATCACCCAGGGGATGTCCATATGTGTTTCATGGCCAACCAAACACAGCTTGGTGTAATCCGTGAATTTGTCAACGATTACCCAAAAGGCAAACATATCTATTTTGGCATAAAAGCATGTCCAGAAGACACCGTCGAGATTGCCGCAGAATTCGGAGATAAATTTTTCGTCTTAAATTTTGGACCCATGATTTTTGAGGGTCGATCGACAGAGTGAGTTTTCACTGGGAATTTCGAACATTTAATCATATTCATAATTAATGCTTCCAGTGCGTGGGCACAGGGTGGATCGAAATGGTCCGCGCCACAACATTATCTTGAGTGTAATACAATGAAATACTTCTGGATGGAATGGGGCAAGAAAAAACTGACCTTCGGTCAGGGCTTGCATCTTGGAGTGGGGTTATTCTACCAATTCAACAGCCACGCTATACGCTATAAAAGTTACGAAAACTTCTACTATCGACTGAAAGGGGGCGAAATGGCTGAACTGGAACACCAGTGTGGTGAGTGAATCCTTCCACTGGACGCATGAAATGCCCCACGATTATTCGATGTGATATTGTGTAAATATCGGCATTTATAAGTATGCTTTGTGTGAATGCATTTGCTTGAATCGTCCATCTCATCTGATGATGTAAGCAAGATCAGCGGTAAGATAATGACTTCAGTTATTAAACACACGTATTAATTAAGGACTAAGGAGGAGAACGTGGCCGATGGGGGCACCGTGGTGTGCGACCTTTGACCCGTGAGCCAGTCGGCAGACTGAAAATGCCACAAGCAACTTTCAATCTTGGGAAGTATACACAGTGTAAAAAAATCCCGTTTTGCTCACTTTTCTGTTTGAAGGAATTCTGGCAGCAGATCGAAATATTATTGCTAGACCTCGATCTGCGTGCGATGCGTCTTGCGTCTTCTGAAAAAACGAAGTCAAAATGCTGGATGAAGCACCACGAAGATCAAATCTTTTATGCTTTGTATCACTATTAAACATCCAAAACATTTCATATCAAACATCTCTAATTCTGGAATTCACAAACCCGCATTTTGTGCGGGTTCAATGCGGCTGAAAGAGCAGTACAATCGATGTTTGCGTTGTGTATCTCATTCTGTGATGACTTTGATTTGAATTTCGCCGGTTGTATAAAGTCGATTGTCAGTGCATAACGCATTTCAATCGCGAATGAAATCGGCATCAATGTCGATGTAATATGAATCAAAAATTAAATGATAGGATTTGCAGCACGGAATGTTTTACTAAACATACCAAGTATAGGTCTATGTTAATGAAGGAAAAAAATAATTAAATTTTTTCCTTTTGATATACTTTACGTGTTTTTCTTTCTTTCTTTCTTTCTTAATTACTATAGCATATACGTTAGTGAATGATGTTGAAAATGTAGCTTTGATTGACAGATGGAGTCACACATTATTGTAGCACTGAAGACGTGGTTATTGGTTATCGATAGTAAGCCAAAAAGGTAAAGAACCTACATTAAAACACTTGGCAAAAAGCCAAACTTTTTATCTATACACTTGTAAGCACAATGTACTTAATATATATCACCCTATTACTGATGTCAGTAGCACAGGTGGGGATTATTGAAACATAGTATCACTTTTCTAACAGATGCCAAATTTGTATTATTGCGAGTTCATGTAATCGCATTGAATGAAGTTTAATGTAATATTTATGAAACAAATTACAGCTTTGTGAAAAAAAACAAATAACAAACAAACAAACAAGCAAAAAAAAAAAAAAAAAAAAAAAAAAAAAAAAACTGTTCCAATGATTTCAATATGTCATTAAGGGATTTTCGTGTATATATTTAAGGCCATGAAGAGAACTCAACAATAATGCAAGCTAGGGCACTTCTCAACATCTGCATTCTGGAAGAATTCCTTGAATGAACGTAGGTCAAAGTCAAGTTGTCGGGCCTGATTAGTTAATGATTACTTAATAACTTAACAGCACATTGCCCTTGATGTAAGAAACAAATAATCGGAAATGTACTCAATCATCGTGTCATCACTCGATTGGCCCGATTAAGGGGGAAAAACCCCGTTAAATCCCCTGAAATGTGATATCACTACTAGTATCTCTATAGGGATTCCCCTTTATATAGCACTCATTTTTATCTGAAATGGCGATAAAAGATTCTTGTTTACATCTCTAGAGTAGGATTGCACGCTACTTCCCTTTTCGGAAAGACCAGTATGTTTTCAGAAAATTCAAACACAAATGAATTTATTAATAGCTTTTAAAAAGTTGGATTTAAAAGTATTTTACTACTTTTAAAATTAACTCTGAGCAAAGTAAACACCATTCCAAACACAATTATTGAAATGAAAATTTCAGAAACTGATTCAGTTTTATGTTGCACCTCTGAACCCAAGGTCATTAGTGAACCCAAGGTCATCACTGGAGATATTCACATCATCGATTTGAAAGGCGTGGTGGTGCTCATTACAGAGGTTAACGTCCTCTTTAATTATATTTGTACCTGCAGTCTGATCGTTTATTATCTTTCATCAATCTCCCATTCAGTTCGCTTCTTTTGTTTTGTTCTAACACTAGTAACAGTCTGTCTTGCCTGTATTGACAGGAGATAAAGAAACATATCATCGGGATTATCATCAATTCTTCGTATGAATTAAGTATGCTGTGATATGCGTATGTTTGCCTATAGTTCTCTCTGTCCATCTACTCTATATATACTATATATAACAATAACAGTGTGAGCATGCAGGCAGCCTGCTAGAGTACTACATAATATATAGTATACTAGGTACATCCAGGCCGGATATTGAACTATATAACATTATAATTATTATTACGGTAATTTTTAGATATGATTAAAATAATGTGGCGCATTGCAAAAAGAAGAACGTTATATATAATATATTCGATGTAACCATAATTGAATGAATACAAATATTGTATAAATATTCATTTTGTTCTGTATTTTGATGCCCATTACGTTGCATTCAGATATCAACAACGCATGTATTGAGTTGCATTCACCTTTAATATGTCCATTGCTAATTACATATGCGCATACATTAACAACAGACAAACCTCCCAGCGCGCATGACTAAATGGCGATATGATAACTCCGCCCCTTTATTTACATTCAACACTTCACGCACGTGCATCTTGTTACGCCTCTCGCTCCCTGTAGCCACAGTGCATCAGTGTTACGTTATCACGACCACTGGGCGGACGATGGTAACCAGACACTGCCTCAAGAATCCTGCTAGTATCGCCTACTTCCGGGAAATCGTCAGCCAACCGCAGCATCGGTAAGAGGAGGCTGGTAGAGAGGACGGAGAGCGTTGCTCATGTGGAACATGACGAAGAGCCGTAAAAGGCATTCGCTGTGAGCAAGAGAGGAGATCGTCACTGGTTTATATACACGCTTAACCACTCGATCAAAAGCTCTTGAAACCTATATATATATAGTTGTGGAACTACGACATCTCATGAACGACTGACAACAATTTTCTCTCAGAATGGAGGTGCTGTTATTAACCATTTCATTGGTGGGCCTTGTTCAACCATCGCAAGGTAGGCCTATACGTGTGTCATCGCGCAGCTTACGTAACCATGTGCACCAATTTGACGTACGCAGTGGTCGTGTATAATTGTGTTCTGTATGTCATGTGTACAGTATATGTCCAGTCGGATATTTAGTTTGTTTTTTTGAGCTCTCGCAAACTTGATCTTCTGATCGTAGCCATTCTGTAAACTTGAATAAATACAGCGCGGGCATAACTCTCCAGTGTGCTGACCTACATTTTATTATTTCCATGGCAACGGGACCAGCTGCTTCCTTCGCTTGTGAATGGTCAACGAGCCTGAATATCTTCAGATGTGTTCAGACATTTGATTAGAATGCGATTAATCAAGGCATGCCATTGTTGTGTTAATTAACTTAATTAAGCTGCAATTGCCTGTTGATTAATTTATGTCTCGGCAACCAAGGGACCGTGTACAATATATGCGCATTTTTGCGTGTGCATGACCCTTGGCGATTTCGAACTAATGGATGTTGCGATTGTAAGCTAATAACCACAAACCGTGAATTTTTATTGTTTGCCAAAACGATAAAATTCAATCGACATTTCAACTGCGCATGCATCGGTTTTATGCTTATCGGATATTCCGCAAAACTATATGTTTCAGAATGGGAACGAAACGCTATTGTATAATCGAGGCATTACAATGCACGTAGAAGCAATATTAATGCCATTGCTCACATAAGATCATACATTCTATTAGATATACTGCATTGATTGGAATCACTATATATAAGGTGATTGTCTGTGCCCTATCTCATTTCATTTAATTTCATTTCATTTATTGCACTTATACATCCCATTCTCAGCGAACGAAGTCGTTCAAATGTGTTTTACGACATATGAAGTGCAGTTTTATTCCGAAGCAATTATCCTAAGGTGTGGCATACTCAACTTGTAATTATCCGTAATACTAAGTTTGGCTGTACATTGTATTTGTAATTCTTTATGGTGCTGGAAATTATAATTAACCTGCAATAAATGAAGCACATTCGATTGGTTTGGATCAGTCGTCACAGGTATATTAATGCATATCACTAATAGCAATCATTAGACTTGAACAATTTTCAGGCCAACATCGCGTTGATCGGAAATCTTAGCATCGATGTGTTTGTCCCATTTCTGTGGATTGCGTTCCAGTCCCAGCATCATCTGATCAGAGCCTTCACTTTTTTACCTGTAAGCACTTCTAATCAGTGTCCACCTGTGTTTTTAATAGTTTCCTTTTTTTTGTGTGTGTGTGCTAATTTGGCGAAGAAGAAAAAAAATGTTCCGAATTGCCATACACTCCTGCCAGGGTACATTTGTGTCGTTTTAAAGCTGTGACATCGACATTATATGTTGCACGCGCACCGTTAACACTGTATTGCAAAGTCGGGCGTTATGAGCAGCTGTCGGCGGTAGAGTGATTGAGGACCATGGTATCCTTCCAGGACTCCCCGATTTAATTAGATCTGAAAAATGGACCACACTCCCACAAACTACGTGATATGATCTCATTACAATGTTGTTCTTTTGTCTAATATTCCATGCATGATTTCCTTTTTGATTTCCTTTAGTTCAATTTATTCGTGTCATTTGACCTTAGATAAAATCAGATGAACTGTTACCGGATACAAACAGCAGGATATGTGATGTTGTGAGTTAAATCGCTTGCTCCGTGTTAATTCAATATAGCGATCTTTACGAATTGTCAAAGATGTATCGAGCAACCGATGAAGGAGATTGATCATGTTTAAATTTTCGATTTACCGCGATTTCCTCGACAGTAAAAAAAAATAAAAATTAAAAAAAATAAAAAAAATCCCAAGATCGATAATGATTGATTTCACGTTTAACATTTTATCAAACAATGGTTGGAGAATAGAAATCAAAGTAAATCTCCGTTTTTGGCGAATACAATCGACATAATTACATGTTAAGATATCAATGTAATGGCGAATGTGGAAAACGATTGAATTAATTATAAATCAATATCCACGGCGCTCTCAAACGTCGCCCTTCCTCGAGATTAATCGCCTTTGAAGCAAGTGCCTGCCGCTGGTATATTCCCTGCAACGCCGTCGTTCATCACATTTCAGTGTCGATTATTCAATTAATATCACCCGGCGCCAGCACGTGCATAGTGTGATATTCCCTGATTGAGTTATTATCACCCCCATCACCAAGGACCCATAACGAATGATCGGCGGTCAGGACAATCTCTTATTACGGATTTGACACGCGTTGCATACGAGTGTTGTCTTAATATCGAGAGATTTGAGCCACTTATATGGAAAGCAATCATATGGAAAGAAACATTGTCTGGCAGTCGAGTGTTTAGATAATATTATTGAGGGTTTAACACTCAATGCTAGCCCACCAACACTCGCAGAATGAATTGATCTTGAAATAATTTTTTTAAGTGTCCAATCTTGCGCCAAGGTTTCGTCATCATAACAATTACCAAACTTCTTAAGAATGTCAGGATAAATCATGGAATATATCTTGAACTGAATGGCGTCAAGTGGGTGCTTACTTTAGCATAGAAGGGATCGTCGTTTGCATCTAGAATTTACAGTAGAAATATTACCGGGTTGGCTTGGGATGTTGATGTTCTCATTGGTTTTGCCAAATAATTTTTCTTGCACAGTAATAAAATTCGGTTGAGATAGTTTTGCCCTGAAGATAATTGTCATTGATCCAAAAATTGGTTTAACTCTCGTGTTTTTATTGGCTCGATGTGAAAACGGATGACGGATGAGTCTTAGTTTAATGCCTTCGGTGTGTGAATGGAAGGTTTTGAAACTAATAGTGTGTAGAGAGGGAGTGTACTCTATAATTATATTCAGATAAAAGCGCCCACTCGGGGCCCTTTACTCCTGTATAGTAACAAGTATTCGCTCATCTCATTGCTCAACGCCATGTCTTACTCTGACGTACAAGAAACATAGCGACTACCGGATGTTTTGGAGGCCAGAAATCAACATCCGGTCACGTGTCCTTGATGATCCATTCGATGTTTAGTTGTCAACCATAATGATTTGGCATTTCTTTCACTCTGTGTGTTTGCGTCTTTTGAATGACCTTGAGGTCGGGAGGGCCCAGAATTTAACCTCAATTAATTTACAACATAGCAAATCAAATAAATTTACAACTTCAATGAATTGCAATTTACGAACATGTAGGCGCAAGAACGGCATTTGACATTTTGATTAGCCCACAGCTGAAAATTGTCGCCCCCATTTATCAAACTTTGACCCTTCACTGTTTGGCATACTATGTCTCTCTGTTCCCCATTTCGATAGTTCACATTATGTTGTCATTGAGTTCCCTTTTCCTTGCGCCTGATTACATTTTATCATTATTCTATTTCAGATGTACACAAATATTATTTCGAACGATTAATCACTTCCGTGTTAAAATTTACATAAAATATCATTGGAAGCGAAATTGATACATTTCGTTGCGAAGTGTACGTGTATTAAAAATTTTGTATACAAGGAAATAAAATCTAATATATAACAAGATATTAAACTCAAATATCAATTTATTTCCATTTTACTTGTAATTGGATCGATAAAAATGCGTTTCATTTTTTTTTTTTTTTTTTTTTTTTTTATAATTCTATTGCAACATGAATTTTGAATTGATCTGATGTCATGTGCTATGTTGGTACCCCCATTGTGGTGATCTATCGTTGTGTATTTTCGTATAAAACGATATTTTTTATGGTTTCTTCCGAAAGAAGAAGCTTATATCTTGTGTTCCCCCATTTGATACGAAAAACATCCGGGTTTGATCATTACTCAGTGTATTGTGCACAATGATGTTTGATGCGATATCCTTTTCCGAGGATAATACTGAATATGCTCTTAGCTGTGTGATCCTTGAATCTACATACAATTTAAAGTGGCAGAAAAAAAAAAATAACATGTAGTTAAACTCGGCAAGTGTGGTGCATTCTTTGATTTTCGTGAGTCTTGTTGACTTTCTGCAAAAGGACGCTTTTCTGCAAACCCATTCGCACGCTCTGTAAATAATATAGAAATGCTTTAAGAGCTCGAATACACAAAAGGATTGAAACTAAAAGCTGAGATGAGTAGGGTTTATTATATACATTTTTTTCTCTTCGACCTGAAGTGATTTTGTTCTCTCGCTCGGCTGTTTTGAGAAAATCTTGTTTTTTTTTTTGTTTTTTTTTTTTAAGTTTGATGGCGGAACAAATCGAATGAAATGCGCGTTGGAAGAACATGAATGATTGCATGATGATCATGATGCCTTTTTCCATGCTTACCTCGCTTCTGGGAAGATCAGTTTTTTCCCCCAATATTATTGGAAATGATTCAAATGAATATAAATCATCTTTTCTTTGTCCTACAGGTGGCGCTGCGTGTAATTCGGACCAAGCACAAAAATGCTTAAGTTCAGGTGAGCAAGATATATTTCACACAAGTGCACCAAATAACATGCGATTTCACAATGAATGCATCCGTATATACACTATGACATCACCAGGATGTTAAAAAAATTTAAACCTCCAAGGCTCGCGACACGAACATCAAATAAAGAATTAGTATATTTTTCTTTACGCATTGTCTCCATGCACTCTGTGACCTTTGAAGCGCAATATATTTCTTCATCTCACTAATAGTAAAAACGCCTTTATGCAAATTTTCGTGCATGTCTGATTAAAATTGTCTGGCAATTCCTTTTCCCCTTTCGCGAATGCACCTTGAAGCTCTCCTCTGCATTATTATTATCCGTTTAAACTGTGAACTTTTAAAAATAGAATATTCAACGACAATCATCGCTATACTTGATCAGTACCCCCCCCCCCGATTGACGTTTTCCTGTTGTGTTTTTCATGCAGTGTTGACACGAAGAATAGCCCCAAAAAGCAACACAAGTGAAAGCGGTATTATTTCGTATTTCGCCGCCATGATTGCCTTTGGATTTCGAGCCTTTATCCTCTTCTGCAGTCCGTTCGAGTGGTCAATATTGACCCCTTCTTCGGTTAAAATATACTTCTAGAGTTCCTCTATATTTACACAACCATATGCATATATACACACTACATGTGATTTCAGTCACCTCTATTCCTCGATATTGCAATAAAAATCCGATATACGAATATCGGATATCATTGCACATGACCCAGCCCTAGTAAAACCTAAATCATGCAATTTTTTACAGTGCACAGTCGGAAGTTGTCGTCTCTGCAAAGTGGGGGGGAATGCCAGGTGAATTCCTACGTGGAGTTCTCTCATATTTGCTCCGTGACCAACTACCAGCCGTCCGTCGACCATTGCTGCTGTGGCCACGAGGACATCGTACTCTGCTGCTCCTACCATCAGAACTGGAACCACTTCCGGTGCTCAGAGGTCAATGACGTCATTGGTGAAAAGTAAGAAATGTCCTTGCACAACTTTCATTCATTATTCATGAATTAACAGCGTTGGGCCGGCAGTTCCCTGGCATATTGTCATGCCATCCGTTCTGGGTGGAATACTCGCGGTTGCCCTGATTGTAACGTGTTGTGTGAAAGCTCAATGTTTTAAACAAGACGAAGACCAGGATTCCAATTGCTGCCTGGGTATGTTCACCGTCCAATTCTGTGGATCCATCTTCTAACACACCGCTTATTCTTCTTCTCGTAGGTTCCAAGAAGTACTCCCCCGATGCGGTGAACCCCTCAAGCAGTCAGAGTGAGATGCCTGACGTCAAGAACAGCGCCTCCCCTCTGCTCTCCCGTGAATCTCGCGTGTCTATGAACCCCAGCGCCCCTCCAGAGGATGACGTCATCACTCGACAGGACTCCACGTGCCCTGACCACGGTGTCTACTTCCGGCTCAACTCCGAGACGCCGTCTTTAGTGGCGTGTGCGCAGTGTAACGCTATGCCAGCGCCCCCTACGTACGATGAATCGCGTGAACACAGAGTGTTGGCATAGCAACCAGGTCATGTGACACCAGAGACGTGTTCTTCATGTGATGTTATCTTATGCTTCTGTCTTCCATTCAACTTACGTCAACTTGTGATATCTCGGATTTAAACACAGAACTCTTCGTAATGTTTGTGGAATCTTGCAAAGGGATACTATTATTTAACCGCTTCGTTATCTTTTTTTTTCTTCTTCATGTTCTCATTAATTAGGATGTAATTATAACTCACTCAACATTGCAGTTCATCGTTTCCAGACGAGAAAGAGAAAATCCATTTTTATTTGTTATAATTATCACCGGGTATAACCATCGTGGTTGATACCACTTTCAATCAAGTCGCGTGCAAACCTATTAACATTTACAGCTGTACTTGTATTCCGGATAAGTTTACATACCAATCTCTCTTTTCCTTTTATCGATTCTTCTTTTTATATTATTTTATGGTTTATGATACAAGTTTCCTTTTCTGAATGCATTTTTTATTATAGATATTAATGTCAATGTCCTTTTGGTGCATAATCACAATGCGTATAATAAACATTGTGACCCAGCGATCTTCGAATTCACAGCCCATTTATTTAGTATTAATTAATACCGAGGGCACAGTGCACGGCCCAAAAGAAGAAAGTCCTACACCTTTTATCCCTTAATTAATATATTATACTAGTATCTGTATAATGTATAGTACTGTCATTGTGTGCTCAAATGAAGCTTATCATCAAACATACTCTACCTGGATGCTCGTCTTCGCGAATATTATGTTACTACATGTAATACGTTAGTGCCGTGTTCAGTTCAGTTCAGTTCAGTTCAGTTCAGTTCAGTTCACAATATTACAGTCCTTTTGTATCAGAACTTGTCTTTAGATTAGAAACGTAGCGATGTGGCGTCGTGCATTGTGTAACACTCGGTTGGCCGCTTTGACTGGTGATATGGCGTCGTCTGCTCGTTACACAATGGGCATCGTGTGCTGAACTATCTTTGCGTTATGATTTCCGGTGCGTTATGGCGGCCTTCCCGCCAGATTTGCTTCAGAGAATGATGAACGGAATTGCATTGCTAGATTGACTGGGTCCAATCCCACACAATAACTTCCACCGCAGCCCCAAATATGCTTAACCTATTCCATAAACAAATCGATGCGCTCTAAGAGTAACTGAATTAGCTTTCATATTGTCCTTATATAGCCATGCCGATCGAGTGCCAAAAATGGCGATTTATTGCGGACAGTGATCAACACATTGCTAATGTAATCATAGACTCAATCATTAATCTCATTGTAACTAGTAATCAAAGGGAAGCAAGTTATAATCGCCGAAGCGACGCAGGAAAACATCCTCACTCAGCTGCATGCAGGCCACAAAGGAACAGGGAAGAGGAAGTCGTTGGCCAGAGACACCGTATATTGGCCAAAGATCAACGAGCACATTTCAGAGATGAACAAGAAGTGTGTCAGTTGCCAAGAGATGCATCCACCCAACAACAGACAGCCTCTCAGAAACACCGTCTGGCCTTGACTCCGAAGTCAGCCAGCCGATTGCTTTGTGGTTGATTGAGGCATTTTTCGGCTGGCTAGCCCCAGTCCCAGCGGAGGGCAGGGGGCTGGTAACGGAGTGAAATAGACATTATCATGATTACTGTTAAGAAATAGAAATTAAAATAATAAACGCTTTTAGTAATATTGTGAATACGATCTAGGTTTCGGCTTAATAGACTAGTATTCCTAATTTCCTGTGTCATTGTTTGTTATCACACAAAGCAAACGGTAGGACTTCTTGCAACTGTTTGCCCAAAAAGCATGTTTTATTGTCTCGCGCCATCATACTAAAGAGTAGATATCGCTCAATGCTCTTTGAGAAACACCGGAAATTTGAAATGAAATTTCTTTGCGATTCCACTTTTGCGAACATAAATAAATGAGATTTTAGATTTTAAAGCCTTATTGAGATTCCACGCACACACGTACAAAGAAAAAGTAATATAGATACAAATTTTGTGGAGGATGAAACGTATTCGAATAATCTCATTACAAATCGAAACATAATAAAACATAGACTAAAATTCCTAATCGAGAATGTTCTTTTTATTTCGTAATTTTTATGAAATGCGCGGATTATTATTCATTTTATTTAATCTTTCATCTTTCATTTCCAAATTATTATTGCTTTTATTTGTTTTACATGTACATTGTCCTCGTGAACCCAAAATTCACCTCTGTCATGAACGAATAAATATTTATGGGTGTGCAAAAAAAAAAAAAACGAAAAAAAAACGAAAAAAAAAAAAAACCGAAAAAACGAAAAAAACGAAAAATCATAATATGTAATATTATTGTGACACAACACTAATACAGTAATATCGCTGACATGGTGCTCATTATACTTGGGACTCGTATTGAATTAGTATGTTGTCAATTGCTGAATATTGCACCATGATGTGGGGTTCCACTTAAATTTGTTTTTCAATTGTCGGCTGTGACGGCGGAGCCATCAATGAAATGTGGCGGCTCTGAGGTCAAGGTAGAGTAGGGTGTAGTTTGAACAAAGGTAATAATTTCGAAACAACAAATAGTGATTTCAAGAGAACAGCAAACTCTGATTGATGCTTGCAATCGAGAGGTTTATTTGCTCTCTTTTTTTTACGGTTTTGCTACATTAAATTAAAACGTTTTAATGAAAAATCCATAGTACGACACTCCATGTCATTTGCATTCTGTAATAATTAATAATTATTTCATACAGTGAGTTTCATTTATGGTGGCTGGAAATTTAGAAAGTGAGCTGCAAAAAAAAAAAAACCTCAGAGGAGGTATTGGGAGGATCCAAGGATAAATTTGTGATAAACTCCGGAGATAAGGACTCGGAGAGTGCCCTGAGGGGTGCTTTGAAGCTGGTCACTTCCTGGAAAGGCAAATATTGACCAGAAACATTGAACACAGAGGGACAGTCAAGTCAACAGTTAAATAGTAAATTATAATTCTTCTAATTATTTAAAATAAATTAACTGATCAGACGAAAAAGAAAATGTCTTCGCTAATGAAGAAAATCAGGCAGCGAAGTGGTAAGAGAAATGGTGATGATCACGAGAAAGAGGACAATGAGAGTGGCTCAGTGGCAAGGACCAGCGGCAAACCTGGACCTGGGAGACCAAAGAAGAGTCAAAGTGGCAGGCGTAAGCCCTCAAAGTGCAGCAGGACCTTCCGTCAAAGAACCACCCAAGAAGAACATCCCAAGCATGAAAAACATCATTCGTGAGACCATGCAGGAAAGAGAAATGTCATCATCGATGCTGGATTGGATCTCTTTGGCCCGCTTCAATGTGAGTTTCAACTGACTGTTTCTTTTGATGCCAAGCTCTTCAATATAATGTGTAGTTGAAGCTGCTTCAGAAGCTGTCGCATTAGTTGTTGGAATTGCTGTTACAGATGACGTTGAAACTGAGGTTCTGGTCGCTGATGGACGATGTTCTGTAACAGCTGTTGATACAGTTGTTGAAACAGTCGTCTCAAATTATGTTGGTACTGTTGTCTCAAAATTAATGTCGTTGGAAATGTTTTCGTTATTGTTGTTCTTGTTGATTGACGATATTCTGTAACAGTTGTTGGATCTGTTGTTGAAACCATTGTCTCAAATGTTGTTGGAACCGTAGTTCTCATTGTTGATGAACGATGTTTTGAAACTGTGGCTGGAGCTTTTTTTTCGTGTCGTGGTCCTAATGGCTGTTGGAGTGATTTGCTTGACCGTGAATGGGTGATGTTTTGTGACTACCATAGAAGTTGTTTTCAGAACTGTTGTTGGAATTAAGGTGGTTGTACTTTTCCTGTATGATGTAGATTCGGTCCTTGAAAGATTTTTTGTTGGTTGTGGAGAAGTTTCAAAGCCACCAGTGGTCGAAGGAGTCAGTAATTTCGGCGCAGGAGTTCCTGTAAATAGATTGTTAAGCATTTTAGGCAACTTTGCTTTTCCAGATTGAGATTACCCAAAGTGCTTGTTTCCTTCAGTTCCCCCAACGGGCTTTCCTCAGAAGTGTTTGCTGATGTTCTTGATGTCCGACCTTGTATGGGCCGGTTGTAACATAATTTGGCGCAATATGTCCAATGAGATGTCGAAAGTATTATGTAACCAATGAAAACTGCTCTGCACACCATATGCAAACATACATGCGCACCATATACACATAATATGCACACAAAATTCACACCACATACGGACAATATGCACACCCTGTACGTACACAAACTAATACTTTGAACAGCAGCGAAGGCCAAAAAAAAAAAGGATAGCCCAGTAGAGAAAAAAATTCCGCCCAATAAGGGACTCGAACCCTTGACCCTCAGATACCTCTGATGAATTCAGCTTTAAAAGTCTGATGCTCTACCGACTGAGCTAACCGGGCTTCTAATGTACAGCCGAATCCCAATGGTATATATAGTTTATTGATTGTAAATCAATCCATATCGTCAGATGGCTCCGGCTGCAGGCATTTACGATGCGCTGATATATGACTATTTTTTATTAGTGTAAGCAAAGAGAGTCATAACACAGCACACGAGAGCGTATACTTCCATGGCCCTGTCAATCACCGTGGGCTATGTGCTTGTCTATTAATTTTACCAATTGTTGTCCTTTGTAAGGTGTTGCATTCTCTACATATGATCTCAAAGAGGCTTCTTTTTGCTCTCTGTGTGATTTTGATTTTTCTCATTAATTCAAAAAGAATAATTGATTCTGTGATAAAATAATAATTTATTTCATATTGGTTTGATGCTATTGTGACATTTTGTTAACACTTGAATACACAAATATAACACAAATAAAATGTGGTCTTGTATATACTAACAACACTTCTTAACTCTGTATTTCATCAGCTCCATGCACGCCGATGCATCTTCTCGGCTGTCATGGCCACCGCCTGAAATGGACACGCCATGGGTATTAGTATCCAATAAGTTGCAACACCTTTCGTCGTGCAGATCACACCAATCATAGTCCATGATTATTAATACATTTGCAGATGCAAATTATCTAATCGACATAACACCCCCATGTCATCAACCCTCTGTACCGTTTAGAATTCTGATAATTTCTGACCTGGATTAATTGTCTAATTGCCCTCTCCCCCACCCGAACACACGAGATTTTCTCTCTTCCCAAATGGATTTCCGAGAATATCACTTCTAAGTCAAATTATAATAATGCATGCTTCCCGGTAACAGGCGCTTTCCTGGTAAGCAGCAACGAAGACACATGATGATGGAGTTATGCAAGCGAAACAAGCTCTGCATTACAACCACGTGACTTAAGCAGAACAAGCGACCGAGGTACACGTGGGAGGTCGTGTAAGACGAATGCACGAGATGCATTCCATCTTGGAATCTATTCACTGGATTTAAGTCTGTTAGATAATGGACGTAGGTCCGTTAGCCTTAATACGTCTTAACTTCGATTTAAGAATCGGTTAAGTCGACTTCAGGTCGTAACACGACTATGTCCGTCAGCCAAGTCGACTTAATTTTCATTTAAGGATTGGGCCCAGGGGTACGTTTCATTGGGACCTCCAAAGGCCTCCTAAGCGAATTCCTCCTAACTTTAGGAACATAAACCATAAAGTGGCATACAGAAGGAACGTGATTCTGCCACTTCGGAGACAATAATTGTGTTTAGAAAACGCGCTATATAAATATGAAAAATTATGGGATTATTATTAATTAATAGTAGTTACGGTTAATGGGGTTCGAAACTATAAAAAATTAACTATTCATTATCTATTATCATAACTACAATTAATTAATAATTATGTTCGGCTTCTTTGGATGTGAAAAAAATTACGCTTTCCACACTGAAATGTCTATTACGAGAAGTCTATTTCAATTTCCCATCCATCATCCACGGAAACCGAACATAATTATAGTGAGAGGTGGTTTACTTGAAAATTGTTGAATGATGATGACGATGGAGTCTGACTATATCTCTGACTAATCAGCATTATCAGCTCAGTTGCTTGTATATCCTTGATTAGGAAGTTATATCGTTTATATATATATATACATATAATATACATATTTGTTTCTCCCTTTCTTCGATACTAGGGAACGAATCGTAGCTCATCTCACCAGGGTTGACCCGAATCTTCTTCCCGAGATATTCCTCGCACAGTTTCTTGAGGCCTTTCTTATAGGGCGGGCCCTGTCGGTGAGGGAAGACAACTGATGTGTCCACAACTGTCCGGTGCACCAGCTATGAAAGGCATGGAAACCCAACCCTGTTAAATCAAAGTGTTGAGAGGGGAAGCTAAGCACCTTGAGCACAATAAGGTCATGCTCCAAGCTGTGACCCAAAAGAATTGTCTTGGCTGAGCAAAGACGAAGTAGAGCTGCCTGGACGTCCTCTAGGGTTGTCGTCACTCCGACCAGATCCTCCTCTCTCAGTCCGCTGAATCTGAGCCAGTGAGGTAATGTTAGGGCAAATACTATTGCATAACAACAAAAAATAGTCAGCAGGAAGCACCATGATGCAATACTGCTGTAAGTCTGTAACATATAGCAGCACCATTGAAACCAGATATGCATTATCAAATATTAGTTCCTTTTTGATGTGGACAAGGACAAGGAGCTAAATCACGTCTGCACTAGTAAGGAATTGTAGATCAGTGTATTCAGCAATTCAACCCGGCGATCCGAGAGATATTTCTGATAAAGTGCCAAGTTGCTTCTTCATATAATACCCCAATTTAGAATGAGCACTATACACACCCGTGCTATCTAAATGCCGTCCCTTTTGGGGTACGTACGAACCCTCCTTACCTGGTGTTACAGTCAATCACTTCACTTGTTGGCTTCACCAATTGCTCGTAAACCAAGTCTAAATCTTGATCAACGACTGTAATTTTCGCCACTTCTGACCCGTTCCGTGTGTAAACCTGGAAATCAAATACAGCTCATAAAAAAACGCTCATTTTGATTATAATTTTTAATGCAGATATTCGCCTATAATATATCAACGACAATCGTGCTGCCATGGTAACGCAACAAAACAAAACAGAACCCAAGAATGAAAATAAAAATTGTAGATTGCTCAGTAGGTTGGTTATAATTATGTACTGCAGAAAAAAAAAAGAGGATCAGAGCTAGACTTCGATCCCAACCCGTGGGTGACCTAATTAATTTGTATTGCTGAGAAAGCATACGTGAATTGAGTTAAATTTGATTCCATTTCAATTGCGTTGCTGTTCTAAAAGCAACGTTCATTTGTTTAGATTCATTATGTGTCACTTAATCTCAGTAATCACGAGTCACAGCGTATCTGGAATTACAAAGCATCGTTCCATTCATGCCGTTTTGTTCAAAGCAATTACGCTTCCCCATATTTAATTATTTGGATATGCAGATACAAGCGGTTCAGATGTTTAATTGTCACTCTAGGCTTAATCATTGCTTCGGTACCATTTCACAATCCAGAGAGTAAACTTCTTCATCTCTCTCGTCGTCCGTTTCTTCTGATTGAATTGTCGCGACGTATCCTTTGGTGTTGTAGTATTCATTGTCTTCGTACACATGGTACTGAAAGCAGATGCGCAAAATTCAGGGTAACCTCATTGTAAATTGATGCAATTTGACTGATAATCATTAAGTTTAGCTGTGATCGCTCATAGTTCAAAGTTCAAACACGTACCTTTGCCATGGCGCAGCCCTCGGATCCTCGGATGCGACCACAGCATGACCACGGCTCTAGCAGAAGACACAGATCACGTGTCTATGCACATTGCAGCGTCTATACTCACTCCCTCTGAAGCTCTTCCCCCAGTGATGTCGACATGGTTCTTTGCCGTTATCCACAAGCTGAAATCGACTCTCACATCTCACGCACACTCGTACGTCCGCTAAACCGAAACTCGATTAAAAGCAAAATTAGAATTAATCCTAGAGTTCATTACGGTCAGAGCAGTGGTTTCTGATTATCCTGTCCGGTTTTGTCATAGTGACAATGTCGCTTTGGCCAGGAACGAAATCAGGAAATCCGTTTTGCTTCAACTGAGCTTCGTTCAAGACAAACTTCTGCATTTGCTTGTAAAAATCTGCACCTTTATAAACAGCATAAGCGTTGAATATTTAGGGTGTTAAATTCCATTAGTTTAAACTGACGTTTGTTTCCCTTGTTCGCCATTACCAGTCTGAAGGGAAAAAAAAAATGCAATAACTGTGATCCTCCAAAACGAAAGCAGTGAGCGGTAGATTTTATTGCCCCGTAAAACGGCAAAATAGTGTTTGGTGTCTAAATACATTGATTTGAGATGTTTTACATAACATACAACGCCATTAGTTTGATTATAGGATCAAACGAAATTTGCGTTCGAAATAAGTATATTTCTTGCTTTAGTACACTCTCAGGAATTTGCTTGGTGCAGAATATTTCTTACTTTTGCCTTTTATGAGCAAAGCGCGGTAAGTTCGTCTGCAGTCAGATGATCTAAAGACGAAACAGACGCATGAATGCTATTTCGGGGTAAGAACTAGGGGTTAATCCGCCCGTATCTGATAAGATTCGTAAGATTCGGCATGATCATCGGTTGCATCTCGTGGAACTAATAACAACCGTATTTCACTACTTGCAAATTGGGCCTGATGATTTTAAAAGCGGTGTTAATTTCATTTTGAGTCGTAAATCGACGGATATAACCAGCCATAGCCTCGTGAATAACTGATATATTTCGATATAAATTATTAATTACACCAAAATTTTCAGAATAATAATTTTCAAAATAACATTGATATTGATGGCTACAATGATAGTTATAAGATTAATTAAGGGATAAGTCACGGGAAGGAGGTGATTATGCCAGGGTCGATTATGTTCAAGTGAATCTGAGTGAGTGAGTGATTGGGGTTTTACGGCTCCACCCAACCCGTTCGGGTGATACGGGCGCCAGAACAGAAGGCCCGGGACCGGGGTTTCCCCCTTCTCTTATCGATAAATCCCAAGGGTTCTTTATCCTGCATACCACCATAGACAGTAGTACACAGCGCCCGGCCTTGTTACGCAGTTGGGCAGCACTGCAGAGTCACCGAAGAATTACAATTGTAATTCACAATCATAACGCCCGTAGCCTGATCGGGTCTCGAACCCGGGACCTCGACCCCCACGGTCGGCATAGGATTGTAGTCAGCGGTTTAACCCACTGCGCTATCCGGTGCCCCTTCAAGTGAATCTAGAGCCAAATAACCGACGAGACGAAAATCATCGACTTCCGAGTGACTTAACCGGATTATACCACGAAAATTACCTTGTAAAACAACACATATAATTATTTCGGTGAATGTTGTCACTGTCTATTCTTACGCACCAGAAAGGCGTCTCACAGCTCACAGAGAATCATTACTTATGCAATCATAATGCGAGGGGTGATAAAAGCGTTATGATTATGATAAGTATCATCGAAAAAAAAAAAAGAAAAAAAGAAGAAAAAAAAAGGATGATCGAGCCACAATAGAGTGAAGCTACATTCTCCAGTTATACTTATATCGCTTTTAACATAATTTCACACTGGCGCCCATATCACCCGAATGGGTTGGGTGGAGCCGTAAAACCCAATCACATAACTTAATCTCAATCACATAACTCAATCACTAACATAATTTCACTCAGAATGTTTTTGTTTCGTTACCACTGTGGTTCTGGTACGTAAAAGGTCAACAATATTTTCAAGTTCAGTCAAAAAATATAGTTTATTTTCATGAGAAACCATCGAAGAATTAAAACTAACACAAACAAAAAACAAAAACAAAGGTACGTAAATTCAAAAACACAAGAGTAGTCATTTATGCTTGCTCCAGCGGTAATATGCTCCTGAATTGCTCGAGTGTAACCCTCGTGAAATAAGCCCCCTTTTTCCCCCTAAAATATAACAAGGTCGTCGTTGTCACAATCATTTTTATCGCCAACTTCATTATGCGCCATCATAACTGAGTAGTTTATATTTGGCCTGTTCCCGCAGAGGCAGAGCTGGATTTCGTGAACGCTGAAACTTTATACCGTTTACATTTTGATTTACTCGAATGGAGCAATTCATAACATCTGTCGAATTTGGATAAATCATTATACACGGTAATATTTGGTTTCTGATCTTTGTTAATCCTTTAAAGTCGAGAAATATACGGCACTTGATCAGACCCTCGATTGATGACCTTTGACCTTTTGAGTCAAGCAGACATGACAAGATTTTACTTATCACGATGTTCATCCCCCACTTCGTACATTTATTGCTTATTTTCACAACATATATATTAAAGTCTAAATTAAGTTTCTCTGATATTCGATATTACATGTAACACCAAATCTTGGTGGTGGTACGCATAATTGCCGACTGAAGCGCGACGCCAGCGTGCAGACGATCTTCGCGCTATTCTTCCGTATGGCTTATTTTAACGCATATGTGATCATAACGTCCAAGGAGCGGAGGCGTTATGAAATTGTATTTCGAGGCTAAACATTATGTGAATGGCGAAAGTGATCTGTGCTATAGTTGTTTATTTATACGCGTTATCTGTACACGGATTAATCACTCAAATACACAAGGCTGATTGGCTGGCAGACTCACTGAGTAATAATCGACATATCACTGGGTTCGTCATTGAAGGTCACAAATTAGAATCGAAGGAAAACATTCACCAAATTGAGAACGCTTTTGGAAACTGCGGACTAATGCAATGTTACACAATAATGCTCTAATAAAAATCAAATACCTGCTGCAGTCACCAAAGCGATCAGCTTGCCAGGTGAATACTTCGCTCGTGCTAGATGTGTATGCTGTTTTAGTCAACACTTCTGTTATGGTTGAATTAACTACCAAATCAATCAATATTCTGAGGAGGTACGACCAATTTGAAGCAGCCAAACTTTGTGAGCAAACCTCGTAAACAGCTCTTAAATACCAAACAGTAGAATGCAAACATTGTACAAACATGGTAACTGTGTTTCGATCTGTGTGAAATCGAAACTTTGGGTGAACCTGGCAGTACTTTTCAAAATGCTGACAAGTGACATCATTTAGACAGTGAAGCTTTTGCGAATATGTGTACCCCCCTCACAATCATATTATATTGATCACAAACCAAACAAGATCCATTGATAACAGAGAACATGCACGTCCAATGCAGATTATTGTAGAGTAAAGTTAAGGCATTATAATTTTGCACTTCACCTGTCCTCCTTCGATCGAGGTCAACCATGTGACCTATTTCTGCTCATCTGAGTAATCGGGGAACTGTTGCTAAACGGAACTTAAACGAAATTAAGCAAGCATACTAATAATCGATATCGATCGAGAAAGTGGATTCAAACGGGGTGTTTACCGTTATTGATTGGGGTATATAATCGATGCATAATGTGTTCAAAAGAGCAAATAAATACGAGCGGCAAAGAAAAGAAAAGAAAAGAAAAATGGATTTTGAACCGGAACGTAATTTTTATAGATACTTCCCGTCCGGCGTTCTAGCGTGTCCATCGCATCGATAAAGTTCATGCCCGACTCGAAATATTTATTTTTATCCAGAAGTAATCCTCCCAAACGAATGAAAATGTTACCTGAATTTAATAAGTATACATAATAAATTATTGCATAATTTAACATAATTCAAAATAATCAGCTAAGTTTTTGCTCTCAACACTTCACCGCTGAGTACACGCAATGAAGAAAGAAGACCATTGTAATAAATGCTTAAACTTAAATTCACTTAATTAGGTCGCTGATAAGTGAAATTATAACTGCAAATTAGAGTCAAGGTAGCAACTGATAACTGAACTTTTTTTGGCAATGATCATTGGTATACATTTTCACAGAATGTATAATCATTTCAGCTGTTACACTCCCAGGAATCGACATTTGTGGATAAGTCGACGCTGAAAGGTGGATTAGAATTAAGTGAAATTTCCAATACTGCATAGTGTCACCCTCGCAACAAAATATAAGGTTCGTATGCATGGTTGAGTTATGTCGTTTTAGTAATTGCATCTCCACAACTAGAAGTGCGTTTCAAACTTTCTCATTCTCACTCACTCGTCCCTTGACCTGGGTCGTCAGGGCACGTCCCGAGGGCCGCAAGCTTGGACAACCTCCTCCACTCCCCTCTGCTCCCGGCGGCTCTTGTTAGCTCAATCAGGCTGCTTTTCATCCAATTAATCTGTTACATTGTTCTTTCTTCTGTCGCCCTCTTCTTCTCCTGCCCTCGACAGTGCCCTGCATGCGTGGTCTGACGGTGTGGCCAATCCACGCGAGCTTTGTTTCGAAGACTCTTGACTCTGTTCTCGTCTTCGGTTCATCGTCCAACTTTCGCAGCCGGATAGCAGGATGGGTGTCACTATGATGTGTGTGCCTGTGCATGGTGATATGGCTGTTAAGCCAGTCCCTTTTGTGAAGCTGTGACATGTTGCCTGCATGAGGCCTTGCCCAAACGATCGGTTTATCTCCACGCGAGACCTTGTTGGATTGTCCAGTCCAGAAAGGTGAATGACATCCCAATGTCAACAGCACACAGCAATCAACATGCAATAGCAGTTGTAGCCTATACTCGTCAGCTGAGAGATTCTCCTCCTTGTGCGTATACTACACGTGAAATTTCACTTAAATATAGGTTAGCTTTTTAGATGAAAATTGCAAGCATTGAATTTTTCAAAAAGTCACGTGATCACCTCTGGCACCAATTTGAGTGACGCAGGGGCATTTCGTCAAACGCGGCAAACATCTGATTTACGCGCTAATTCAAAATCAATTTTAGACTATTAAAACTCTTCGGATATCTCCGATATTTTCCTCATAAACGCTTCTATGCAATGACAAATAAATGCGTTTGTAACATTTTGATGGAACTATTATGAAATAATTAAATGAAGTCCAGAAGAGAGCACTAGTACTGGATTAAAATTATCTTCATTCTGCTGATTATGCACTAATAAAAGCGGAAAAAAACATCACGTTAATATGCATGTTTGTGCCAAGTCTTATTGAAATCAATGAATCCAAAGTAGGTCTAATGTTCCCGTAAACACGTTTCCCGCCATCCCTTTGTGGTATGTTTACGTTCCAGCAAAAGTTTACGCAACAAGATGAGTTGGGCTCAATATTCAATTTACACTTTGGCACTCGAAATGAGGATTTGACAGTGATATCAGTAGAAGAAGTGCGCTCAATCAGAAAGGAGCTATATGCCAGAGAAATAGCAATTACAGCTAAATTGTGATCTTGGGAGTAGTTGCTCTATTTAACCTCCAAATTTCACGTCAACCGCGCGTTTTATGTTACGCCGAGAACTTTTCGAACAACCCTCGGACATGTAGAATAGTCGGACGGCATTCTGTCCAACAACATGCCACGTACATCACCGATTCAATTTCCTCCCAAACAATCTCGACACCCACAAACGAGGGCTGGCAATTATCAGCAAATCTGAAAAAGAAAGAAATTGAAATTGCCAAGGAAATTGAAAGCCTATTAATTGAAACAAGCCAATCACGAAAGAGTACAACCAGGTAGCTATGGCAAACGAACATCGTCCGATCGACGAACACCGCACGGAGCAGAACAAGGCCCTTCCGAGCCGCTCACCTTACCCACAGTTGTTCTTTGCTTTTTCTGTTTAAACGTTCAATTTGTCTCTGTGGTCTCATATGAACCGCCCAATGAATGAATTAATAAATTATTGCACGTAGCCTCACAATATGTTTACACAATTCATTCATTAATATAATCCAATCCTATCGTTTCTTAGATGTTGAAGTGCATTTTGATCGTGCTTTTTGCGGCTGCCATGGTGATTGCACTGCCGGCTGACAAGGTAAGTTCAAGTTCCCTTCAATCAGAACAAAAAGTATACAATATTCACGCCTTGAGAAAACTTCCTCGTGATTGGCCCATAGCTTAATTGTAGCTGGCATTGAAAATATCGAAATGAGGTTTTCAGTTTGGTGGAGAATGTTTGTTTATTTTGAATATTTAACTCCTTCGCAATATAAACATACGGTTTGCATAGCAGCTATTCTACCTGCATGTCTTTCCGCAGACTGTGGAGCATGGCGAGTGTCGATGGCTGTGCGGCGGAAGTGGAGAGTCTTTGGATTGCGCTGCTGATGAGGTCACCGCGGGGTCATGCGGGTCAGGGGGCGGTGTGATTTCCAGCTGCAGACAGACGAGTCAATGTCCAGAGAGCTTCGTTTGGCACGCGGTTAAATGCTGCACTCTGATCATTTGAGGCGGATGACGTCATAACCAGCGAGTGGAATAATGGGTTGAATAAATTCTGCCATTTATAAAATGGTCGATCTAAGCATTCACAGAAAAGGCCAGCATCAAGAGGAGAGACATCCTGGCCAGGTTACCCTGTATGCGTAAATGCGATGAAATGATAACGCAATTGACAGTTCAAACAGAGCCACTTTAGAACCATAAACAAGCAGAGTTGAAGACAAAAGATCGCATATATGAAATGAACACTGCTGCAGTTTGTGGGTTACATGGGGGTCACGTACTATTGCGTTGACCTTTTCATTTATCGAAGCCACGTGTGACATGAACAGGAGCACGGTTGAAATACTCCTTGTGAGATTCTTGAAAGTAAATTGCATTCTGGAAAAAAAAGACGTCACACAAGGGTTACAATCATCACACTGTTGATGTCATTCACCGTCTCTGCACATCAGCGTGAGCACTTGTATCGATGCAGGAGACACATCAACTGTATTAATTTAATACATGTTTAATGCATGTTGACAGAAGTTGACATATTTATGACCCTAAACAGGAGTCAGCTGGACTCAGCCCAGTATAATTGGTATGTGCAGTGGAATTATTATATTGCACGAAGCTAAAACAATTATCATTGCAGTATACTACCAGACAGTCAAAGAACGTTATAATTAGTCAAATGTAATTGCAATAAAAGTTTATTGAATAAACAAATTCAAAATAATAAATTATGCAATTAAATGCTTTAGTTACCCCAATGAGCTTGAACTTCAACTTTCGGTGGTAATGCAAAATAATGTGCCTCATTAATCAGTGCAATTCACGCATTTACAGACATGAGCGAATTCAAAATATTCAGTACCAAACTTTGTTCATTGGAATACCGAAGCGACGAAAATGGCTGTGTTGCCTAAAATGTATTTTAACAAAAAAAAAAAAAAATACTGAAAAATCCAAATTCCTTCAAAGACTCGACAGCACACGGTTTACTCAATTCATAAAAGTTACAAGAATTACAAATTTCGTAATAATCATCAATTTATGCAATTAAATGCAACCTTGGTGCAACCTCATTTAAACTCATACTTTAATTCGTAAGATGGCTATAGTACATGTAGCAATGTAGTCTGCAAGTTTCAATGCCACAACCTGCTTAACAACCGAGATACTTTCATTAAAAAGTTTCAATTACTATTATGCAAGATTATGCAAGAACGGTGCATCTGAGAGCAGTAATAGCGCCATTCATTGTTGTACATATCAATGCGCTGGATCGATTGATGTATATTGCAAGACCCTAGCTTAATTAATGAATGAGCTAGAAGCGATCCAATTTGAAACTTTGAAAAATTGCTGTGACCTCGACCTTTGATCTTTGACCTACAAATTTCTATCAGACTCGCAGAATGAGCAAATCTTAGAATTTGCTCTTTTAAGTGGTCCTAAGAATAATATATTATCAGACTTACGAAGTCTTAAGCCTGGCATGAAGCCATCTGCCTGCCCTCTGTCACCAGAAATGAGTTATTGGAGTGGTGACACAATCACATCATGCAGGACTCCTCCTACCAGTGAAATTCGAAATGGACAATTATTTGACTTAAGATTCCCGAAATGACATCGATGTGCGGTTCACCGATAACAGATGTGACATCAATGTAAGGTGACCCTGCCCCCTTCGGTTGAGGACACGGTGCGTTATGAATGTTAATGTCACCGTGACACTGACATGGACACACTGAACAAAACACTGTCTTCCTCTGCTATTCCACACACAACACTTGTGATTGCAGTGAAAGCGATCGTCTGTTTTTGCCAATTGATGCTATTATCCCGCGTGGAAAGGCGGGGGGAATGGATCGAAAAGTATCCTCTGAATGTAGACTGAGATAGTTCAATATAAAGGCGCAGTCAAAATAAGGAGATAATTAACGCCTGACAATTAGAGCGATCTGCGACCTGCCTCAAATTGCTACCTATTGTTAGGCTACCTATTTTTTTATCATAGTGTCATAAAATAATGGCACTATGATAAAAATAAGAGTAAAAATAGAATAAAAAAATAATAATAATGGTGATGATGATAATAATAATAATAATAACAATAATAATAATAATGGTGGTGATGATGATAATAATATTAATAATAATGATGATGATGATAATAATAATAATAATAATAATAATATTATTATTATTATTATTAATAATGGTGATGATGATAATAATAATAGTAATAATAGTAATAATAATAATTATAATAATAATAATAATAATAATAATAATAATAATAATAATAATAATAATAATAATAATAATAATAATAATAATAATAATAATAATAATAATAATAATAAAATACATACATACGAACAGGCCATCAAATCAAACCGTTCTCGCTTAGTCCTCCGCCAGGCACAATCAATGATGAGGCAGTGTGTGCAGGATATAACGGCATTTGCATGCTCAAGTTATATCTGTTGAAAATATTTAAAGAAGAGAAACTCCCATAATGATTATTATGACTGTATGTTATGAACATTCTTATCAGTGTTTTGATGACTAATATCATATTGTAGTTTCCCATTCCGTCGGATGGCAATTTGTTTTGTCCCTTATGATGCGGATGCATGGTTCTCGACTTCCCGCAGAGAAAATATTGAGCAAATATTGGGGGGGGGGGGGATATCATGTGACAACAAACCACAACATTGGTTATAATTAATTGGTTATCCAAGCAAAATCAAGTATGATAAATACCGCTCTAAGAGTGAGTTGACGGCGTGCGGATGATTATGCTGGAACAATACAGTGTGCTATTTCTCAGCGTCGTTTTGTTGTAGTTGTAAAATTATTTGGAGAAGGAAGGTAAAATAAGAGATGTTAGCCTAGATAAAGGGCTACTGTAGCAATAAATTATAATTATTTTGGGATACATAGCGCGATTAAGAGAAATGAGCATGTTTCTAACACTTTACGCCACATTGAAAAATTCCCATTATATTATGAATATACTTATAAATCACCCTGTACTGTGAATATACTTATGAATCACCTTGGATTGTGAATGTATGTACCATAGATCTCGAGTATGCACTGTCATTCCTTCTATATACTATCACGAATTAAAGAAAAATACATATGGATACATGCATTATAATAATAATTAATTGATCTCAACAACATGAGTATTTAATTATCATACCATATCTATTTGGAATTAGCTGATTAAATGTAGTGTGTATAATTACATTTGCACGTATAATGACTAGTATTATTTATGAGTAATATAATTATTGCAATACCAGAGTGGTCTGTTACAAAACTGAGCAGCTAATTCATAACGCACTTTAATGCGTTATGACTGAGTTCGTCTTTCGCTGTTTGTGACACGCGTCGTTCGCGTTATCAGGGAAATGTTGTACGGATGACAAGCTGTCAAAAACCGCCAGCTTTTTCAGCATTTACCGGAATCAGTGTCGCATACGCGGCTGAAATCCATCTTGCGCTAATTTTCCTTTCGTTCGCTTTTGATTTGAGTGTAATTTCGAGTTAAATTATGGTCGGAATGGATTTCGTGCGACTGACGGCATTGATGGTCCTTGCGTTGGCATGCACCTCTCACGCCGACAATCTGCCAACGTGCCAAGCGGTGAGTTCCCTTCAGTTCATCTCCATGAGATGCCCCCGGGAGGCCAGGCTCTGGGGTGTAGTCCCCCAGGAATAGATGGCTTCCTCTGGGGTAATAAAAATTGGATGTTGCCAATCATCCAATTTTAATAATAATATTTTATATTCTTGCCATTATTGATTATTGATTATCATTATCATTATGATGATTATGACCATAAAAATAAAAAATGATAAATAGCAATTTTGCGTATACAAAATAACAGATAAATAGCACTAGAAAATGAAAAATAGGAAGGTGTAAATAGAAATTTAAACAAATGACTAAATACTAATCAATAGGTACTTGAATATCTTGAAAATTACAATCAAGCCTTCGGGCAGATATATATATTACGCTACCTTAGTACTTTTGAGACAAACACGGCATAATAATTACTAATTAATTCAATTTTGAGAAGCGACACCAATGGAACAGCCAGACAACTTCATCTAATCTTTGGAACGGTCTACCTACACTAATAAATAGTCTTAGTGATCACTGATAAGCAACTCAGTCAAGGCTTTTGTATCGCTTCTAGGCCGAAGCTGGCGAAATAAATCAATAATCCTTTAAATTATGACTACTCGTATGTCAGAAGTCCTCCAGGAGACCTGCACTTGTGTATTGGCCACATGCTCATATGAATAAAATTAAACATGTGAATTTGTTTTCTTATTCAACACCAGAGCACACTGAAATAGGAATACCCAGGATACTGTGTAACAGGAGATTAATTGCATATTGATGAATTAAGTCTTCCTTATAATGGAGAGTGTGTCAGATAAATCAGACATTTGCCATTCTAAGTGTAATCTAAATACAATATTCTCATTTTTCTTCCTCTCAACTGTTGATGTGCTATTTGTGGATGAGTATGACGTCTTTTGATGTTTTAGATTCATGAGCTTTACAATGTTTCTTTTCCTCCTCTGTTCAAAATGTCCTGCATGAAACCGTATTATTAAATAATTTGCCAGGCATGAATATGGGCATTCAGATAAATGGTGATGACTAACTTTCTGTTGATCAGATTGTGTATATAACCCACTGGTATCCAAATAACATCTTGTGATAATACTTCTCTGTCATTTTTATTCAATTTTTCTTCTTTTCATCCGCAGCATGACTTCCACTACGAATACACAGAATGTGATAGTAATGGAGGTCGCTGGAGGGTGTCTGTGCCCACCCCCAACGTGTGCACGGGGGGAGCCCCCAACCCCCCAGTCAGGGGGAAGGGATGCGGTCAGTACCTCTGCCATACCTGGCATTATTCTTTTTTGGTGTTTGATTGATGTTATCTGCTACAAGTAGCCTCTTCATGAGATGAAAGCTCATTGAAGTCGCGACTATGTTAAGCGGTGTTGATTATCTCTTTGTTATGAAACAATGGAGTCAAACCTCTTTTGTTCTCAAAGAATAAATAAGTGCTCCTGATCACGTATCCATCTTAACTTTGCGTCTTGTATGTGCATGAGATGTTTCATTGTTTAACTTTGAAAGCAAACTCAAATTAGACCTCAGTCCCTATATATGTGCCAACTGGCTTTCATTTATACATGTATTTTGTTGCAGTTTGCACTTTCTAGAAACATTGAACATTTTCCTCTTTATTAATTCTACTTATTCATTAATTATCCTGCCCAATACGACATGAATAAATGGCATGTAACGGTGTGTGTTTGGTCTGCTCATTAGCATAACTCCCATGACGATCTCCCTGTAACCATTTCCTGTGCATTGACTTTTGCCGTTATTCATTGGTCATTATTGGCTCTTATCTCTGATGAACGACTGCTGCGTATTTCACACGATGCCTCTCCAGCAATAGCTCAGCCCACACAAAGCCAATTATCTTGTGCATGCACGCTGTTTATTGCACCCACGCTTATTTATGAGTGGCAACCATCTGTGTGTTATCCCAGATAATTATTCATGGAATTGATGTTTCAAAAGGAAAAATGCCTAAATTGTTATATTTTTATGTTCACGAGTTTATGTTGATGTTAAAAATGATAATTAATGTACGGTACAACAATTATTGGCTGAGTGCATTTGTAATTAGTATGCAGCAGCAATTATGATGTTAATGGCTGCATGAATTAAATAAATGGCATTAATGCTCATTCAAGGTTAGTCTTCCTTTATGGAATATAAATTTACTTAGAATATCAATTCATAAGTAAATTTATAAGTAGAAAACCCACATTATTAAAAAACAATTTGCAATATTCTGTTCAATTTATGCCTTTTTTGTGATCATCACAACCAGCATTTGTATAATTTTGCCCCAATTCAGTAAATAGCAATTCAAACAAACCTCCAATTTCTCTGACATAGTTTTGTTGTTTGTGTTACATAATGGTTTCTGATAAAAGTAATGTGGCTCAAAGGGTCTTGAAAACATACAAAGCTCTAATTTCACTTTCAAAACTCTCAAAGGAAATCCTTAAAAATCGCATTTCTTAGCTCTCATGAAAACCTGTGTTTAATATATTGAAGAAGTATTTCTTGTTGTAGATGGAAGCCATTTAAGCACAAGAGATATCCAAGCATACTAGAATTCCTCATCTGAACATTTGCAGGTCCAATAAAATAATCGGGGAATTTATTCCTCAGGCATTTTAACCTGCTCAACACAGAAATAAAGCTGTTTTAAAACAAGAGAATGAAATTTTGATTTATATGTACACATTATATAACGATCACCATTGCTTCATAAAATGAGTTCTATGATCTGAGCATCATTTCTGATTTATATATTTCAGACTACACGTGCGATGTCGGCCAGTATCTGGACATGGACGGAGACCAGGAGTGCCACCCCTGTCCTCCAGGATCGTATTCCCTCGGTGGAGGAGCTCGCTTTGACGACTGGGAGAAACTTCCCACCGGCTTCTCCGTTACCAATGAACAGTTCATTTCTCCGATTCGAGAATTTCGTGGTCACTCCAGTACTGCTCCGGCAAACTGCTCGAGGGAAGGCTGGGTGCCGAAAGGGAAGCACTTGGCCTCCACGGGCGGAGACTGCTCTGCCACGCTGGTGTACACTGCAAATCTGGTTAAGGAGGGATCAGTCTCCTTTGAGTACCAGTACATCGATCGAGAGAGCATCTTTAACTTCCAGGTTTGTGGAACGACGCTTGAGATTGCTGACGTCGAATCGTTGGTTTCAGGTGCAGAATAGCCAGTGCCAAGCCGTCCACAACCGGGATTCAGACCGATACCCCTCTCACACGACCGGCAATGACTGGAAGCTCATGCACTTGAAGCTGAAGAGCGGATTGAACACGCTGATGTGGCGTGTGATGGGCATGCATCTGCAGCAGGGAGCCAGTTCCGGCATCAGCAAACCTGTCCTCATCAAGTCAATCGAAGTCAATGGTGAACGCGTCTGCTCTCATTTCGTGCATCGCTAATTTATGTTGCTTAGGCTTGGCCTTCACCTCTGAGTGCGCCAAGTGCAAGGCAGGGACGTTCAGTCAAGAAGGAGCTGCGACCTGCGAGGAGTGCCCAAGGGACACGAGAGCAGACAAGGGTGCCACCGAGTGCACGCCATGCGACAAGAATTCCCAGTATTCAGGTGAGTGCTGCTTCTCGCTCTCTCCCACGTGGAATTCCCTCTCGCTCAGAACCCGCGTCAGCAGAGTGCAGCGCCCGTGTCGCTTGCACTGATCAGGATTACTTCTCCGTTTACCAACCGTGCGACGCAAACAAAAAGGTCTGTGGATTTTCTTCGTCTCAAGATAAAAGCCAATGACCTTTGACCTTTCAGACTAAGAAGCAGTACGCTTGGATTGAGCCGCACATCTGCAGCGAAAATCTCCCCGGTGCAGCCACGATTCCCCTGTTCACGGAATCCGAGGACTGCCCTCCGTGCAACCCAGGCATGCAGATGGGCAGCAACGGAACGTGCGCCTTCTGTGAGGCCCCCCTCTTCTCTGACGGCAGCGCCCCCTGTGAGGAGTGTCCAGCCTCCACCGCCCCTGAGACGAGCCTCACCTTCAACTGGTGGAACAACCTACCTCCAGACTCTGGCTTCTCATCCAACTGCCTCACCGTCTCTGACCTTGGTTGCCGTGGCAACACGGACGCCTGGCAACCGGCTGTGGAGTACATCCAGTCCAACAGCGGCTTTGCTGATGACAGCTACCTGGTGCTGAGTCTGGATATCGAAGGGTTCCGTGGCGAGAAAGGCAGAAAGGCGTCCCCCGTGGCTCAGGTGTCGTTCGTGTTCGAGATGAGCTGCGTGGACAACTGCTCCTTTTTCTTCATGCAGGTGAGATAGTTAAATATCTCAACTCAGCTGAGATAATTATCTCATTTCCAGGAGAAACCGCAACAGGATACGACTGTCATCAACACTTGGCAGAAAGCCCAACCTCGCCAACTCTACACGTAAATTGACCAATCAGTTATAATATTCATAATCCGGCCGTGATCGCAGGTACAACGCAGTGGACACAGGACCCGTGAGCTTCATCTGGGCCTTCCAGAAATACTCTTGGGATTTCGCCAACGCTGATGTCGATGAGGGCTTCGGCTCCAACTTCCGAAGCAAGGCGCGCAGGAAGGATTACGCTCGCATCTACTCCGTGAACATCACAAACACGGTGAACGGTGGCGCCCCCGTGTGTAAAGCATGCCCCAAAGGAGCCGACCCACAGGGCTGCGTGCCATGCCCCAAGGGACAGTACGTTGACCCCGACAGCACCCAGTGCACTCCCTGTCCAGCCGGCATGGTCGTCCATGGCGCAAACCCCTGGGGCGTTGAGTCCTGCGTGCGTTGTGGGGAGGGTCTGCAGCCCTCGCAAGACAGATCGGAGTGCGTCAGTTCTTGCGCCTTCACTTCTTCTGATGGGAAGGAATATGACTTCCACGGTTTGTCCTCCTTCCGCCTTGCAGAGGGATCTCGCCTGTTTACTGGCAGTGGTGTGCAGTACTACCATCTGTTCAATATCAGTCTATGCGGAGGGGCCGAGACACAATCTCTGGCATCGTGCCAACCCAACATCACCGTTCCCGATGACGAGGTAAGCGGTGTTTGACTCGTGAGATATTTTTGTATTTGTGTGTGATCTGCAGTCCTTATCCAACATCACAGGCAATAGAACCCTTGACCAGGTAAAATCCCCACTTTTAGAGCTGGGGTTGGTTGAGGTGCAGGCTTTTTATAAACAAAGCATCAGGTGTTTGTGATTCTGCGTGATTTTGTATTATACGTGATATTTCTGCATGCTTTACCCACACACTCAGTGACCTACTGACCTCAATTGACCCTTTGACCTCAATTGTTCTTTGCAGGAAGGAAGTGCGTTGATGCTGAATGAAGCCACGCGAGTGTCATCTGCCATTTGTCGCTTAACCGTCCTTCCCCCGATGCCTGGCGACGGGGGAGGCGTGATGGCTGTCCAGCCGGTCAGGTGGGTCATCTGCTCAAACCGCCCCCATCATTCTCATCTCACAATTTTGGTTTGCTCAGCCTCGGAGATTCACTGGTGAAGATATCCACAAACGCCTCTGCACTGAATCTGCCAGAACGCATGAAACAAGAAGGATTCAAGCTCACAGGTAACTCCCCTCCCCCCCACCCCCCTCTCTGTATCCATTAACGGTCTTATTTCAACCACAGATACATCCCTTGACGTCCACTTTGTGTACGCCTCAGAATCGTGAGTGCTGTTTTTGATGTTTCAGCGCTTGACTAGAGTGAATCGCAGGTCGACTGAAGCGTGTCCTGACGGTCGCAGCACCGTGATCACTCTGCACTGCGATGCCTCTCAGCAGGGCAACGGGACCCTGGAGCTGCCTCCCTCCTGTGTGGATGGAACGTGTGACGGCTGCAACTATCACTTTGTGTTGCACGCGCGCCAGGCATGTCCCGTGTGCAGAGACGATGACTTCACCAAGGTCACCGGAGAGTGCGTGGATGGAGAACAGATTGTGCACCGCATTCCCCCAAGGTACGCCCCTCCTCCTGCTCACGATCCACACGTTCATCCGTGTGTTTCAGCCACTGTGTCTTCCTCGAAGACTCCAAACAGACGCAGTACCGCCAAACCTGCTCCATCAAATGGCCGCTGTGGGTTAGTGAACTATTGACCTCATTAAGTGCCTCGCTGACCTCTTGACCCCCCCAGCTGTCGATCATCATATGGGTGGTGCCTGCTGTGGTCGGTCTTGCCATCATTCTGATTGTGACGCTTGTTTATTGCTGGATGAAGAATCGAAGGTACGCCGCTGGTCGACATATAACCGCCCTATAACCACTTTTGATTCAGCCTGCAGTACAAGTATCACAAGTTGGTTGAGGGCAAATCCGGTTCAGGAGAACTCCCAGCGGCCGAGACGTGCGGGTTGGACGATGAGGATGAGGATGAGGAGGAGCATGGCGCTGAGCTCCGACATTTTGAGACGGTCGATTTCAGCCACAAAAGCAAAACATCTAAACTCTTTGGCAAACTCAAGTCTTCTCTGTCTAAAAGGGTGAGTGCCAAACTGGCTGGTTTATTTCGCGCTTCATGGTTTTTTTATTGCAGGACGACAGTCCTTTTGAGAGGATTCAGTTGTCTGAGAAGGACCCCCTCACCTAAGATATCCACTCGCAGTTTTTTGCATTTAAAATCCGCACGAGTATTTTTAATAACGACTGATTTTGTACCCTCCGCCTTCTCTGCCTGTTTTCAATTTTGAGAAGCAGATTTTTATTAAGAATTTTTTTTTTTTTTTTTTTTTTTTCTTTGATTGCCACAAAAATTTCATTCCGTATTATTTTTATCCTTTTTTTTCCATATTTCTTCACTTTTCTTGTCTGTTTTCCTGATCTAGTCATCCAAATATCATCATGTCCCTTTTTACTTTAACATGATAAGTGGTTGAACCGTCTTTCTGCTAACAGCATCAACATATTACAGTCCAAGACCGTTATTTACCAAAGAAAAAGTATAAATTATTCTCCTCCGGAAGTATTATTTCCACATTTATTGCCACCAAAAAAAAAAAAAAATGAAGAGAGAAAACGCCATAATATGACATTCATTATCCAGAATCTCGTGTTTAATTGTGTGAACCAGCTGGTTAAATAATGAATACTTAATGTGGTGACGGGAATGAAGATCTCATCAATGAGGTGGTCACAAGTTGTTGTCTTTTGATGTTGAATGTGGTTGCAGGGTTTTTTTCTGTCTTTGAGAATGGTGTGAATTATTTCATTATAATTATTATACTAATCAAATTATTGTTCATAATCAAAATTATATTTTTCCTTGCATTCCTGAGACTTTTCTCTCCTTTTTATGTCTTTTATTTTCCATGTTTTTTCTTCTTATTCTTCTGTATTCATATTAAAACAATAGAGTATTTTCATCTGGTGTTTATTTTATATTTTTCCGTGTAACATTTGAGAGTAAAATCAGTTTTACCCCTGGGTAAAAACCTTCTTCAAACACCTTCCATAAATTGAAATAATATTAATATGAAAACAAAGGCAATTCTCCATTCACATCAATTTACTGTTATTTATATTTCTTTATTAAAACAATGAGAAAGATGAGAACAGAATACATAAACAAAATAAAACTCATTTCTTGGATCAGATGCGAATACAAATGCTAGCCTCTATTTTATTATTATACAGACTCGAACACACAGTGAAAAAATACTGAATTTTATTCCTACGTCAGACATTATAATGCGAAATTGACAAAAGAAAAATTGACACATCTGGCGGTCACTTCTGTGGGTTTGCCACGATAATATATTTGCCAAGATCTCGTCATTGATTGAAACAGATTTGTTTATCTGGAGATCATTTATTGTGACTGTTATATTAGTAACAGACTGGTCACTTCTAAAGGTAATTATTTTTTGAGTAATTGATTAATTTGAGCAAATTTTAAATTTTTGTTTTAACATGGAGTAGACTACTTTTGGCCCATTCTGTAATTACAGAGTGAAATCACAACGCACTGTGTGCGTTATGACTTCCTATTTGAAAGTGTTTCCAGTTAAGCAGCAGCGTGGAAGAACAAGCAACAATTGAATTATTAATTATAAATGATGTCATTTCATAGGAATACGTTTGCTCTGATTGAAAGCACTGACCAGTGTTGCTGCATGTAAGGGTCTGATAAAATTTATTAAAAGACCACAATTTATATATTAGACATTAGATAAAGAAATTGCTTTAATCGCGAATCAACGGCGGTGGTCATTCTCATTGAATGAATACTAGTGCATAACTCAATGCTAGTGCATAAGACAATGCTAGTGCATAAGTCAATGCTAGTGCATAACTCAATACTAGTGCATAAGACAATGCTAGTGTATAACTCAATACTAGTGCATAACTCAATACTAGTGCATTACTCAATAACTCAATACTAGCGCATGACTCAATGCTAGTGCATAAGACAATGCTAGTGCATAACTCAATACTAGTGCATAAGACAATGCTAGTGTATAACTCAATACTAGTGCATAAGATAATGCTAGTGTATAACTCAATACTAGTGCATAAGATAATGCTAGTGTATAACTCAATACTAGTGCATAACTCAATGCTAGTGCATAATTCAATACTAGTGCATAACTCAATACTAGTGCATAAGACAATGCTAGTGTATAACTCAATACTAGTGCATAACTCAATACTAGTGCATAACTCAATACTAGTGCATAACTCAATACTAGTGCATTACTCAATAACTCAATACTAGCGCATAACTCAATGCTAGTGCATAAGACAATGCTAGTGCATAACTCAATACTAGTGCATAAGATAATGCTAGTGTATAACTCAATACTAGTGCATAATTCAATGCTAGTGCATAATTCAATACTAGTGCATAACTCAATACTAGTGCATAAGACAATGCTAGTGCATAAGTCAATACTAGTGCATAACTCAATACTAGTGCATAAGACAATGCTAGTGCATAAGTCAATGCTAGTGCATAACTCAATGCTAGTGCATAATTCAATGCTAGTGCATAAGACAATGCTAGTGCATAAGTCAATGCTAGTGCATAACTCAATACTAGTGCATTACTCAATAACTCAATACTAGTGCATAACTCAATACTAGTGCATTACTCAATACTAGTGCATTACTCAATAACTCAATACTAGCGCATAACTCAATACTAGTGCATAACTCAATACTAGTGCATAACTCAATACTAGTGCATTACGTGTGTACCACCCATGACGTCATAATGAATCATGAATATTTATGAGCTTGCATTTAGACGTCATTTACGCTGCGTCGGGTGCATGCAGATGCCAGAATAGTGATTCAAAATCTGAGGCGTTATGTAATAAGTTGGTGGTAAAAAGTTGGAACCAAATGATGGTGGTGCTCCCTGTACAAGCTGATCTGCTTTTCCAGTGTAACATTTAAACACCAATTTCAGTCGTCACAGAATCCATGAAGTATATAGAAAAGTTGAATTACGCATCCATAAACAAGGTCCGACTGTTTGCACCATAACGCAATCACATAAATAAAAGCAAAAGAATTGAGATTTGATGAATGTTTTACTATTTGTTGAGACAGACAAAAGAGAGAATGCAAGAGAAAGTTGTGTATATTGCTAGAACACTCAAAAGTTAATGATATGTATCACCATTCACACAATAACCACGGCATCCTAATTCTCTACATGTACAACCGCCTTTATGTAAACAGAAATATCCGCGGCAAGAAAAAAATATTAACAAAATTCCAGTTGAGTAAAATTTTAGACAATCTTTTTTAAAATAAGGAATGTATCTTAATAGATTATTATTTATACATTAAATGAAATAATCAAATCCAGTAAATAAATGTTTTCCATGCACCCCCAAAAAAAATAATAATAATTAAAATTGTAACCAGTAAAGAAGACATTTATAAATAGAACAAAATATCATACAAACACACGTCACAGCATTCAGATAAAACTAAACAGCTATGAATATGTATGAGCTTATGAATATGCATCATCTTGAACCCTGTGTTGTTATAGAGAAAAGTAAGAAGTCTTTGTAACATACAGCATTTGAGACCAGTGATTTGAGCCACATATTTAACGGGGAAATATCCCCCAACAACCAACCCCTCCCCCCTCCCCTCCACAGCAGTTTACACAAATCTAGAACACAAGGTTTCAATAATAATATCCTGGTTTCATACAAATGGTGAGATCAGAACCGACGGGGGCATCACGCCACCCCCGCCTCCCCTCCCTCCGGTGTTGGAGGGGCCATCTCAGCCGGGGGTGAGGACACAAGCGGGGGAGCGACCTCTGTGGGACTTGTGCGTCTGAAGACTTCCTCTTCAGGTGCCGGCATGCTGAAAGAACAACCCAAAATACACCTTAGACCAGAAAAAACATCAAAGGTTATTGAAGATTAGAAGAACTTCAAGAGATTTCTATTAACTTTTCCTGTTGACAGATTCCATGATGAATAGAAGTGATAACATTTTTGAATTGATAACATTACTGTGAAAAAAAACATTATTGCCCCTAAATTTGACATCATCAGCTGAAACCTTAGAGCGAGTCCTCCATGATGACATAATACTAACCTTAGGTCCTGAGCAGTCATCTCCTCCTCGTCCATCATGTCGTGATAGCGAGGCTCCTGTTTGACTTTGAATTCCGAGGGACTTTTGCTGGACACGGAGAGGTCCTCCGCGTGGTCCCTGAAGACCTCCTTGGGTGCCATGAGGGCGCTCATCATGAGGGGCATTCCCCCCTCAGGCGTCATCTGAAAGCAATGGCGTCATTACACGGCTGAGAGAGCACAACTGAACTCACCCCTGAGGGATGCAGGCTGCTCATCGAATGAGAAGGAATGGAAGAGGTGGAGGGGGAGGAGGAGGTGGATGAATACGGTGGAGTTTGCAGCACAAATTCGCCAGTACCACGCAAGTGGATATTCCTGAAATAAAACATTGAGGTCAAAATTCAATGCAGTCTGGAGACGTAAAGCGAAGAGAAGCATGCGCCAAGCCAACACCGATGAAAGACGGAAAGAATCAAGAACGTTAAAAAGGCCGAGCAGTTAGTAGTGCGGACTTGGTTTTTTAATAAAACCCTTCAATTTTTTTTCGCAACAGGAGAGTTAGCATTTTTGGGGGGTTTCGCTCTATCACAACCCATGCTGCTCACAGCGCATCCACGGAGTGCTTTCTCGGCCGGCCTCTGGCTAAATGCCGACGTCGGACAAACTCAAAATCATCAACGGTCCAAAATGAACCCAAATCGTCTTCGTACCGGACGAAACATTTGTGCAGTGAGAGGTTTGTTCTTACGGCATTCTGAGAGAGAAGAGGAGAGATGAGAAGAGAGGAGAAGAAGAGGAGAAGAGGAGAAGCAAGCTAAGGTCAAAGGGCAGCGCGCTACGTGAAGCAAAGCCGTGCTTACCCTCCCAGCTTCTGCGGTCGTCGCTTGTAGAACTCGACTTCATCGACCGTCCATACGGCTCCCTTGACGTCCTCAACTCGCATGAAACACTTGTGCAGACTGAGGTTATGGCGAACGGCATTCTGAACAGCAGAAAATCATGCATCAAACTTCTAGCGCTAAATACAATGTTTTTGGTTCGGCTAAATAAGTCTTGCTTTTTGAAACTATTGCAAGTAAGCTGCACACACTTCATTAGTAAAGAAACAATTCTCCATTTGAAATTTCTTCCTCACTTTCTATTGCATTCAGAAAGCGGTGATCAGCACCATGACATCATCATTATACAAACCTTCCACGTGGCCTGGTTCTTCCGGAAGAAAGCAAATGTGTTCATGAACCATTGGTACACTTCGTTCAGTGTAAGCTGCTTATCAGGGGACTCAATGATTGCCTGAAAATGGAGAATTTCAAATTCAGTATAACAGCCAAGGATGTGCAAGTTATCAACAGTTGGTGCTCATTATAATCTGTTACTTAGTGACACATAATGACATATAAAATTATTATGGGCCTCGCACAAAATAAAAATAAATTTGAATATTTAATAGGTAAAAACTTTCATAAAAACCACACTAAGTGTACGAATTTTTCCCAAATTTAAATCACACACGGATCTCATTTGCATATTGTGCGTGCCACTTCCGGCGCCACCCAGCCACGTGTTGCTTTCGGGAGATGGAAGGATGTTCCATTGTTTGTCAAATGCTAATCCGCGTAAATAAAGAAGAAAGGACCGACAAAAAAAAGAGGGGATGGGGGGGGGGGGCGATGACGTCATGTCAAAATCAAGGGCGCCATCTGTGTTGATGAAAACTGCAGTTTACAAACAAGAAATGTTGACACAAAACGAGACATCGCTTGCTGTTGACAGAAGAACGTCAACACGACTGTGCAAATTTGTCTCAGTTTTAATTTAAAGTCGATTTTGGAAAAAGAAAAAAAATAATATGCATTTGAGCGGAGATGTCACTGCCATGTAAACAAAAAATATTGTTTATATCTCCGCTATTGTTTAAAGTTCGAAATCGTAGCGTTCCCATAGCAACGAGATATGAAACATGGAAATGTACGTGTCCGTTTATTTGGGCTTGTTTTTCTTTTCTTTTGCGAATCGAGATTGTTGTGACAAGCTGCCATCGTGGAGGAGCACTTGGGCCGAGAGCAGTGACACAGGCCCACCGCCCCTTTAAGCAAACTCCCCCATTCTCCCGCCAAAAATGGATTCGGGGAGCAAACAAAACGGTCGTTGCCATGGAGACGAGGAGAGCAGTTGTTTACAGGTCGGCAGCGATTCATTTTACCCGCTGAGCAATTATAGCGCCAAAATAAACACCGCGGAGAGAATATTAAGTTTGGCAACTAAACATTCGGCATCCTGTAGGGGCTTCCTGAGCTAGATGAAATAAAAAGACTAAAGGGGAAAAACGACTTCAGTGGGGAAGAGAGAAAGAGAATCCCTGGGAGATTCGCCTCAATCATACGATCAAATCATTAAAGCATGGCAAGAGGGGTCAAGTCGATAGGCCGAATGCTCACTAGAAAAGCATATACATGTACATGCAATGTAAAAGCATAAAAGTATCTACCCATAACCCGAACCCAAGTCCCTAACCCTAACCCTAACCCTTGTGAATTCGGACTTTTAAAATTCGGACTTTGTGAGCATTCGGACTTGTGAGCCGATCTCAGCCTATGCCTATATCTCAAACCATAAGCCAAACGCCAAGTGGCAAGTACGCCAAGTCTTTATAACAATGACCCATGTGAATTCGGACTTTTGAGCATTTGGCTCAAAAGGCTATTCCCATACATACAATGAATCCAACCCAGACCATATAACCCTTGTGAATTCTAACTTTTGAGTTGATCTCTGGCTAGGTTGCATTTATCAAAGGAATAATTTATATACATGTAAACATCATGTGAACAAAGAGATGGAAATAAAGCAGACGCCTTAAGAGGGGAGTAAATAGGAACCCCATTTTAAGGGGGAATTAAAACCCCATTTTGGCCAGCGTGTCCAGGACCCTTTCTTTTGACATTAGCCCTTAGTAATGGATCTTAGTCTCAGCCTTTGGGAATAATCATCTATTATTTAGTTAAACAGAACCAAAACTAAACTGAGTGATAATAATTGCCAATGAGAACAAAATGTTTCACTAATGATTCAATTCTAATGATCCTCACTTTGAATGGAAATATTCGAGATTAAACAAATTAAATATCTTCCAGTAAAAGCAACCTCGTTTTACCCGAAAAGAGTAAGCCTTCGCCACTCGTACAGTGATTGAAATGACAATCATTACTTCATAATTACACTTGTGACTTGAAATACATAGCAACAGAGAGAGTTCACATTGAAGCATAACCTTTTGACCTATTGACTATTAACCTCAATCCATTTACCACATTAAGCAAAGGATTTGCCAAGGATTTGCCGTAGCCTTCATGGAATCTGATCCTGCAGGTGTTCTTTACAGGATTTCTTAAAAATTGGAAATTTAGCATTAAATTGTGCTATTTTGGCTGGTACCAGCACAAAGGGACTTAAATGCTTCGTTTCAGTAATCTTTTGAATCATGAAGGGAAAACGATTCCATAAAATGGGTATAAAATTTTGTGCTTGGTACAAAAAACGGCCACAAATTGAATGAAAACAAATTGATTCCATCGGGAAAAAAGCAAACCCTAACAATGAAAGAGCAATTTCAATAAGGAAGAAATGAAAACAACCACCTCAAAAGAACATCTGTTTCACAACATCAATAATATTCATATAAATAAATAAATACAAAATGACTCACTTGTCTTATTAGCGATGCATATGTGAACGGAGGTCGGACATCTGAATACTTGTAAAAATCGCGATTTCGCTGGATTTCTGCAAAATACAGAATTAAGCATGGGAACTGACGATCAACCATAATGAACACCTTCTGATATCGGCAGATTGAACTTGTCAGAAACCCTTCTCCGCATAGCGCCTCCTCCGGTGGGCGTTACAGTAATCATGGAGCTATGTGCGTTGGGTAACGGGGAACCCGGTAAAGACATCATAGGTCGCGGCTGTGTGCCGCTGCAAGGAAGTGTACCAGAGATAGCTGCTGCAGCGGCTGCAGCTGCCACCATCTCAGCTGCACTGCTAGTGGGTGGACTGAGTCTTGGAGAGAGGCGGGGCGTTACCATGGCAGCTGGAAGTGATGGAAGGGCAGAGTCCTGTGATAAGGAGGGTGGGGAAGACTGGAAGAGATACACGGATGACAGAAGATCACGGTTGATGAGGGTACCCGTACCTGGGACTCTTTTTTAACAGGGGGAGAGGGAGTGGAAGAGGGTTGGGAACCCTTTAAGTGGAGCTGCTGCATCATAGCTGACAGCCGTTCCTTCTCTTTGGCCAGCTGTCAACAACATCGGAACTGAATTCAATCCCAAGACATAACAATGAGGCTGCCTTAATTATGTTTGTGTCATAAATAACACTGATCAATACTCAGGTATTGGTCCAGTCAACAATCCAGCCAAACAAATGTTGCTCAATTCTCAGAGACCTCTTATACAACACAACTTCAACGGCACAAACACTGATGAACAAACAACCAATTTAGAGCTAAACCTTAATTGGCATACAAACTGAAATAATTATCCACTAACTATCACAACCATAATACTACATAAAAACTAATGGAAGAACAGCACTTTACTGTACAAGTCTCCAAACAACAAAGTTCATTTGTAGCCAAAAGGAAAGCTAGCTGTTTGTTTATGCTCTCAGTGCTGCCATGGTAACCGAGGGCATGCCCCAAGCGTGATACACAGGCCTGTTTACTTAGTATTGCATTGCCACATTTAGTAAACAACTGCAAATACCTGGATCTCCAGTTGACTGACGACCTGCATCTGTACTCTGGCCTGGGCAGCCCCTCGATCGTCCAACCGATGCTCCTCATCCAGATGGCTGAAGGACAACCGCTGAACATCAGAGAGAGAAGAAGGGACAAAGACTCACTTGTAGAAGGAGGAGATGTTGTCACAAGGGGCGTCACACCCTGGCCACTTGCAAACGCCACGACCGTACAGAGGATGACTGTCGCCTTGGAAACCGTTCAGCTCTGGAGGTTTATCTGGCGTCTTTGGAAATTGAGGTAGCAACAGACCTGGAATATGAAGGAAAACTTGTTAAAAAAACATAAATCCATAAAATCAATTATAATTAATGACACAAAATGCAAAAAGAGAGCACAAGAAAGTGAATCAACATTGAGGAAGAAACAACAAAGCTGAGACAACAACATGCGTATGAGGGAAATAAGAAGATTGGGAAGAGGAGGAAGAGGAGGCTAGGGAGGAGGGCACACAGCACTCTAGGCATGCATCTTGTACCTCCAAGAGAATCTGGGATGCCATTAGACTTCTGTTGAGGAGGAGGTGGAGGAGGAAGAGGAGGAGGAGGTGGAGGTGGGACTGACTGCTTGATGAGTGTTTCCAGACTAGCAGGGAAGCCATTGTTGCTCATCTCCTCCGATTCCTTCCAGCCGTCTGGCATGACGCCTGCGTGATTAGCGCCTAAGCCGGCCGCAACGCCCTCACCTGACTGAGGCTGTATCCCAGAAAGACCAAACATCCCTTGTGATAACAAGAAATGGCGCTGCTGCAGCTGAATCTGCTGGACCAGCTGCGATTGTTGCAGCTGTAAGTGCTGCATCTGGACTTGAGCTTGCTTGAGGTCAGTTTTGCTGCCTTTGCCGTGCGAAGTCTGCTGAAGAACTTGAGATTGCTGAAGGATATTCAGGTTCAGCTGTTCGTTTAATTGGGCCAGGATCTGCTCCACCGCCTTCTGCTGCTGTTGCTGTTGCTGTGGTACAAATAACTGCAAGCGAATCATGACGAGGAAGGAAGCCTACCTGGAAAGCAAAGCCAGATTGCTGTTGCTGTTGTTTGTGCGCCATGAGGAGTTGTTGCAGTTGTTGCGGGTTGAAGAGAGGATGCTGTGGCGGCATCATCATCATCGCGCTGCTGCTGCTGCTGCTGCCCTGGGGATCCAGGACTGGCCGACGACACTCCGCTCTCCAACTTGATGCTAGCTCCACGCCGTTTTGATAAACTATTGTTATTGTTGTTTGTTTTGGCCTGTGAGAGAACGCTCTGTTGCTGCTGCAGTAGACTGGCATGCAACGCCTGCAAGAGATGATGATGATGATGATGACCTGGTAAATATTACTCAATGATGAACTAGCTATGAGAATTAAACGTACAAAATCTGGGGATTCTTTGTTTTCCTGCTGTGCAACACAAGAGTAAACAACTCAAGCTGCCAACCGAATAAACAGAGGAACAAACGAATCAAAGGAAATCCAACGGTCAACATTAACAACCGATGCATAAAAGGGAAAAGCTCTCCAAGCGAGTAAACATCCGCTGCGCGCATAATCGACGCAAAAGGGATCAGTTTGGTATGTTTGTAGTAAACTAACAAAACAAAAAAATGCAGGCTGAATTCATGGGATTAAGTATCGATTGCTCAGTTGAACTCGCGATTGAACTTTGTGAAGCGAAGACAACAGATGTCCGAGAAGCTAAGTCAACGAGGAGGATTACGTTATTTATTTATAAGCTGCTAAATCGATTTAATTAAATGCATATTAATCTCGCCAATAAGATGCGATATGGTGCTGATTGTGCGGTTGACATAAATTAACAAATGATTAAAGGTGCAATTTTAATTAAAAAGAGATGGGTGACAATTAAATTAGATGTAGCAAATAAAAAGTCTATAAACAATGAAAATCGATCCAGGGAATTACAAACCTCACGCTGTGAGACCAATAAGCTTAAAACCACGCCTCAAATTGATAAAAATTCATGACGATTCAATAATTACGAATCCTTACATGAACCAAATCGAGTGTTGGCCTTAAGAATCGAACACAATTACCCACTCCAAGATATACAGATACGACTCACAGATAACCCAGCACTTCAAAACAACGATGCCGCTGGAATCAGGTACACCCTGCGTCTGGCGCTGGGCATCACAACAAGAAAACAGCAGCACCCAGACGCCCTCCACTCCGCCAAAGCAAACATAAACGCACACAAACCCGTTTTAGGCCTAAACAAAATAGACCGCCGTCGCTCGACTCTAAACAAACAGAACATCACAAAGGAGTCTTCGCTTCTGTAGCGATGCCTCTCAAAAGTCCGATCCCCAAAGTCAACAAGATATGTTTGCGGTTTTTTTTTTTCCTTCTAATGTTCAGAACAAGGGACACCGTGGCCGGGCGCGTTCCCCACGCGGATCAATGATGCATCATGATTGTGATTATAATTAATACCCCACCCGTAGAAATGAAGATGAAAAAAAATAATACATGGGAAAAAATATAAGAGAAAAAAAAGGGGGAAAAAAAGCTTTTCGTCCCAGGTGCATGCAATACGTATGGTTCTGCAATTTATTTACAAGGCAACCTTTTCTTGTAGTCTAAATATTTGCTCGCTGTCAGAATATTGTTTGCTGTGTTTACATTTCTGATTATTGTTTCTCTTAGTTTTCAGCTGCAACCCCCACCCCCCACCCCCCAATAAAATGGAAAAGGGCAGCTATTAATGGCAACAAAATATGGTGGTCACGAGTACTGGTCAAGAAATTCATAAAGTGGTCAGCCGGGAATCCAAAGGAAACCAGGAGATGTCCAGCAGGAGAGATTTCTACGATTCATATTTTCAGCAGAAATTTAATTCTTGTCAAGACTTGTGAAAATTACGATGAAGACAATAATTCTATGAATCAATTTGAATTTTGTAGTAATTTACTTGATCATTCAGGTTGGCAAAACTGGCAGTGTGATGATGTAGCCCTTTGCAGAGGCTGAATGAGTCACGGACTATAATGACCAATGAAATGTGACTGACCTGTTGCAGGACGTATTCATGGGCAGCTGACCCATGGTCATCGCCATTCTTCACTGGACTGCTGCTACGATGACCAGTCTCATTCTCCTTATTGGTCAAATTGATCGCATCGTCCATTTTCACGTCAGGGGCTATCTCAACAAAGCCATTTTCCTGGAAAAAACATTCGATTTTTAAAATTTTATATAGATGTATTCATAATTTAAAATAATGTTTAATGTTGATCCCATGGAAGGACCACAATAGATGAAAATTGCCATATATTAATTAGTTCATGAACTAATTGATCATTCATTATTTTAATAATCCGTGGAAAATAATGAAATAAATGAACTTCCATACATACATATAGAAACAGATACATCATCACGTTTCCGCGATAAAACAGTTAACACGACTCTACTCCCTAATTAATATTGATAATGATACATTACATAATATTCGTTATTTCTATTATTCATCAATCAAAACTAAGAGTTGCAATGTCTGACATGAACACAGGACTACTGCCAAGATCCCTGTTCTACTCCCAATCACGATCCATGTCCAAGATCGAGTACTTCCCAAGTACAGCAGAAATAACGACATTGTTCGTTATCCCAACAGTTGGTGGTATTCCCATAGACGGAAAACCAGACCAATCCATGCTTTTACAGGGCCCTGTACTTCAGCCCAGACACAATACATAATAATAATAATATATAATAATAGGATATCATAGAATGGATTAAACCGGATGACACAATAACGGTTTAGTGAGATGAAGATATAAAACCATTTGAGACCAAAGAAAAGTAACTGGGTCAAGAATCACATATTTTCACCCGGATAAAAAAATGATGAGAATCACAAATACAAGTTCGATAGATGTGTGGGCAGCAATTGAACAGGAGTTCAGACGAAAATTGACCCCGGAGAGTATGATATAGCACGAGGACAATGTTGAAGGCAGACGCGGTATATTAGCTGAAAGTGAAGTGGTCATTGATGAACAAATGACCTTGACCCGTTCAATCAGCAGGCTTAGCCCAAGTGATACAAGTGGATGATCACCCAGTTGCTAAGAGGCAGAGGACAGTGTCCTCAACATACACCGACCTCATTTGCCGTGTCGTCATAATTAGGCCAAACTGACTATCTACAGCCATAGTATTCAGACAGCATAGAAAAGTGTGTCAACTTTTAAGTTGGGTTTTACTTTTCTTTCTAAGGTCCCCTCGTGCAAGTTACTAGTAGCTACAGGAGGGTAATGGAGGCAAAAGCTAAGAAGTTAAAAGATATAAATATTTCCGCTCTGGTATATTTACCAATATATTCATTCAGTAGTGAATATTCACTCCGCAAACGATCCGACCGCACTCACAAAAAAAAAGAAGAGATATTGTGAAACAAATCTCGAAATTTCTCTCTGGGAACAGAAAGTGACACATGCCCCTTTTGTTGCAGGAAGACTCCTCCCCCACCCCCGGGGGGGGGGGGTGTTAAAAAGGACACTTAAAGAGGAGGGGGGTGGTGGTGTCGGGGGGTGGGGACAAACAAATTTCCCGAGCGCACAGATGCCACGCCGCTTTCGAGTGCCATCGAAATCCCCCAGATTGAAACATCAGATTTTATCACCATACTACCGAACCTACAAGGCAAACAGCTGTTTACTAAATACGTCGATGGCTTGAGTGTGAATATTTTATGACTTCAAATCGCTAAGATAATCATCAAACCATGTGCCGCCCTGCCGTTGGGTACAAATCGCAAACTATGCACTCGATGCCTCAACAAATTATTGCGCAACGCAAAATATGTAATTAATAAAGTGTTGACCGAGCACGAAGAGCGAGTGGTCAACAAGCAACCCCCCAGGGGCAGATGGTCAAGCACTCCGCAGTGCACAAAGGCCAGAGAGGTCATTTCCTCCCTTGTCGGGATTTCATACACCGATGAGCATCTGCAATGACCTTCACGCTTCAAAGGTCAAAGGTCAAATAGCACTCGCGAAAAAATCGCAACGCATTCGTTACCTTGATCATCTCAGCTACCACGTGACGCTGCGTCCAATGGCCGAGCACGGGGCTCTCCCACTGTCCACCAGCCCAGCCTCCTCCTCCTCCGCCCCGCTGGGTCCAATCACCAGGCATGACGTAATCCAGAATTCGGTCGGATGCGAGACGGGAATCGAGAACGCCCAGCAACGCGTAGCTCCCAGCGACGACTGCGGCAAACGGAATTGTTCGCCGCGATGGAAGACGACAGTTCAGCGTCCGTCAATATTTACCGCCATCCAAGCTGTCATCCATTCAGTCGCACAAGACTGTTTAGTTTTGTGTTTAGATCTGGCCGACTCGGCAGGACCGGCAGTCGGGTTCGCGCGCTTTTTAATACCGCGAGTTGTGTTTACTCAGCCTCGCCGGTTGCCATGGTAACGCAGCGATGTTTATCGAAAGCAACATTGAATCAACAATCGTCGCAAACAGCGGAAGAAGAAAGAAGCAACGAATTTCTACCAATTCACACGCTTTTCTGCTCCTGTATACGCAAACAGAAGGCTCTGTTTACGTGTATACAACATTCCAACGTTGTACAAGAAGCCATTATATTATTATATATCGAATCAGCAGTCAATAACATAATGCCATTAATATAAACAATATGACAAGAGATAATTCTAAATTTACGACTTTCCCCAGTTCAATCAAATAAATTGAAATTTAGCCGATAAAACACCTCAACATGTGTCATGATATATCCGTGCGATGTCCTTTTTTCAAAGAACATAAATTCGTCATCTGATCATCAATCAGTGGAAAGCGAGACTGCGATCACCATTGGAGGTTGGTTACCTCTGGGAATCATAATAAATCGACCATGAATAATTTGCTCAAAAGTCTAAGGTCGTTAAAGTACCAGATGACGAATTATAATGACCGCGCGCAAACGGGCAAAATCTTCACTGACATTTGCACCGCGCAGAATATCGCATAAATATTTCGGACAGGATAAGATCATAAAACAAAATTCACGCCAAAACACCCGGCGAACAGATCAATCTCATCAACATGCCTTGTTATTAACGTCGAAGCATACATCAAAACATGTCCAGGATGTTCGCATTACAGAAGAGATAAATAACGCCGACTTACAATACAAACAACAACAAAAAGGTTAAAAAGAGAAGGAAAAAAAAAATCCAAGAAATCAAGTTGTACGCCTTGTTTACACGTTTCCGATAAGCTTGTTTACAAGTCTGTTGGGAGGAAAAAAAATACACTTATTTTTTTTTTTCTTCGCTTGCGTGGATGGCTGAGACCACCATAGTAGATGAGAGCATCCACCGGTCGCACAATCAACGAGCCCATATACACTCATTCATCAACAAAGACCGCAAATTTAAGTTATATTTTATTCAACAAAGTATTAACCTTTTACCCCTTTTTTTTTACAATGATTATCTGACCGCTTCGACACTGAAGTAAAATTTGTAACCATTTCTAGTAAATTTAACTGTAGAGTGTGCTAGTAGATTTTGGCTGATCAATGTTCTCTAGTTCATGATAGAAATTTGCGGATTTTAATTATTTATTTACTGTCTCCAATTAAAAGGGGCTGGTTGAGATGGTTCAAAGTTCAGCTGCACAGAATTTTCCGAGTTGCCGATCAAGCAAAAGCAAATTTGGTAAGTTTACCGAATTAAGACGAACACCTAGTTACCTACCTGCAATAATAAAGATACGAAGCAAACAGGCAGAGAACAACAGCACAAAATTAAAAAAAAAAAAAAAAAAAAAAAATTAAAATAATCAAACAGCTACAAAACCAACCCCAGTTTCATGGTCCAGAAGTCCAGTTCACATCATCAGACCAATTGAGAAAAAGAAAAAAGTCACCAAGATGTCGGAGGCGACTGGTTGGAGTGAAACATGATTGGGTTTCACGGCTCCACACAACCCACTCGGGAGATGCTGGCGTTTTGAGTTGAAACAATTCACACGAATGAAAACTTTCAGAAAAACTATCACGGTGCAAACTACGGTCCATATCACACACAAAATGCCAACCAACAATCAAAACTGTTTAACCGTGAAACATGAATCTGGCTGAGGATATTCCACGAGTTGACAAGAGATCTGAGATGATTTTTGATGCGAACATGTGTGATTACAAGGAACTCTTTTTGAAGAAGAATAGTATCTTAATGGATCATATGTATATGTAAATGGATAAATTTACATAATTGCAGTATATCCAGCATCTCAAGGTCAGATTTCGAGCATATCTTTGCATCAGTTCTTTTATTGTTTAAAAATATCTCTTCTTCAAATCCTGACACTCCCAGAGACGTGAAATATCCGAGTAACTTGTAGAATAGGAATAAATGAGTGTTTGTGACGACAACTGGTAGAAGTGTTTGATTAACAACCCCCCTTTCAATCAATTGTCAAGCAGAGACCACTCTCCACTCATGTCCAGTTCGAATCAATTACTAATAATTAAATGGTCAATATTATTACCCCACTGAAGTCGATGATTGAACCACATTCACATTCCTCACGAACAACGAAAAACAAAACAAAAAAAAACATAATTAATACAAACACAGATTGATAGCTGAGAGGGAGGTCAGTAGAGTTCACCTCACACTCAGCGGTGGAAAAATGATCAGAATTAACTCAATACTGATTTCTCGGGGGCGAAACTAGGTCGTCAGCCTAGTGCTCTGACCACTCGGCCACAGCACCATCTCATACACATTTAAATATCTTGTAAAAATCCAGTGATAATTATATTATTGCATGCAGTACAAAAAGCCACTACAAGAAGACTCAAGATGGCCTGATGAGAGGATTGTCATAAATAGCCCAAATATTGAGATATAAACCATATCAATCGTACGATCAGTTCATTGGTGAATGATGAGCGGTGTGCAACAGAGCCAGGTCGTTCACTCATGGTATGCTAACATGATTAAGTAGATGAGTTCAGACTGTCGGAAAAAAGTTGAGTTTTTATCACCCCAGCCAGAACCGAGCAAGCGCAAATGATTACAGTTCCCATTCATCCCTCGTTTCGAGATGCGAAGGGAAAAATGACCTCTCCATCTCAACTGAACACGCGTGCAGGCGAAACTCACAAGAATCAAAGAAAGAAAAACTGATCCTTATTTACACTTCGTCGAATGCCGTGAAACATCGAAAAATTATTCCCGACGCCCGAGAGACGGGCGCCATGACCCTGCGACCGAATGTCACTGACTTATCTTACATTAACACTATATTATGCAAATTTGTTTATTCGAGATTGTATTCCCCTTCCCAGTGAAATGCGACCAGAAATGAGTGACAGTCTGCATGGAGTCGAGAATATCCTCCGATGGGCTAAGAATGATCGTAAAATTGGTAAAACATGTTCCGCTCACCTTGCAGTCGCCACATGAAGCGATGAAAAACGACCAACAATTCTCCCCAAAGACAAACAAACGACTGCGGCTTCACTTGGGTAAACAACAACATATTACTCCGCGTTGTTGACAACAACCCTTGATGGTAAATGAAAATGACTTGTATACAGATAATATTCATATTGAAAGGAGATATTGCGCATACTTTTTAATATTGTACCGCTAATTGTTTATTTTAAAGCTGATTGTGAATGATTGGTTGACGCAGACAGGAGCACTATATATTTCCTGCGGCGGAAGATTGTTATCTTGAGTGCAAATGCACTCCGCCTGTGACGTCACGCGCACCTGCCGGTAAACACGAAAACAAAAGTAGATCTGAGAGAGTAGTCGTTTATTATGACGTTTAGGGTGATAGTAATTGCCAGCCGAAAGGTCTGTTCTCGTTTGTGGACATCATACTAGTATTTCGCCAAACATACTGTGAACACACCAAACTGCCAAGCATCAGCAGTAAATGAACTTCGATAACTGACATTTAGTCAGGTAACTGAAAATTATGTGATAATAATGGCGGCCTTCACGGGACGAATTGCTGAAAAATATACAGCAGGCAAGAGAATCATAACGCACTTATTATACTGATTCAACTGCTAGCCTAGTCATTATGAACAAAAGGCGAGGGATTTAGCGTTGAAGGAATAGAGGCAATAATATAACACATATTATAATTATGTTATGAGTGTTATCATAGTCTGTGGAGGCTTCAACTCTAAGGTCAAATGTACGAAGGAAGATGATGTGGTAGGTCCTTATGGGTTGGGAGTGAGAAATGAAAGTGGTGACAGACTAGTTAATTTTAGCGAGACAAAATGATCTGTTCATCACAAATACGTGGTTCCAACAAAATATTAAACCAAGACACACATGGAATGCTACCAATGGAATAACCAAGAACCAAATAGACTTTATCCTGATAAGAAAGATACCAAAATAGCGTGTCCAATTCCAAAGACAGGCAAGATGTAGATTGCGGATCAGACCATGCACCCATCCTCACAAATCTACGAGTGAAGTTGAAGAAACTGAAAACACAAAGACCTGAAAAGAAATGGAAAATCGAGAAAGTTGTTGGGGAAAAAAAAGGAATACAAAGAATTAACTGAAGAATTCATAATAGAGAAAACTGAAGAAGACTTTCAGAATGCACCAGAAAACCTGTGGAAGATTGTCATAACATCAAGCGAGAAAGCAACTGAACTGATTGGAAGAAAACTTTTGCTAAAGAAGAAGCAGTCATGGATGACAACTGAAATCCTTGAAATGATGGAGCAAAGACATTGTTAAAGCAAACGGCATTAACGGAAGACTACCAAAAACTTTGTGGTCAAATTCAGAAGGAATGCCCGAAGGCAAAATGAATACTTTAATGAAAGTTAGTGTGAAGAGCAAGAGCATCTAGTGCTTACACACAACACCAAACTCCACCAGAAGATCCGAGAGCTCAAACCTCAAACACATAGAGTACAACTGAGTATAAAAGATAAATACGGAAGATTGCTGCATGATGAAGAAGACATTTGCAGAGGATGGGAGGAACACATTAGTGAGGATTTTTACAAACATAACAGAGGTCCATGCCCAATTATTTACCATGACAGTGAGGCGTATCCCGGTATATAAAACTTCTTAAATTTTGAACAGCGCTATAGTGATGATGTCAATTCTTATTTTGATGTGTTATATTATGCTATTACAAGTGCAGCTGTGTTCGAAGTTTGGCATTATTTTAATTAATTGAGAATCTACATAAACATGGTATTTCTTAGTTGATGGGCAACTATAGAATGGCTATGGAATGTGACTGTGTAACGAGTTTGCAAAGGCAGGCGAAGCTATAAGATCTTTGGCATAGGTTCAGCCAAGATCAGCCAACTTAAAATCATCAGAGCTTTTGGTCAAGTTTCAGTGGCATCATGAGCATGAACATGTATAATTATGGTTGGATTACGCAGCTCCTTTCAACCTTCCAGGGAATCCTGTGACCGGGACCAGGGTTCCGCTCATTCTTATCACTTTATCAATAAACCTCAAAGATTAGAGATTATGTAAACTGTTTACTACCATAATATTTAATAGGAAGAGCATGTATGTCAAACGTAAGTATTCAAAGTATATACGACAGCACCAATGGTCTGTATCCATTGATCCCAAATTAAATACTACTATTTGTCATTGCTTTTCACCTCGACTAAGGCTGAGTAGGCTCTCGTGCCAGACGTGCCCCAAATCAGTTTTGCTTTCGTTTTTGGTCTCTTTTTTTTTCAGTATCTCTTCTAGCAATACTGAAGCTCTTCCAAATCACAATTACCACATATTATATCAGCAATCCATTGCGCATGCGCTCAAATGGAGTTATGGGATTGTTGTTGAGCGCATCCGCCGCCGAGTTGGTTGCTGTTGCAATCAAATGACGCCGTTGCATGGTTAGCAACGCTTACTTCATATTTTAATTCAATGTGATTTTAATCACATTTAATTCTAGGGCAAGCATAAGGTTGAATTCAACTTAATTCTTGCCTAGACCTGCATACATCACGTTCAGCACATGCGAAGGAGTCTGTTGTGTGAAACCTTTCTCTCTATATATTATTGATTATCTTTCCTTTTTTTAAATTATTTAGCTTTTCTTAAATTTTTCTACGACTGATAGATTTCCACTGCATTTCATTGATTGATTTCGATCTTTCAAAATGAATTGATTGCTGTGCAATTTTAATTTAATTGATTGATTCTGTTGTTTTCATCCAACAATATATTTGGCTGATGTAAGCTGGTGAATTTCCTTCTGTGACAAGGGGTTGGCAGCCAAACTGGCCTTTCTTTCTCCTTTCTTTCTAACACAACAAACATAAACTTTTCTATCCATAATTACCTGATTACAAGTATATGCATGTATTCAATTTCGGCGACAATGAATATAATTCTGCCAAAACAATGTCGTCCTGTATGACATTGCTTACAGATATTTGAAGTCTAACAAAGACACCACCAACACAAGATGAAGCCTTTATCGCAATAAAGTAAGATCACCCATTGGAATTAAAGGGGACCAAAAGGTTGGCACCCTGGGCACTAGAGCAATATCAGAGAATGGACTGCCACACAGGCAAGTCTTTCACAAACACCATCAAATCAAACGAAAGCCAATGTACTCACAGACCTACAGAAGCTTAGCCAGAACCCATTGTTGGTCTTTTAAAAGTTTGGCAAAAATCAGATTTCAAGTTGAAAGTGAATGAAATTGATAGATTGTGGGACCATAATTATATCACCGGAAGAGAAGTGCGATAGGGCTGCCCGCTGTCTCTACATACTGTTTTTTTTATCATCTTTGTCGAAATAATGATGAAGGAGGCCACGGAAGGACTGGATGGAGAAGTAAAGATTGGAGGACACTGGATTCAAGCTGTGTGATTTGCCGACGGTCATGCAGGCGGTGACAGCGAACACGATAAAAGAGCTTCAGAACATCATGACAAAGCTAAATGAGGCAGCGGAAGGACATACGGAACGAGGATAAAAAACCCAATACGAAAGTTATGGAGATCGGGAAGAGTAAACATCAACAATTGCAGATCAACGTCGCTACCAAGTGTTTGATCGAGTCCTTGGAAGCCCTGATTCTGGAAGTGTGGCAAAAGTTAGGCTAATCTCGCTCCACACTGGTAAAGTCGCTCACCCAATGACACAAGGTTATCGTGGCTTGCTTCGAACCCCCAGTGGCCAATTCTTAAATATAATACACATGGAGTATAAAACAACTGCAGCATAGGTTTATACTTATAATACATGTACATGAAATGCACATGGAAGTCTGTAATCTTAGTAATTACGGTAACTAATTATTTTGAAACTATTCAAACTTAAAACCTTTTGTCAAATTTAAAACCTTAGTCCATTGTACCCTTGTGTACAAATTTTAAAGTGGAAACACACACACACACACACACACACACACACACACACACACACACACACACACACACACACACACACACACACACAGACACACACACACACACACACGCGCGCGCACACACACGCGCGCACACACACACGCACACACACAATCTTATTAAATAATTCCAACACAGAAACAGATATTATTTAAGATAATTTAATTTAATCTGGAATATTGGTTACACGTACCTATGCTTATTTTCAATAGTTAATCATATGTATCATTTATTGCATGAACGAGCCGTAAGTTACATTTTTTTAAATGCCAACCAGAATTCGACCATAAATGTGATAAACGCGTTTTTTAATGTACAATACTTTAAAAGTGTATAGCAATGATATGTAACTCACAATAGTTTACTCTTTTGCTCCATATTAAAGCAGAATTGAAAAATAAATGAAAAAGATAGGCAACTATACATGTAAACTTCATCATAGAATGAAACCAAGGAGCTAAAAAGCTAGAGTTAAACAAAAGTTAGTATCCACCAATTAAAAGATATATAATTTGAAATTTTGTAAGGAGATCATTATGGGTAAATATAATTAGATAAGTGAAGGAAACATTCACAAAATATTTAATCTCACAGCAAAAGACATGTTACCTTTCTTCGGCATTTTCAAACTCCAAGCTTCCCATTCATCTGTTATTGGAAAATAGGACTCAATTGTGTCATTATTTGAACCACCACAAATCAAAATGTGGTCATTCCATATTAACGATGGCCCCCAGTAATGATCAAATTTAGGTCGATGCAGTGATTGCCATTGATCGCTGCTAGGATCAAACCTCATGCAACTCCTGGTGATACCCCCAACTACAAACACGTGACCATCAAATTGCACAGCAGCGCCATACGCACATATCTCAGGCATTGGAGATCTGGATCGCCAGGTTTGCTGCGTGAAATCAAATTCATGAACGCACGCACGCAACCCGCCTTCAAAATATCCCCCAAGAACGAATAAACTATTTGAGACAACCACCAAATAGCAATTACAACTAGGAATGGGCAGAGGAGGGAGATGCCTCCATTGCAGAGTGTTCAAGTCCAACGTCTCAACTGAATTTAAGTGGTGGTGACCACCATGACCACCGATGATGTACAGATGATGATCGTGATGAATCGATGAATGAAATGCTCTGGCAATGGACATTGGTGGCAAAGTATTCCACTGATCATTACGTGCATCATATGAATGGCAATCACACTGGGGAATGCCATTACGATACATACCCCCAGATACACTGAACCCACCAGGAGAGGCACAGGCGCTGTACACCACGCAATCTGAGGGTGGCTTCTGGATGGGCTGCCAATGCTGATTGTTGACGTCAGAACACCGCCATATTTCCCCACCATTGTTACCCACAACCAGTGCTTGTTGTTGAGGTGGATTAGTCGACCTGGGAGATTGCATTGCCTGTTGAATGAGTCGCACGCCGCGTGTGTTGTGCATGAGCTTTTCATCCATGACGATGCTGCAAATGAACTCTTTGCTGCACTGTGACAGACTGACGTGTTGAATCAGGGCATCGAAGCGGTCCGCTCTTCCCTCTGCCGACCCAACCCACTTCTGAAGAAAGCAAAAGTTATCCTCTTGAGAAGTGTTTGTTTTCAATATTTCATTGAGATCTTTCTCCTGTAGAAGATGCATTTCTTCAGTGTTGATGACTTCCTTTACGTGTTCATGCAGAAACTTCCGAGCGTCTCTCAACACTAGTTCCATGTCATAAAGCCGAGCGAGGTTCAACATTGATATACAATTTCCTGAGTCAGTGTGACTGTCAATGAACTCTTCGATCTTCTGCTTCAGATCCCGAAGTAGAAGCATGTCACTAGCTGCTAGAAGATCCTGTGCATTCTGTGTGGTGATCTCAGCGCGCCCTGTGTACAGGTAGTCAACTAACAACTTTCCTGTGTTGGGGCTGATGGCGTCTATCGACACTTCTTGGGCGCCGCTCTCCACCATATCGACCAGGAACAGTCGGCTAAAGTACTCACACATACCGGCCAGGATGACTCGGTGACATTGGAGGCGTTGCATGCCAAAGACAAGTGTGACGTCGGTGAATTCTTCTGCTTCCCTCATCTGGAGGAAAGCGGCGGGAAGGTGGCTGGTTGTTTGTGTCATGTTGGAGGAGGAGCAGAGGCTGTAAATATTACGAATCATATTAGCAACAAAAAACAAATCGAGAATCAGAGATGCCGAAATGGTACTTTCGTCAAGATCGAATAATTCAATAATTTAATCCAAGCACACCGTGAGTATTGTAAAGGCACTGTTATTCAGTCAACACTGGAAGCCAGAAGAGTGAATTAGGAGCGTTTCTTTCAGTGCAGTTCAACCATTGAAGTCCGAATGCTCACCAGGGTTAGCTTGGGTGAGGGATCTTCCAGTCACTAAAATATATTGATTGCCCTGATGTTCTGTCATTAAAAAACAAAACATTTCTTTGATGTTCAGTCATAAAGTTTAACGATTGCTTTGGAGCAGACTCCCTTATTACATGTAATTGATTAATAAATAATATGGGTCGTGCTCCACATTCAGTTTATTTATTACATGTATTCGCATCATTTCAAATAACTAAATATTGGCACTTAGCTCTGTCGCCTCCGAAGCAGATGAACTCGTTCTGCTGCATTAATTAATTATGGCAATTAATGATTTTAATCACTTTCGTTTGTGTCGCCTTTTATTAGGTGCCATTGTATTTTCTGACCTCATATGAACACTAGAAAATAATGATGACAAATATCTGTAAAAATCGTACAATAATATGCTAATCATTAATTATTTATTATTATTTAAAAAGGCTATTACGATGGTATATCCATGGGAATCTTTCTGGGGCACCCTCGCCAAAACCAACAGGCACGATCTAAGGATGGTCGGTACTAATTTCTGTGCAATTATGTTCAATTGGGATCTCCTCGGGCGAGGTCCGTTTATGTGTCAACTTCTCAAACTGGAGTCATGCAATTGTCGGCAAGAATCGAAAGAACAACAAAAACCAACAAATAAGACCTACCTTCGACTTCCACTTAATTGTTCGTCTTAACAGAAGATTAACGACCAAAGACGACGGATATGACCTTTTAAAAAAAAGTCCGCAAAGAGCCCCAGTATTTGTACTTTCGACAAAGGGGAAAAATCACATGCAGTATCACATACCAAATCTCTTATCGACCTGGAACGGAATAATTACTTTTTCAAAAGGTGAACAAGTGCTGAGCCATGTCCGTAATCACCGTAATTATAGGGTTGCAGTATCTTAATTATAGGGTTGCAGTATCTCGACTAAACCCCTTGAGCCCCCTCTTTATATACATTCAGAGGTCATTAATTAATCTAATTATGTAATTGAATGCAACTGAAGTGTTTGATCTTCTTTATTAATAACTCAAATAAACAAAAATTAGTCAATAGGATGCACTGAATATTTGCAAAATCTCCTTTATCGAGTACACATACAAAGCTCTGGTTCAAAGGTCAACACAAGAGAAACATGAAATTTCAGGCCTTGGTACATATAGGACATATAATTTATACGGTCTTTTTTTCGCCATGTGTGGCTTTAAAAGCTATTCATTTTAATGAGAAAAAAATAGTGAGAAAATTATTTAGATTCTGCTAATACCACTCTCCCTAAGCCTATATAGAGTAAAAATAAAAATATATTGATACACTGACAATTGCATTAAATGTTGAACAAGTCATGCAAGGGAATTTGCTCAAATACAGCTGTAAGATCTGTAACAAATAGTTGATATGATGGAACACGTTGATGGAAATGATGCGGCAGATAATAATAACGATATGCTAGGATACGAGCACGGTAATCGGCCTCTGTGGTAATCTTGCTTATTTTTTTTTTTATATTGAGGTTCAAACCATTCTTCATATTTATTCTACCATCTAATCTAACATCAAAATTTGGGGTATTCCAATTAAATTTGAATTGCAGTCGCTAATTCGATTGGGACAATTAACAAAAAATCATTTTAATTATTGAAATGACTTCTTTTCAATCATCCCCCAGGAAGTTGGGGAGAGGGGGCTAGCCTCCTCCCTCTACCTCCCTTTTATTTAGAAGTAGAAGGGGGTAGCTAGGCCTAAAGGTTATCGTTTAGCTATTCATGTATAAATATATAGCTAGGATTATCCAGTTTATGCTGAAACAGACAAGGATTAGTGTGTAGTCATTTCACGATCACGAAGCTGGGTTCAACGTCGTTAGAACGGGATCGGCTCGCAAATGTCACGAGTCAGAATTAGGACTAATGTACCAGGATTATGGTTAGAATAACATGATAGGTTAGGGACTTATGTTTATCTATATAATATATATATTTTGCATACACGCTACCAGATTACCCCTTCAACTTTGCCCTCAGCATTGCCCGCTATGCTCGTTGTTCTGCTGCCCGCTATGTCAACATCTTGCACCCCTGCGATGCTCAGATCGACGTGATCAGGACTGAGTCCGACGTTCACTGGTCTCCGACGCACACCCCTATTTTTGGTACATCAATTTCACCCGATTTCACATGACGTCACTCGGAATTCCCAAGATGGCTCACAAGGCGAGGCCAGTGAAAATGAATTCACAGTATTTGCTGAATACGACCAGTTGACTAAATGTTACTATATAAATAGCAGCCAATGAGATGCCACCTGTCATCGGTGTGTGCCTGTGTCATTATGTATATGACCAGGGAACCAGTGAAAGTCCGACGGAGCATGTGCACAAAATTCATAACGCATTTTCAGACAACTCACCTCGCTGTACACGAGATGTAGTCTTCCTCTGAAATTCGATGAGCTTAGAGATTTGGGATTGATACCTTAAGCCGAATGCTCACAAGTCCGAATTCACAATTAGGGGTTAGTGTTAGGGACTTTGGGTACTTAGCGTTAGGGTTACGGTTTGAGCAGGCAAGGTAGCGGCATACATTCATGGTGGACCCGGCCCAGTGTTTAGTGTATTTTATTATACATGTACATGTAGATAGGGCATACTTGAGATATCACGGAAAATGAAAAGAAACCCTGTTTTAGTCCTCAACTGTCCACAGAGAAATTCCTGTGACAAGTTAACAGCCCTGTGATTCAGAGACTCCTTCAGGATCCCAAGATCTCAGCGAAGAGATAAAGAGGTCGCAGAACATCCATCTTCCGTCCCTGATGAAATGATTGAGATAACAAACAACATATTGCTGTATGAGTTATTAAATTGAAATTGACAAATAATTCAAATTCAAATGAAATGCCGCAGAAATGATATTTAGCGTTTTCTAATGAAAATAAGAAAAACTAAAAAGCAGACGACAGTAAAGGCATCGCTCGAAGGGGCCAACTGGGTGTTCCATATTGGCACTCGTGTGCAGCACATGGCAGAAATGCCTAAACGTATGAGAATCGACACGATTAAAAACAGAAGCGTGATCGGAATGATAATCAGCTTGAACATCTCACACTTCATTGACAATGCCTTCAGTTAGAATAGCAAGGAAAATAAATAAATAGTAAAATTTGTTCTAAAACACTTAAGCATGATGCACATTGAATTAAGCATAGAAATTATTGATATAAAACATGAGCGATAGAAACAATGTAAAATAAGACATGTTACTAAAAAAATATCAAGAACCGAAAAGATGATTTTTAAGCAATGATTTTAAAACAAATAAATATTGTGCAGTACGAATATAGAAAGGTAACTAATATCATAAAAGAGCGAGGTGCGACATGACTAAACGAAGTAGCTGGAACATTAAAGATGTGATCTGGTGAAAAAAAAAAAGCATTTAAAAAACATCTTGCATTCTGTGATCTCACCTTTCGATTAAAACAAGACTGCCTGGCGAAGAGTTAAAACTATACAAGTCCGCTCAGGTATTGGTTCCCAGATGACATTTCATGAATCAGAATGCATTAAAAAGTCGTTAAGTTAATTTAGAAACAATGTCCTGCTTAAAACCGGCGTAGTTTTCATGCATTCAAGCGGCAAGTATATATTGTTTACACGTATTGCATGCTTCCTGTCACAATACGGGTGGGTATTTGAATCGCGTACGCCCATGACTTCTTTGCTGATATTTGCACTCAACTTCAGGAAGAATTCCAACGGCTTTGCTTTGATTTCCGCGTTCTTAGAGAGCGTGCTGAGGGGACAGCGGCTGAACTGCATTTGTAAGTTCAGGATTGGAGATCAAACAGCAAATGAGTTATCTGAATGGACGAATGAATGGGCTGACTGCTCAGCAATCGAACACGGAACAGTGACTCGCCCGGTTGGAGTCTTCGCTCAGACTTCATGCTGAACTGACCGGTCAGTACATTTCAATTAGGTTTCACAAACAAGGTCAAGCCATCGTCATAGTCAAAATAACCAAACCGACCCGAGGTGCGCCGTGCATTTTAATGCACTTGTGTTGCATGTGACCTGACGTTGGCGATTGTATTCTGATCTGCACACAACTCATTTGCCCCCGAAGTAAATCTACGTGGCTCTCTAAGGGATTTCAGGCAACATGCAAATTAGTTTATCAGACCCATATACAATCATGTACTTTCCATGGTAGTATGACTCCCTCATGCACAAAACTCTGAATTAATTAAGATGTAAAACATTTCCCTTTTTGGACCAGAAGCAAAATGACAGTAGAGGATTGGGATCAGCAACCATGTGATGTTGTGTGAATTTCTTCGCCAAACAGAAAGGGAAAAGGGGAAAGCGAATAGCTCATATTGCCATTGATGAATTTTTTATTTGGCAAGGAACATTCAGAATGACAATTATATACAAGACATTACAATGCCGAGCACACCCCAAAAGGCAGAAGCCTGAAAGGGATGGGGAACTAAATTTTAAGTGATGTTCTATTGACTCATAGCACCAATTGATAGCATTTCGTGCCAAAAACACCATGCCTGGATGCAAGCGTAAGGAAATAATGCATTCCGAATATCGGGGTTAGCATTGCGCCTATGGGAGAATGGCTTCCATTGCGAAGTATAGGAGGCAAACGTCAGCTGATGGCTTGGTTTGGCTGATGGCTGATTGGTCCCGTTCCCCTCGTGAAGCTATCGATTTCAGCCAATCAGAGCAGAGCATCTTCGCCATAAAAGGACATCTTTGTTGTTTACGAAACGAAAGCGCATGCGTGGTGCACTCTGGCTGACCTTTTTACTGTTTCAGGATGAGAAACATGGTAGGTGTCCTAGAAAATCGCTTGTTAAAATAAGAAAAATAGCGAAAAATATTTTTTTTTTCGTGCCTGACTGGTGGCAAAATGATTACTCTATCTTTTTCCGAAAAGAAAATAAAAAAATATCCAGGGGTTTAGTCGCAGGACACGCTGATATGACGAGGCCCATTGTAAAAGATGGGGAACTCGGTGTTTCATCACAGCTCCTGACGTCACGCCTAGTTAGCAATATATCTCCCGCGAAATCGTTAGCGATGATATTTCTTGTGTGGGCCAGGCATAGGAATCATTTTTGGTGCATCAAATAACGACTCAAAGTCCATTTTTAACCAGTTCTCCCTCCCTTTAACAGGTGGGTTGCCCCATATTATGCCCCATTGTAGCTATGTGCGCATGCGCTGATCGTGCACACGCGTTCAAACCTCGGGCATAACAATCGTGTATTCAAGAGTTTATCAGAATAGCCACACTGTTGAGTTTAAATGACATTGACATTTAAGTCGAATTTAAGCAGTGCGCTGTTTCGAAGAGCTGCTTTCACTGTGAAGCAATGGTGTGAGACGCTCCTATATTCGACTTCAGCTACAACTGGGGAAAATAGTAGCCCAATAAATATACAAAATGCTCGCAGGAAGCTTATTTATAAAGTGAATATCCTTTGTTCCAATTTTCATTTCGTCCATATCGATACCCTGAGACTGCTGTTCAGCGCATACTGTATCAGCTTTCATGGTTGTTCTTTTTGGGATCTCTCTATTATGTTGATCAAGTGCTTCATCGTGTGTTGGAGGAAATGCATTCGGAGGCTTTTGCGTGTGCATCCTTGCACAATGTCTAAGTTCCTACACCTTATAATGAATAAGTCTGATCCCCTATGTTAGCTCTTCCTGCGTTTTGGTTCTTGTTTCAAATCGTGTCGTTTGAACAAAAATAAAATCGTTGAAATGTGCTCGGAACTTGCACCACGTGGACACTCAAGTGTTGGGGTAAATCTGAGAGAACTGATGTACATATGATTGAGGTGGATCCTTCACAACTTGATAATTATATTGTAAACAATGCTCTTCATGTAAAGATTTGTAAAGCCTGGGAAGAGCAGGCCGACCAACAGTGCCTAGCCGCATGTCACACCATTGTGGGATTGCTGTATATACGCGAAGGCAGCTTGGTATCTCCACTAGCTTCACATGAAGTTGAGGCCCTGCTGGTTAATGTTTGCACCGAGTGACCTGTGTTTGTCTGTCTTTTGTGTTTTTTCTCTTATTCTTATTTTTTTCTTAATTTTTCTTTTCCTCGTTTATTTATTTGGTGTTGATGTTTTCATTATTGTTGTATTTTTCTTTGATAAAAACTGCACTAAGCATAATAATAAAGAATAAATGATATAAATAAATATAAATAAATAAATAAATTAGTTCCGGGGTCAAAGCAGAAAGGTCTTTTCACAATTGTTATAAATTTGATTTATTTTTAGATTTGAGCCCGGAACAAAAACTCTTTTGATGATCATCCAAAGCCGCGTCATTTCATTACAGCCAGAAATTGTCAATTCCAATGGCGGAGAGCTAACGGCACACTCAAGTCCTGTTATATGGTCAATCTTCAAGGCCAATCAAGGGGCTACTTGGCCGAATGCCAAGTCTGAATGCGAAGGCGAGGGAATGCACCTATTGTCGATTGAGATCGAAGAAGAACTCGAATTCATTAAAGAGCTTCTACGAGATGCAGGTGTGTGGTTTTGCTTGATTAGAGCCTATTGCCTGCAACTACACAACGTGGTTCAAATACTAACTACTTCAGGGGCATCGAATAGCTCAGTGGGTTTAACCGGCTGATTGCAATCCTATGCCGACCGTGGGGGTTGAGGCCCCGGATTCGAGACCCGATCAGGCCACATTGATTGTGAATTATAATTGTAATTCGTTATAATTGTAATTCTTCGGTGACTCTGCAGTGCTGCCCAACTGCGTAACAAGGCCGGGCGCTGTGTACTACTGTCGATGGTGGTATGCAGGATAAAGAACCCTTGGGATTTATCGCTAAGACAAGGGGAAACCCGGTCCCGGGCCTTTTGTTCTGGCGCCGTATCAGCCGAGTGGAGTCATAAAACCCCACCATGTCATGTCACTACATGTTAGGAATATTAAATGCGTCATTTCGCTTCTGACTGAACGCTACTTAACCATATTAATTACAGTAGCTTTCGCCTGCAATTTGAAAAAAAAATCTTCTTTCAATTCCGTTTACTAAATTGCTCTCTTGTCAATTTCACGCCTCGCTTCTCTTCGGTTTCGTCCATAATAAATCCATGGCCATATTTTGTTGTTCGTATTTTCTCTGTTTCATTATTTTCAGGAATATATTCTCGCAGTGTTTGGACGAGAGCCAACGACCTGAGCAGCGAAGGCACCTGGGTCTGGGATGGCGTCCCCCATCCCATCCAGGACCTCCCGCTCTGGCGCTCAGGCGAGCCCAACGGTGACGGAAACTGTTGGTTTCTGCATGAAACGACTCCTCTCTGGTTTGAGTTGTAGTCATTCTTTGATAATCGTATGCGAATCCAGTTTCAATTGATTTTGCGTGTGCTGATTCACTGCTGCAGGATTAATTAATTACTTAATTTTATGTATTTTGTATACAAGACTGAATTCGCAAATCCTCATAGTTTCATTGTAACAAAACGTATTTTCAATGAGGTATTTCAATGAATACGATTATCTACATTTTCTGGAAATGTACCATTGAAAAAAAAAATGTTGTATCATTACTTCCTTATGTGTGCCAAAGTAGTCAGTGTTGCATTGCCAATTCCGCATGGGTGGGGTGGGGAAGGGGTTAATTCAAAAGGGAATGGTCCGTCGAAGGCATAATATATCCGCTGTCAAACACATTTGACGTGACCATGCAATGATCACGAGTGAACAATCCTATTCTCCGACATAATCTGCTTGTAGATCATCCCATGTCGTACTTCCATTCTCTCACTTGTATATAAGCACAGTTTTTGTTATATCATAAATCATTCAATACATTCAGTGTACTCTCTTGTTCTTGAGTCATGGCACTATTACAGTTACAAATGATGGAATGTATAACGACAGAACAAGATGCCAAAGACCTTGAACCAAATCAAGGACGTGCCACAAAACTCGCTCCATCACTCCGCCTCCCGTGTTTCCATATAATCCCCTGCGCCACCTGAAGCTGCCTTCCCATATTATTTCATGCCATATATTTGTGCTTGGTGAATTGCAGTTGAGTTTCCTCAGATCAATATATGGCCGATAGCCCAGAAAATCCAAGAACAGCTCAGACCTCCCGCCTGCCCCTTCTCGGCGGAAACATCGGGATGACAGGAACATGTCAATCCACCCACATTGCCATATCAAGGTCATATCAATGTCATATCGATGTCATATCAACGTCACACACTGCGAATCCGGATGCAGATTCAGGATTAATATGGATGTAATCGCTAAGCGGCTCCATGTGGTCATGCTAGTGAACCAGTGGTGTATATATATATCATGTACCATTACTCATTTAACGTGGCTCCATAGTAATTACTCAGCGATGTTTTACACAGTGTGCAAATCTACTTTTCTAAATTTGCAAACCAAATAATTATGATATGCTCACCCCCACCTTTTTGTGATCATCGCAGACTTCTTGAAGAAGGACAATGAAATCGTGGCATTTCCATGGTTTGCACACACCCAATTTGTCGCCAAAGGAACATTTATGAGATAAACTGAAGTCAGTAATTCCTCACCGCCTCGCGTTTACCCACAATAGCAGAGAGCTGGTTCAGGGCTGTAACAACATCCCGCAGGGCAGGATTGAGAGTTTCATGGAGAAATGTGGCCCAAAAATTATCTCCTGTGTTATTGGCGAGCGAGTCAGAGGACCTGGAATATCTGACCATGAAAATCGAGCATTTGTAACCCTTGTCGATTGTTACGCCAATTAAACAGGGTTAATTCCGTTTTTTTTTATCTTGGAATTTTCAGGATTCTGTGCACGTGGTTTAACTTACCAAAAAAAAAAAATAAAAAATAAAAAAATAAAAAAAATAAATATCGTGCCTAATGCGTTTCTTTTGCACTTAAGTATAAATTCTTCAAATCAATGCTACATGGCGTGTTGATGACAATTAATCACAATTTCTTTATAAGTTCTATTATGCTATATTAATTACAAGTTGAACTGTCCAGGGCCCAGGGTTTTGAAATCCACTGATCGAGTCTATTTAGTTCGTTTTTTAAGTATTAAAGTATGAGATGTTGGTAAAGTACGTAGTGACATGTATTTCATAGTTTCAGACTTATGGTAAACAGAGTGCATCTTAGATCATTGGCGACCATTGGAGGATACTGGAAAGTGAATGTGCGACAAATTGACCATTGGAGGATACTGGAGAGTGAATGTGCGACAAATTGACAAAACAGTATCAGTGAGGATTGTTGGAATGAGAAATGACAAGGCATTTTCCGACTCGAGGCGACGAAGTCATATCGTTTGTGATGATCTGTTACCATAGCAACGCCAACCTATTTTGACGCGGGTCGCTTTGCGGAATTCCCGGGGTCTTATGACGTCATTCGCAGCTCCACTTGCGGTCAATATAACGTTTTTTAAAACGTTTTGTATGCCTTTATATGGACCACAATTACTTGACTTGGACAACCCTGCTATATCTTATTTCTATACATCATGGCGTAAAGCTATTCGATACATCCTTTCTTTGTATTCATTAAATTCCTCTCTCCTGAATGTTATATGCCAAGACCACCCCATTGAGCATCAAATGTGTGTTCGTTATATGAAAATTTTTTCGTTATTGTCTAGCGACAACATTTTTGTCAAAGCTGCTACTGACCAGATAAAGCTCAGTAGTAGCTCTTCTCCTGTCAGCAGGTCTCTCAGCTTTGTTGCTGATTACTTCGCCATGAGCCGTTGCACTGTAGCCCGCGCTGAGATAAAAAGCATACTGTATTCTGTAAATCAAAGAGTGTTATTGATGGTGATATTACAGCCACTGCAACAGCAATTCGTGAGCTGAGGGATCTGTTGATTAATTATAATAACCATAATTCAACTGCATTGTCACGGGACGACATCCGTCTATTTATATTACAACTATGCACTGGCTGAACCTATAGTTGTGGTGTTTATCTTTTCCTTTGTGTTTTTTCTCTTCTGTTCTTTTCACTTTATTTTACTTTATGTTATTATTACTATTATGTTATAATATGTGAATCAAACCGATTTGGCGGGAGAATTAGAATCGATTCAATATGCACCGTTCGCGACTCAATTATACCATGTGCATGTAAATGATATCAGGTATTCTTATTGTGTGCTGGGATGGTAAATTAGGGTTATCTTTCGTGAATTTGGTGTTATCTCGGGCATTATGGTTGATCTTTAATAATAATAATTACACCCAAACAGTTATCTAGCTAGCATTCATATCGATCATATAATATAATTGTTGCAAATTGCTATCATCTTTAATATTTTAGAGTTTGTTTACATGAATCATAACTTATAAGTATAAGTATATATAGACCTACTGTACAGACTGAGTACATAATTATGCATGCCCATAATAATATGAACTCCGCGCATTATTATAATTATACCTTCATAAATCATAACGTACGCACAATAATTGCGATTGCAACAGGGGTCGGGAGGCGAAGGTTTGAGGAACGCAGCTTAATCGCGCGGTACATCCGGACCATTTATTAGTAAAACCCGGCATGTCTTGTTTACTTGCATGGATAAAATTGTGAAAAGATTCCCTAGCAACGATATCGAACATGCGTCAGTGAGGGTTATGGTTGCCATGGTAACCCTTTACAAAGTAACTCATATCAACGGAGACAGGCGATGCTGTCACCGCATAAACATTAAATATACTCAAGAATGCAACAATAAATGACCTAAATCCGTGTAGAGGACAACTAAAAGTGAAAAGGTGATAAAAGGAAAAGAAATAGTCCTCGATTTGTATTCGTGCGCGGAGGCACACACAGCGGAGTGTTTTCCTGTTTACCTCTTGTGCGTTGTGCGGTGGCCTCTGCTGTCAAGAGGATATTGTCATCTGCGAGAAACTTGGGATAAAGTCGTGTTTATTTCGCTTCTGGTGTATTTGCATCTTCTGTGATTGGTGCATTCGATGCCATATCTCCAATACTCTTTTGTGGTGTATCTATATTCTTGGAGGTCTCTTTTATTAGCACTTTTACAAACTTTTAACTACCCATCGCCAGACCCCCCTCTGACCATCCCTGCATCACCGACTGATCACTCATCATCGCATATTGAGTGCATCTCCCTCTGGCCTGCCATTCAAGGTCCCCTACCTGTCTTCTCGCTGCCTGACTTCTGCCTCAGTGTCAGCGGCCCCAGTTCCCCACGAAAGTCTCTTGAGTTCCTTTGCCATTCACTGACCTCAACACCACCGCCTCTTAGCAGACTCATCTTCCTCTCGTTTCTGAAAGTGAAAGTGATTCAAGGGTTTTCTGAAACTAGAAGTTCATTTTTCGGAGTGTCATCTTTTGTGCGCTGATGATGGTCGCTTTCTCTTCCCGCTGAACCCAATCAAATCATAGCAAGTCACATGACTCAAGATGAATGAATCCCCGGCCTCCTTCTTACACATTGGGGACATTGTGTCCCTGTATGCGGAAGGAAATGTCAACGGATTCATTTCTACCCTCGGGTGAGTTCTGCTCTTTTGTGGAACAAATTAAATCTTCGATACTCTAGGGTTGGTCTTCAATAATAAAACTTTTTTTTCACAGTTTGGTTGACGACAGATGTGTTGTACAACCAGATGCAGGAGACTTAACCAACCCACCCAAGAAGTTCCGAGGTGAGCATCTAACCATTACTTATTACCCTTATTAGCAATTAATTAGGTCAATTGTTTAAAATTAGGTCAAAGTTTTAAAGTCAACTCTCTGAAGTTTGAAAACAGAATTTTAATTTTTGTTTATTTTTAAATCTACCGATACAGAGGGTATATTTTTGTTATTCCAAAGATGAAGAAATGGAAGCATCCTTGAATAAATTAACAATTGATTAATTCTGATGGACATGCTGGCCATATCATATTGCCTGTAATTGTGAGTGCATGCTCAACATGAGAATTAATGGCCCTTAATTAATGATCAATTATCCTTTTTTTGCCCTATATTAGCAAATTATAATTGTGAAGCTCCACAGCAGTAGAGAGAGCAACCTTCACAATGTTATCAAGGTAATTTATGTGCGATAAGAGACAGCGGAAAATTGAAAATGTCATTTCTCTCAAATAATTTATCTATTTTCCTTAGGAGTTCTTCAATTAAAAACAATAATTCAAGCATTTATATTGTGATCTGAGTATTAATGCATATATAATATGAAGAAGAATGAATTCTGCATCAAGTAAGCAGAGAATCTCAAACATATACATATGCGACATATCGGGGGTTTTGCAATGGCCTCACAATTAAGTGTGGAATAGGAAGGAAAGGCTTCATTCTGATCACAGAGTGCAAAATTAATAACGATCTACATTTTGTCAAATAAATAAGGGGGCGATTGAAGGTTGAACTTAGGAGAGCAATAATTACAAAACAAAACTAAACAAACTTAACTAAACGTTAAATAAACTTAACGTTAAATAAACTTAACTAAACAAAGTCCACTTTGTTGACTTTGTTTGATTTGTTTACTTTGCCGACACTCGATGTCTGAACTTGTTTCGTCTGACGCTTGATTTTTTTAATCAGCTGATAAACTGAATGAGAAACTTGGTTAGTGTACTACATGTACTAACTAAACCTTCTTTACTTTGATCTCAAATACTGCATTTGCGAAATAATACAGCTTACTTAAGCAGTGAGATTGGCTGATGCAGATGAAAACTAAGTACTAGTAGTTGAGATGAAGCATATGTCTAAATAGCAGAGATTGTTGAAATTTGCGTGACCTTTCTGCTCTCTCTTGGTCAACGCTCGCACCAGTGAATGCTTGTAACGAGGGCAGCAATTGTGCATTTGTATATTTCTTGTCCGGAATAAATGGATATAACTTGTTTATTTCTATTTCCGTCATACCTCGCTAATCCGATCTCCCTAGTTCCCTTGGAAACTGTCGGATAAACGTTAACGTTAGATTACCGGTTTCAGTTAAAATTGAATTAGATCACTCAAGACAAGATTGGTGGCTATCACTTATATACTAATATACCCGTGTATGTATTTCGATGAATAAACATTTTATATATATATGCTCTATGCAATCCTTCTGTTTGGGAAGACCATCACCATCTATGAACGAGAGCTATTTCATTTCGATGTTCTTCTTTTTGCAGATTGCTTATTCAAAATATGTCCGATGAACAGATATTCCGCCCAGAAGCAGTTCTGGAAAAACATGAAGCAGTCAGGCAGCCACACTGCAAACGCTGTTCTTCTGAAGAAACTCCACGTAGGTTGAAACAGCCCTGTTTGCTTGATATTCCTCTGCCAGAATGACCTTTGACTTTAGAACCCTAAAAGCAAAGGCTCTGTGTCCAATTTTAAACACTTGTGCAATAGAGAGGCGATTGCTTAAATTAATTTACTCGCTCGTCCCCATTCATACGCTTGTAACGCCATTTCTAGGAAGTTTGCTTTGCAAATGGAAGTGCTCTCTCTGCGTTTCTATCAATTACCTTAGCAACATGACATCATTTGATGTTTGGTGGCCATTTTTATGTCCAAGGGCATTGAATAAAACGCTGCACGTATTTATCTACGGATTATTTTTGCAAATAATTAAGTCGAATGCTATCTGACATATTTGAGATAATTCAGATATTTAATTGCTTTCTGAGTGGCTAATTAGCGTTGTTGATTGAGCTGATTCGGGTCATGCGTCCTGCATCAATTGAAGTGTTTGCGTTAAGCATGCCAGCGCCCACGTTTGGATGTTGTGATAATGGCATCTATTTTTATTGGTTCTTCAGTGATAAGGTAATTGGCTTATCATTCTGCATGCAGGAATGCCAAACCTCATCTCTTCTTGTCAGAACCATAAAATAATGCTCTCCGGTTAATTGCAATTATTGTAAGGGAAAAAAATGGAATTTTAATTATTTTAATATTGTGTTAAATTGTAATAGATAGTCGATGTGTCAATAGATTCAATTTTAATTGCCTTTATTAATTACCATCACTATTTCACCGTTAAGAGATAATTACATAACGAGCCAGCATTTTTAATATTTGGGCATCTATGAGAATTTTAGTTCCTTAGTTCTAACTTAGAATTGAATATTATCTATCTCATTGTGATTGGATCTTGTTACTGGATCATGCTTCAGAGGTCATATTTAAAGATGAAAAAAATTACCTTATGTTACATAGAGATAGAAAACGTTGAAAGATTTTAAGATTCCACATAACACTGTTATTGTTGCTTTGATGGTTAACTGTATAATAAAGAACGCTTTCAGATGAAGTCTTTCTTTGTGGTAATTGCTCTTAGTGGTCTTCATGTGTGGCCTAGAAATATCTTTTATCGGTTCGATCTACTTTGATCCTAATTAATCTTCATCTATTGCAAAGATTATTTACTATTGGCACATTTTTCTCCTCAAGGTCCCAAGTAGGAAAACTCACGGGTTCAGGATCAGCAATAAAAACCGTACTATTATCCCCAGTGGGATACTGATGCTGATGGGTTAAATACCCCCCGCGGAGTACTTACCCCCGGAAGGGGTGGGGGAAGGGTTGGTCTGGTGAGTGAGGATTATGACACAGAGGCGTAAAAACCTACAATTGTCGACTGCTGACTGCGGGCTTAGCGCCTACTGGTGTAATTTGTGTGGTTTCAGCAGAATTTATGACCCGTTCTCCTGCTGCATACACTTAAGAGCAGCGCCAGTATTTCACGGTAGAACAAGGTGCTTGGTGAATATGCTGCAGCATACACCTGTTTGCTTTGATTACGTAATGATCTATTTATAGACACACTAATTACCCTAATTAGCCACCCTGCTCATCTCAGCTGTTCTTATTCGCATACCGTTCAAAAAGTACTTTGTCTCTTTATCATTATTCTACACGGTTTTAAAGTGTTTTGTGATGAAAGGTTTCTCTGTGGGTTCCCGTGAATGTTGTATGATGTAACAGTGTTTCTGTGCAGCCAGCTCCACTTGCCCACGGCCAACAATGTGCACTGAGCCTCCTCCGATCAATGCACTTGTATATTCCACCCGACCTTAAACGGCACTCAATACTTTCTTTTGTGTCTGCTACACAGGGTACTCTATTGAAGAAGTCTTTTTATTGCTAAATCATGTCTTTGTTCTTTTATGGGGCATTTATATTTGTATTAAATAACTCTGCTATTTTATCTCCTACTGGGTATCTCCTACGGAGTAAAGCCAGAAATACAAACGTACTGCCAATTATACAGAGTTATTTATTCTGTTATTGGCTCTGAGCCTGATTAAAGAATTTAAACTATTTATTCAATGATGCTTTATCGGTGTTCATCTTTTGCAGCATGCGGCCGAACTGGAAAAGAAACAGAATGAATCCGAGAACCGCAAACTCCTCGGAAGCGTCATTCAATACGGCAGCGTCGTTCAGGTACACACCACAACGCAGCACCATATATGGAGCACACGACACTGGGTCTAATCTACCAAGCTTCAACAGCCAATCTCGTGTATATATTGATGCCAGTTATTTATGGCTAAAAAGGGTTTAGAGCAGTAATCAATTAATCAATATTGTCTCAGGTTTCTCCGAGGATCTCTTGATGAAGGTCACATGGGCAGGTGGATCCATGGCTACTGATTAGTCTCACCTTGATTGCACCTGTGCAGCTAATTAGCAATTTATTAGTGAACCTTTATTTGTAAGCAGACAGGAAATGCTTCTGATTATCAAGTCATTGCTCTGTGAATGTACAGATGCGTGTTATATGATGGTTATATTGAGGCCTTTCGTCTCGTAATGTTTATTCTGCTCTAATGCACATCTGAGCTAACGTCTGTTAATCGCCTCCAGAAGGAACTGTTGCTCCAGATCTGCCATTCTGATAGCTTTGTTCATGGCATTGTGTAACGCAATGATTGTGTTTGTGGGGTAATTGTGTTTTGTGTGATCTTCTGTTGATGTGCCTCTTGATTGGCAGAAAAGAGTGTTTGTCTCAATTAACGTCTACTTTCAGCTTCTCCATTTGAAGAGCAACAAATACCTCACCGTCAACAAACGTCTTCCAGCCCTCCTTGAGAAGAATGCGATGAGAGTTTCGCTTGACAACAACGGCAACGAAGGATCCTGGTTTTACATCCAGCCGTTCTACAAACTGCGCTCGCCTGGCGATAACGTCAGCGTTGATCTCTGAATGATTTTCATCGTTTTAATCGTCTTTTCATCGCAGGTTGTCGTTGGCGATAAAGTTGTACTGAACCCTGTGAACGCTGGCCAGCCACTCCATGCTAGTAATTATGAACTTGTGGATAACCCTGGGTGTAAAGAGGTCAGGGAGTGCATTCACTGGGGTCACGTTTGATGCGTGCCGTTTCTTCCAGGTTAATTCTGTCAACTGCAACACCTGTTGGAAGATCAATTTATTCATCGATCATCGAGAAAACCAGGACGATGTCCTCAAAGGGGTGCGTACTTCTCTTTCTTTTCCGCGCGTCACTTTTACCTCATTCCTCCGTGACCTCAGGGTGACGTTGTCCGCATGTTTCACGCGGAGCAGGAGAAGTTCTTGACGGGTGATGAGTACAAGAAGAAGCAGTACGTTTTTCTCAGAACGACCGGCCGCACATCTGCCACTGCCGCCACCAGCTCAAAGGCATTGTGGGAAATTGAAGTTGTGCAACATGATCCATGTAGGGGTGGCGCCGGTCACTGGAACAGCCTGTTCCGCTTTAAGCATCTGGCGACCGGTCAGTACTTGGCGGCTGAAGTGGACATAGACCCCACTCCTGACATGATGCGCTCCAAACTGCGGGGCAACCCCAGTGCCCCTGTCTACTGCCTGGTGTCCGTTCCGCACGGCCATGATATCGCCTCCATCTTTGAATTGGACCCCACAACCATGACGCGCGGAGATTCGCTCGTTCCGAGGTGAGTGCCGCTCTGTGCTTCCGTGTGCTTTGAAAGTGACGTCAAACCTTTGCTTCAAGCCATGATCCGTCCGAGGGCAGGTACGCTCACGTTATCATGATTCATGGATAAAATGCCCGCTAGAATGATCGCATTTTATGCATTTTATAATCTGTCTTAGCTCGGTGTTCACAATACGAGAGGCGTGTCGATTACATCCAATTAAACCCTCGACAATTTCCAGGTCTTCGTTCGTTCGGTTCCGGCACTTGTGCACCAATACGTGGGTGCATAGTACATCCGTCCCGATCGACAAGGAGGAAGACAAACCGATCATGAGCAAGGTAGCGCTCGCTCTGTCGTCTCCTTCCCTCCTGTCGTGGTTATATCGTGGTTTATAAGCTGTTCGTGTTTCTTTAGCAGTTCATTTGTCAGCATGGTTTTTCCTGACACTGCATGTTTTTTTTCGTTGCGCTTGTTTTTTTTTTTTTTTTTTAATTTGCATTTGATTTTCATTTCTTACGTAAGATTCTCTCTTCAATGGAGTTTGTAATTATGTTAATTGGGTGATTCTGATTTATTCTTACCGTTTCATGTTTTGTTGCGTTGAAAACTCCTTTGATGGCGGAACTCTTACTTCAATTTTTGTTTGTTTGTTTGTTTGTTGCATGTTTAGTAAAGTTTGTTTTGCTGTGCTGTCTCAGTGACAATTACGTGCGACTCATGCACACCTGCACCAACTCGTGGGTCCACAGTTGCAGCATTCCCATCGACATTCAGGAGGAGAAGCCAATTATGCACAAGGTAAACTCACACGCAACCTCAGTGCAAAAAACAATCAAATAATTATTCTTCTCAAATGGTGTTTAAGGACTTTCAATGTTGTCAATGTTAGAGCGCTTAGTTCCAGCACTTACTGAGCCCTTTTTACAGGTTGGTTGCGCCTCGATCAAAGAGGACAAGGAGGCGTTTGCTATTGTTCCAGTTTCTCCACAAGAAGTGCGCGATTTAGATTTTGCTAATGACGCCAGCAAAGTTCTCGCAACAATCGCTTCAAAACTGGAGAAGAGTTCCATCACACAGAACGAGCGGAGGTCAGTGCAAGGTGAATGTCCCCTTGAAGGTCAAATGTTTCTCCTTCAGATTTGTGATGCAGCTGCTGTCTGACATCATCTGCTTCGTTGCGGTGCAGGACAACACGGGCAGTGACCCTCTTGAAGTGACCGTTTCAAAACCCGACAGAGAACGACAGAAGCTTCTTCGTGAACAAAACATCCTCAAACAGGTCTCTGTACCAACCCACACCGCAACGCTGTTTAAAAATCTTTCTTTTTTTCCGGCTGCAGGTTTTCAAAATCTTACAAGCACCTTTTGCGGACAACGGGGAGGGTCCCGTATTGAAGATGGAGGAGTTGTCTGATCAGAGGCACGCTCCGTTTCGCCAGATCTGCCGTCTGTGTTACCGAACGCTCAAACTGTCGCAGCAGAACTACCGGAAGAACCAGGTGACCATTTGACCTTTTGGTTGACCTTTTGAACTTGGCTTTTCGCCCCTCTCTACTCAGGAATACATTGCCAAACAGTTTCCGTTCATGCAAAAGCAGATCGGTTATGACGTCCTAGCGGAAGACACCATCACTGCTCTGCTGCACAACAATCGCAAACTGCTCGAAAAACACATCACAGCATCTGAAATTGAGACTTTTGTTAATCTTGTGCGCATCAATAAGGAACCCAGGTAAGCAGACATGGTTGACCAACTGTGTCGATTGATTGCTTCCTGTTCAGATTTCTGGACTACCTGAGTGACCTATGCGTTTCAAACCGCGTCGCTATCCCGGTCACCCAGGAACTCATCTGCAAATGCGTTCTCTCCGACTCCAACGCTGACATCCTGATCGAGACAAGGTACACCCCCCCCCTGTCTCTCCTACCCTTCAATCACGCTTTTCTCTCTCCCTCTCTCTCTCTCAGGTTGGTTCGCACCCAAGTTGAGGTGGAGATGATCCCAGAGACTGAGGATGACATTAGTGAGAACCAGGAGCCCATCATCACCATCGAAGAGGAGGAGGAGGTGGTCGTGTTCTGGGATTCCGGGAGCAAGAGCAAAGGGATCCGTGAGCTGGGAATGGGAGCCATTGACTCCATCAAGGAAGACCAGGAGATCCTGGATTACTACCGCCATGAGTTGGACCTCTTCTCCAACATGTGTCTCGATCGCCAGTACTTGGCCATCAACCGCTTGAGCCCAGAGCTGGATATCGACCTGATTCTCCGGTAATCCTGACCCTTGACCTATTGAACCCTCGCTGACCCTGTGACCCAATTGCAGTTGCATGTCGGATGAGATGTTGACGTACGAGTTACGAGCGTCCTTCTGTCGCATGATGCTGCACATGCATGTTGATCGTGACCCCCAGGAGACGGTCACTCCGGTCAAGTACGCCCGCCTGTGGTCAGAGATCCCCACGGTCATCTCCATCGAAGAGTGAGTGACGCTTTTGATTTGCTTTCCGTGGTTTCGATTTCATTGTTTGGGGCGTGCGCTCCTTCTTGCAGGTATGAGGTCATGGTGAAACTCCGCCTGTACGTGCTCATTTCTTATTCCTTTCTATGCTGTGAATCTGCCAACATGCACATTACAGCCAATGAGTGTTAACTGCACGAATGAATTCGGAAAGAGGCCCACCCTCCCCCCCTCCCCATCGCGCTGTGAATTCTTGGCTTGAATAACACCCCCTCTCCGCTCTTCCGACCTTCGACTCACTTTTCTTCCCACAATTCTTTGATTTTGTTCGCTTGGTGATTTGTTCCACAACGTGTGTTGCGGTTCAGATGGCCAACCATAGATTGTTGATTCTGCATAAATTATCATGAATTAAAAGCAGTGATAATTAATCAGCATACTAATTGTATGATTATTCCTTTTTTTGGTGGTTGTGGTTTGTAAATTATTTTTCTTGTAATTACGATTAATTAAACTAATCAAGTCGGCGGCTGTTTCAGGCAAGAGGAGTCTCCGTGGCTGACGTGCGTTGAAGAGGAAAAGGACAAAGGAGAATTTGACGAGTATTATTTATATGTGAACGCACTTGACGCCCCCCCCCCTCCACCCCCACCCCCTTCTCCTCTCTTTACTGTTACGAAAGAGCAGGCTCATTACTCATTAAGTGTGCATTGTATTCTGCACCCATCGTGATATCCGTTGATGCAATCGTTTTCTTCTTTTTCAGTTATGAATCCAACAAAGCCAAAGACCCCATCAAGGAGGCCGTCAAGCATAAGTTTGCCGACACTATTCTGTTTGTTGAGGATTACCTTTGCAACGTCGTCTGCCATTCGTGGTCGTTCGCTGACAAAGAGCAGAATAAACTCACCTACGAAGTCGTCAAGTTGGCTCGCCATCTCATTTATTTCGGCTTCTACAGCTTTAGTGACCTCCTCCGCCTCACCAAGACGCTCCTCGGAATCCTGGATTGCGTTCCTGACGCGGACAAGTCGAAAGCTACCGAGGATGGTATGTTGTTTTGTATTTTTTACTTTGGGGCCAGTTTGTATTTTGAATAAAATTCATCTTTGGCCTCTTATTCATGTTTATTATTCATCTTCTTGTGGTTTTTTTCCCACAAATGATAATAATCTGTTTGCTTCATGTTTTTTTTTGTTCTTTTTTTTAAGATGATCTGAAGAAATCCAAAGGTTTTTTTGTTGTCTTGCTGGAGTGTTTTTATTGAATCCTAGTTTTTTTCTTCCTTGACATTAATTCTTTTCCTGGTGATGCTACTCATTTTTTTTTTTTTTTTTTTTTTTTTTTTTTTCTTGTTAGTCGGGAGATCAAGATTTATTTTATTTGTTAATATATTGTTTTAAAATTTCACCAATTTTAAATTTCGTCACAGGCAAGAAGAGTGTGCTGAAATCCATCGGGGGTATGGTCATGGCTGCAGCTGCGGAGGGTGCAGCTGCGGCTCCAGCTAAGACGACGCTTGCAGATGTCGTCAAGAAAGCAACGAGTGGCTCAGGGAAAGCGCAGGACGGGGAAGACGGACTTGTCATGGAAACGAAACTGAAAATCATTGAAATCCTCCAGGTCTGTTTTGGTGCTGAGCCAAAAATTAAACTTATCCCAGCTCAATTATAATAGTATTGATAAGAGAACTTCCAGCCAATATTGCAGCGGAATTAACGTAATGTTTTAAACCAACTTTTGCAGTTCATTTTGAATGTACGCCTAGACTACCGAATCTCCTGCCTCCTGTCTATCTTCAAACGCGAGTTTGACGACAACAACGATGCCAGCAAATCTGCGCAGGGTAACGACCTCTCTAACGATTGGGACGGCAGATCATTGCATAACACCCTTGCTGATTCTTTTTTGCGTGCTCTTTTTTTTTAAACGCTTGCATAATCTAATCCTGCATGTTGCGCTTCTTTGAAATGACCACTTTGCTGATTTCCAGTACTTGTGCAATGTGCGTCTGGACTATCGAATCGTCAGTTTGCTTTCTGTGTTCAAACGCGACCACACCGATCTTCACTCAGCTGAGCATTCCCAAGGTTCATTTCTCCATTGTCCTTACGCCGTTTTCATTTTGCCGGTTTTTTTTCCCTTTTTCGCTGTTGCGTGTTTATTTTTATTAAAAGAAAAGAATCGCATGCTTCTCTTGATTCTTTGTTGATAAGATTTCTCGTAGATTAATTTGCACGAATGAATTGTTTTGCAAAATTCATCTCATTTCTCTTGACTGATTCTTGTTTGTGACTAGTGATGCTGAATGAGGAATTTGATGAGGACGATGATGACCTTGATGAGCCATGTTTTGGTCCAGGTATCAAAGTGGCAGTCTTTTTATGGAGTATCTTTGCCTTTTGGTGTTGTTCTATTATAAGGAGTGTCTTCATTTTTTATTTATTTTCATCATTTGGGGCAAAAATTACCAAAGCGCACTATCTTCATCATCTTCTTAAATTCAATCTGCAAAAAAAAAGCGTTCTCTTTAAACGTGTTCAATTTCTGCAGTCGAATTGGAGGCACAGGACTCAGGTGAATTCGCACGAACGCCAGTCTTAAGAACCCCCGCGATACTAGATTTTATCATTTTATGTTTCTTTTTTTCTTCTTTTTTTTTTTTTTTTTTTTTTTTTTTTTCTGGTTGGATTTCCTCTTTTTTTTTTTTTACTTGAGGTTGAGAAGAAACAGTTTATCGGTTCCATTTCGTTTGTCGAGAGAAATTTTGTTGCTTTTGATTTCAGAAAAGAAATTCCTAGAATTCGCTAGATAGTACTTTTATAATGTAGTGCTTTTTACTAATGCTCGCTCTTTTATGATAAACTCTTGGAAGAAAACATGCAATTAAAAACTTTGAGATATTAAAATAAATATTTCACATTCTCAAGAGTGTTTTCTTCCATATTTATAATCTCTGTTTGATTCTAAATATGCTTTCTTTCACTGCTTAGATCTAGCATATTAGTTGCTCACTTGTTACACCTCAAATTTTGTCCAAATTATACCAAAAAGCGCTTGTTATTTTCCTCCAAATTAATGATCTTTTTTTAGGACTCGATTTGGAGAGCATTGGAACACAGGCGGAGGACATCTTTGGAGGAAGGTTAAGATCCTTTTATATTTTTGTTAAATTCTGGAATTACCTGTTTAATTGTTTCAAATGTTTGGTTGAATAACAAAGTTAATACATAGTTTTAGGTTTGTCTTTCTTTTCTTCTGTTCATCTTGTTAACACGATTAATTTGGATATTCTGGCTTCGTCATTGGCCCTTGCTTGTCGGTTGCTGCCCAACTGAACGGCAGTTCTTCTCTATGATCTGACGTTTTTGAGAATCCCTCTTCTTTTCTTTTGCACAATATAAGAGAACGGATTGCGTTAAACCCATTGGTGCTGGAGATTTATGCGTGGTTTGTTCTCACTATGTTCTGTTGGTACCTCTAACCATTTTGACGCTCGGTTAATTCCGCCTTTGAGTTTTCTCGGTTGAGGGGGTTGACCTGGCTGATGGGTGGAGGTAAACGACCTTGGTCTATTGCAGTCATATGACCTTCGACTCCATTGTTCCCCCGACCCCAACGCCATCCGCTAGGAAGGGAATTCAGTTTGGTTTATCCTCCGGCCTCTTTGCTCTGGCGCCACATGTTGTCAAGCGCAGGTAACTGGGCTGTCAAGGTCGTTCATGCGTCGAATACTCATATTGGGCTTGCGTACATCATCTGAAGCATGTTATTCTCTCCCCTTTCAGCGCTGAATCTGCAGAGCTTGACCTTGACGGCCACGGAGGTCGTACGTTCCTGCGTGTGCTTCTGAACCTCGTCATGCACAACTACCCTCTGCTTGTATCAGGGGCTCTTCAGCTCCTCTTCCGACACTTTAGTCAGCGGCAGGAAGTGCTGCAGGCCTTCAAACAAGTGGGTTGACCTTCAAATGCACACACAACATTCACTTGACCTCAACAGGTTCAACTGCTTGTGTCTGAGAGTGACGTTGAGAATTACAAGCAGATTAAGTCTGATCTGGATGAACTCCGACTTTTGGTAGAGAAATCCGAACTGTGGGTGTACAAAGCAAAATCAGAAGACGGCAAGAAGGAGAAGAAAGAGGTCAGGGGTCGCAGCAAATAGGTCATAGGTCACTGGGTTCGTTTTGCAGGGGGACAAGAAGAGCAAGGACAAGAAGAAGAAGAACGCCAGCCCCAGCATGGTACACGCCATCTCTGCTTGCTTTCGTTCTCATTGAGCGCCTTCTCTTGCCAGGGTCTGCCCACCGAGGAATCCGCCATTGACCTTGATATCGGACCTCCACTTGACGCCTCTGCAGCCAAGAATTACAAGACAATCAAAGAGATCTTCACTCGTCTCATGAAGCTCTGTGTGCAGGGCGTAGGGGGCGCTGCTGCCAAACCGCGCAAACACGAGCAGCGCTTGTTGAGGAACATGGGAGCGCATTCGGTTGTGTTGGAGCTGCTGCAGATTCCCTACGATAAGGTTAGTTTTTTGCATCTTGAAGTTTTTTTATACATCGGATCTGCGGTTGACAGAAAGATGACACTCGAATGCATGAAATCATGCGTCTGGCGCATGAATTCCTTCAGAGCTTCTGCCTTGGAAACCACTCCAACCAAACATTGCTACATAAGAACCTCGACCTCTTCTTGACGACTGGGGTTCGTGACCTATGTTTGTTACCTCCGTGTGACCTATCTTATCTCTCTTTTCAGCTGCTTGAAGCCGAGACAGTGCGTGCCATCTTCCAGGACAATATCCAGTTGTGCAACGAAGTCACGGAGCGAGTGGTGCAGCATTTCGTGCACTGCATCGAGACCCACGGCAGACACGTGCAGTACCTCCGTTTCCTGCAGACGATCGTCAAATCCGAAGGCAGCTTCATTCGCAAATGCCAGGACACTGTGATGGCCGAGGTAACGCTCTATCCTTCTGCTCTCGCATAATTAATTTCTCCAAAACCAAAACCACACCCAGCCGGTGAATGAATGGGATATGGAAGTAAAAAGCCGTCTTGAATGTTATGCAATTTTGTCATGAAACGCACGCCTAGAGTGACCTCTGCACTCTCACTGAGTTGTATCGATACGACATCGATTTGGACCCCGTTGATATTGTCGAGAGTCGAAATGAAACATTTTGACTTCTGGTTGTCGGATGTTCAAACATTTTTTTTTCTCCCTTTCGCAGCTGCTTTTTTCCTTGTCTTTTTTTTTATACTTTTCGCGCACTTTTCTTTTTTGTTGTGTTTCGATTTCATTGAGATTCTTCTCCGAACGAACTTTAAGCCTTTTACGATCTTTTGAGCATGGTTTCCTAAGTTGAATTCTCTTTCCTTATATAGGGTCATGTTGTTTACAATCGTAAGGCGCAAGATATGTGCATGGCGGCGGTTAGTATAATAAATACATTGCGTTTTTGCATGTGCTCCTTTCCTTTGTTTTCATTGGATTCCCCGTACTTTCAGTTTCAGTTTCATTTTCATTTTCCCTTTCGTGGAGTTGTGTTTGATGGTCATCATCCAAGTGTGACAATAATTGCTCTTTTTGAACTATTAACGGCAGCGGTTTTGTCGTTGAGTGTTGTTTCTCCCTCGTCCATCTCACACATGACCTTGAACGCCCTATTTAATTTACCCCAGATGACCCCTGCCCTTTTTTTCAGCTGGTCAACGTCGGTGAAGAAGTTTTGCTGTTCTACAATGACAAAGTCTCGTTTCAAACGCTTGTGGAGCTGATGTGTGCTGAGGGTCACCGCATCGACCAGAGCTCACCTCTGACGTACCACATCAACCTGGTTCAGCTGCTGGCATGCTGCACGGAAGGCAAGAACGTCTACACGGAAATCAAGTGCCACTCCCTCCTCCCCCTCGACGACATTGTGCGCGTGGTCACTCACCCGGATTGCATTCCGGAGGTACGTGCCTCAAATCCATATCAGCTACCAATCATAAATCGGTTTCAGGTGAAGAATGCGTACATCAACTTCCTGAATCACTGTTACATCGACACAGAGGTCGAGATGAAAGAAATCTACACCAGCAATCACATGTGGACGCTTTTTGAGAACTTCCTCGTTGACATGGCGATGGTGTGTAACGCGACGCACGATCGCAAACACGCTGACCGAGCGATGGAGGACTACGTGACAATCACCGTGATGAATGTCATCAGCACCTTCTTCAACTCTCCATTCTCAGATCAGAGCACCACCGTCCAGGCGAGTGTTCTTCTCTCTCTCTTATTCTTTTTTTCTACTTTGGTTTATTTTCTTTGTTGTGTGTTCTTTTCAGAGATTAGCATGTGTTACTCTTGTAAGCTCAAAGATCTTTGCTCAATTCACGCTTTTTCCCCTGCTGTATCGATTGCAATCAAAAGTTACATCATCAAAATACCCGCTTATATTAGTCATGATTAATAGTGAGATTAAGAATGGAAATCGCTTCCCTCACTCAGCATTTATCCCAGCGCACTACGGATAGAAAAATATGTCTTCAAGGGTTCCAGTCAGATAACCTCACAAATTTCATTCATCAGAAATATTAATGACTCGAGTTTTGATTCACCGACTAATTTTATGACAAATTCAGACGCGACAGCCGGTGTTTGTTCGTTTGCTGCAAGGGGCGTTCCGTACGTCGCACAGCACTTGGCTGAGTGGGCAGCAGAAGTTCCATGTGGAGAACTGCATAAAAACCCTCTCCGACATAGGTATGCAACTAACGCCATGATCTGCTGCAGTCAGGTTCTTCTGTTTGTTCAGCCAAGAGTCGCAGCATCGCAATTCCTGTTGACCTGGACAGCCAAGTGAACACTCTGTTTAACAAGTCACAGTTGGTCATGAAGCACACTCAGCATTGGATCAAAGCGGGGAAGAGCCGTCGTGATTCCACCATGCAGATAAACCGCGATTACCGCACCATCATCGAAGGCCTCCAGGTGAGCAGTGCGTGCGTTAACGGTGATGTTACGTTTGTCGTGCAGGATATTGTGAGTCTGTTGGAAGACCAGCTGAAGCCCCTCGTTCAGGCGGAACTGTCTGTGCTGGTTGACGTCCTGCATCGACCGGAGCTGCTGTTTCCTCTGAACACGGAAGCAAGGCACAAGTGTGAAAGCGGAGGATTCATCTCAAAGTGAGTGATCACGGTGATGCGTGATGCCTGTAAATGATGATGACGTCCAGGTTGATCAACCACACCGAGCGATTGCTGGAAGAGAAGGAGGAGAAGCTATGCATCAAAGTGCTGCAGACGCTCAAAGAAATGATGACGGTTGACCTTGAGTACGGAGAAAAGGTGAGCACTTAAGAGCAGCGTCACATAATGTCTTCATACGGCGGCTTTCACTAACAACCCTGCCCCCTTTGAAATAAGGTTGATATCAAATCACTAACCAAGAAGGAACAGGACGATCACAAGCGGGTGAGCCTCCCTGTTGTCACGCCCCCCTCACCTGTCTTTCAACCCCCCCCCCCTCCTTCGCAATTCTTCTGTCGCCTTTCGGCCTTTTGTCGTCCCCTGGGTATCATTTCAAGCACCACTTCAGTTCTTTCGTTTTCATTTTTTGCATCTCCATAGTTGATTCTGGTTTTGATTTCAGTGCCCATGCTTAAGCGATCAGGCCTCTGTTTGCTTAGCAGCGTGCACCGTAAGAATCCAATTAGCTCCCTTCGTTCGCTTGCTTCAGTCGTTGTGAATCAAAAGACTGTTTAATATCATTGTTGTGTTTATAACCCTGTACATATGTACCCTGATGCACATTCCCTGGCTAATCTCTGCTCGCTTCAGGGAGAGGCTTTGCGGCAGGGCTTGCTCACGCGCTACTACGGCAGCCAGCACCCCCGTGTGGCAGGGCGCAAGGAGGGACCCGGACCCCCGGCCGTGCAGCAGGCCGGAGGTCACGGGGTCAACAGCAGCCCCGGGTCACGTCTGCTCAGCAGGGCTGAAATGACGCTGCATGAAGTGCAGGTGAGTTCAAAGGTGACCACGGTGATGTCACAACTGCGATCTCTCCTCAGTGCCACTTGGATCGCGAAGGGGCATCTGACCTTGTGGTTGACCTCATTGTCAATAATCATTCTTCTCGAATTTTCCTCGAAACGGTTGAGTTGGGTATTGCTCTGCTGGAGGGCGGCAACAGCGCCATTCAGGTTTGTCGACTCGCAGATTGCTTCGCTGACTCATTTCTCTTCGGCAGCGTTCCTTGTATAACCGCCTGCTCAGCGATAAAAACTCTGAGCGATTCTTCAAAGTGTTCTACGACCGAATGCGAGAAGCACAGTCTGAAATCAAGGCCACGGTTTCGGTGAACACGAGTGAGTCATTGGCTCAGAAGAGTCAGGAGGAGGAACAGGATTCTGGCCGAAAGAAATGTCAGTGTGTCACGTGTCCTGATTATCAACTGTGTTTTGTGCTCACAGCTAAATCAACGCCTCTGAGCCCCGAGTTAAAGGAGCAATTGGACGATGCCGCCATAAACACCTCCAAAGCCCTGACGCACGCCAAGGCAGCATCACACCCTGATGATGGTAGCAACCCCCCCCCCTCCTCCCATAAAAGCCCCTTTCATCATGACCTTGATTCTCCCACAGCTCCTTCCCCAGCCCCCTCTCAAGGTCAAGTTGTAGTCACAGACGAACTGTTGGCGGAGAAGAAGGAGAAAGAGGAGAAGAAGATCTCAGCGGAGATCGCCGTCATGCAGCCCATCCTCCGATTCCTTCAGCTGCTCTGTGAGAACCACAACCGTGACCTTCAGGTAAAGATCATGACCCCTGTGTTGACCCCCCTGCCAGCACTTTTTGATCAGATAATGGTGCACAATCAGAGACAAGTGTCCAGTGTTGAAGGCGCAGTTGACGCCTCTCCCTCTAATGTGGTGAGACTATTAGCCCCCCCCCCCCTCCCCCCAGCGTAGATCCGCATCCCTCGGTCTCTCTTGCTTCTCTACTTTGTGCATGTTTGCTCTGTCAGCTGATCTTGCGTTGCATAAACACTGGTTGCAGGGGTTTTATTTGTTCATTTATATACATGCACATTACGCTCTTTATAATGTCTCCTGGATCGGTCAGTCCTAAGGGTGTGGTTTTTTTCTCCTTTTTTTTCTTTTTTTTCTCTGTATCTTTTTTTTTTTTCTTTGGCGGGGGAAGGGGGAGGGGATTCAGTTAAACAGCACGTTCGTTGGTAGACTTTTCGCTTTCCTCATTTCGTTGTTTAATCTTCTTGGCCGTTGACTGAAATTCCTTGGGTTTGTTTTTCTTCAGAATTACCTGCGAAACCAGTCGAACAAGACCAACTACAACCTTGTGTGTGAGACACTGCAGTTCCTCGACTGCATCTGCGGCAGCACGACCGGGGGCCTGGGGCTGCTTGGGCTCTACATCAACGAACACAACGTCGCCCTCATCAACCAGACGCTGGAGAGCTTGACGGAGTACTGCCAGGGACCTTGCCATGAGAACCAGGTCAGAGGTCAAAGAGGAAACACACAAATGAACCTAAGTTTTGACAGAACGCGATTGCCAGTCACGAGAGCAACGGCATTGACATCATAATTGCGCTGATCTTAAACGACATCAATCCGTTGGGCAAATACCGCATGGATCTGGTGTTGGTATTGAAGGTATGTCTGTTGATCACGCTTCACTTGGTCAACTATGAAGTTGTCTCCTTCACAGAACAACGCATCTAAGTTGCTGCTGGCCATCATGGAGAGCCGACATGACAGCGAGAACGCAGAGAGAATCCTCTACAACATGAGTCCCAAGCAACTGGTGAGAGAAATACCGGCACTAGATGATGACTGCGCAGGCCAGAGAGTTGTTTTGATAGCGGAGTGAACTGTTTTTCAGATGGAATGCCTGCGATTTGCCTTCAATATGGCCGTTACAGAGGGTTTCATTGACACGGAGGTCATTGTTGTGTTTTATGTGAAGCGATAAAAAAAAAAAAAAAAAAAACCCAGCGAAATGAGTCATTCATTATTCTTGTGTTGTCTTAGAGCGCACTCTACTATCATGCACCGAAAGAGAGAATCAACGCGGCGATATTCGTTTGCTTTGCTTTCCGCTTTGACTGGCATTTGATTCACGATAACGTAGCAAGAACAATGTCGCTCATGCATTGTTCTTTGCCAGCAAATAGGACGCAATTTCTTGCCATTCTTCTCACGTACGCGATGCTTCTGCAGGTGGACGTGGCTAGACAGGCATATCAACAGGCGGAGAACATCGATGAGGAGGGAGAAGAGGAGGAGGAGGAGGAGGAGGATGAGGAGGAGAAGACCAACCCGAAAGATGTCGGACACAACATCTACATCCTAGCGCACCAGGCAAGCCTCTCCGCGCCCTTATTAAGCGCATAAATTTACTTACTTTTCTTGGCAGCTGTCCAAGCACAACAAAGATCTCGCTGAGCTGCTTAAGCCGCCTCCGGACATCCCGATGGACCCTGCTCTTGAGTACTACGAGAAGCACACCGCGCAGATTGAGGTGAGTTCCTCTGCCCTTCTTCCTCTCCCTGATTCTTCCTTTGGTCAGATTGTGAGGCAGGACCGCACCATGGAGCAGATTGTTTTCCCGATCCCTGAGATCTGCGAATACCTCACCCCTGACACGAAGTCGCGCGTGTACCAGACAACTGAACGTGATGACCAGGGCTCAAAAGTGTCTGATTTCTTTGAGAGAACAGAAGACATGTTCTCCGAGATGAAATGGCAGAAGAAACTCAGAGGTCAGCAAAGGTCAAGTGTACCCCCGTGAAACCACGCATGACATTCCGTTTCCACAGCCAATGCCATCCTCTTCTGGCTGTGCAGTCACATGACCTTATGGAAGAGCATATCGTTCAATTTCGCTGTCTTGATCAACATCCTGGTCGCAGCATTCTACCCCTTCAGTCCAACAATCATCGGTACGATCGTCCGCAATGCATTAATCTGACAATCTGTTTTCCTCGCAGAAATCGACCCTCACCTCTCCGGCCTTGTGTGGACGGCCATGTTTGTTTCCCTGGCGATCGTGATCACCCTGCCGCGACCCCTGGGTCTGCGCACGTTCATCGTGGCCGCCATCCTGCGCCTAATCCTCTCTGTGGGTCTGGAGTGCACGCTCATGCTGCTGGGCGCCCTGAACGTAAGCGTTGCTTCTTGTTCGGCTCCTGAGTGCCGTCGTTTCGCAGGTGTGCAATGGAGTGCTGTTGGCCGTCAGTATCATGGGAAATAGCGGAACGTTCACCAAAGCATTGCGGTTGATTCTGATGGACAAGGAGTTCCTGTACATGATGGGCTACCTCATCACCAGCATGCTCAGTCTCTGCCTGCATGAGTTCTTCTACAGCATTTTGGTTAGTCGCCCCGTGGGAATGCCCGCGTGTTCAGCCGAATGTTTCAGTTGCTGGATATTGTTTACCGCGAAGAGACGCTTCTCAACGTCATTCGCTCTGTCACCAAGAACGGCCGGTCAATTCTGCTGACGGCCATGTTGGCTGTGATCCTTATCTATCTCTTCTCGATCGTTGGCTTCATCTTCTTCAAAGATGACTTTGTGATGGAGGTCGACGCCCTCGACGCCATCGGCATCAACAAAGGTAAGCGCAGCTGCTCGTATCTCTCTTCATTAAAACCCTCCCGCAGATGTGGTTGCTGCAGCCGCCACTTCTCTGTCAGGCGCAGCTGTCATGAGCGGAACGTGCACGAAGGACGCCAAAGACTGCAACGTCACCGAGGAGCAAGCGAGGGTCATTCCTGATAAGGGTGCTTAGTTCATCTGCCAGGGAATCCGCGCTAATTGCTCTCTCTCTCTCTCTCTCTCACACAGAAGCGGTTGCTGATCTGGTGGCTGTGGAGGAAGAAGAGGAGGAAGAGGAGAGGGAACGCTTCTGCGATTCCCTCATCATGTGCATCGTGACTTCACTGAACGAGGGTTTGAGGAACGGAGGAGGTATTGGCGATGTGCTGCGCAAACCGAGCAGAACGGTCAGTGTATGCCGTGTGCGCGTGTGCCACATCTTTGTGCCATCCACAGGAGCCGCTGTTTGTGGCGAGGGTCGTCTACGACCTACTCTTCTTCTTCATCGTGATCATCATCGTTCTCAACCTCATCTTCGGTGTCATCATCGACACGTTTGCTGATTTGAGGAGCGAGAAACAGCAGAAGGAGGAGATATTGAAGAACACTTGCTTCATTTGTGGTACGTCCCCCACTCTACAATAGCTGCCTCATCCATGCAGCCTCCGTTCCCCAGGGTTGGACCGATCGTCCTTTGACAACAAGTCCGTTTCGTTTGAAGAGCACTGCGCTTTCGATCACTCCATGTGGCACTACCTCTTCTTCATTGTACTCATTAAGGTCAAAGATCCAACAGAGTTCACCGGTCCAGAAAGCTACGTGTATGCCATGATCAAAGTAGGTCACAAAAGAAGGTCACACATTCATTACCTCAGCTCACCAGGAGAAGAACCTGGAGTGGTTCCCCCGAATGAGAGCCATGTCTCTGGCGGCTGATGACGGTGAGGGCGAGCAGAACGAACTACGCAATCTGCAGACGCAGCTGGAGTCCACGAATAAATTAGTGCAGACCCTCTCCTCCCAGCTGTCCGAGCTAAAAGATCAAGTGAGCGATTGCCTGCGTCAGTGGCTTAATTCACTGGTTTAATTCACGCGTTCTGTTTTAGATGACGGAGCAACGCAAACAGAAGCAGCGGATTGGTTTGCTGAGTAACCCTTCCATGCCCATCATGCCGTCTGGGGCGACCCAGGCCTTGTGATGGCCCAAACAGAACCCTTTTATTAATTGGATTTCATTCCCTTTCGTTATTCATTGTTGATTACATTGTTGATATATTATTAGGAATTTTGGTGCTAATAAAAACGATTAGTTAATGTACTTTTTATCTATTGATCAGTGTGTTCACTAATTATTTAATTCTACTCTTTTTATTTCCTTCTGTGAATAAATATCACGAATCATATCCTGTTGGTTTGTTTTTTCAATGAAAGCAAGAAAGTGGAGTAGGTACAATAAGAATGTAATTAGCGAACCCTGCTAGTCAACCAACATATCAATCCATTCACAAACACACACGAGTAACACGTAAAAAAGTCAAAAAATGCAAATTCAATTCGGCTGAGAAGAGTGGAATCCGTTCTGGATGAGGTTAGCGGCCAGCATAGTAGCAGCTGCAGCAGCTGAATCACCAAGGTCAAGGGTCGATGCAGCCGCAGCTCCATTAAACACAGCAGAAACCTTCATTTCATCCACAAAAGATGACGGCTCCTCAGGTGGGTCTGCATCTGGCTCCCTGTGAACGAGCCATCTCAACTGACCACCACAAGCAGCAGAAACACTTACTGGTCAACCTTCTTGGCCATCGTGCAACCCCGCCCAATGCCTCTCAGGGGTTCCTGGGGGGCACTGCGTACACGCTGACCTTTGCCCCTCGACTTCCAGCGACCTTGCCCTCCTGCTGCTCGGCCCCTGCCTCTTGCGCCACGACTAGATTGATCCCTGGAAGCAAGAGTCACCAAATGAACACCCGAGCAACGTCAGCCTCACCGGTCCCCTTGGGCAGCATTCCATGCTTCCTGCACCAGGGGTCCCATGTGCACTCCCCTGCCCCTCCCTCTCCTCTCCTCATGACCTTTTGACCCTCCCCAGTTGCCAACGACGACCCCGGCGATCTGCAGCTGGCCTCCTCGGTTGGCCCCGCGTCCAGAAGGGGGCGCTGTTGTGCCTGGAAATGATCGTCAGATACAACAAGACAGAACGAGCGCCCACTCACCCAAAACACCACGCCCCCTTGGCCTGGCACCAGATGAAGGGTTGTACATAGGAGGCCCCCGCGACATGCCGGCAGGGATGAAGTCGTACTGCGGGGGGTGCCTCGACTGGGGCGGCAGGGACAGCATGGGCCGTGCAAACACCTGGTCGGGGGAGCGGGGGGCTGCCTGCAGGATGGCCTTGCGCATCCTCTCCACCTGCATCACTTGCTCTGCTCGCCCGTCACACAGCTCAATGAGCGATACATGTCTGCTGGCTTTGATGAGTTTCAGGTGCAGGAGTTTGCCATCAAAGAAGAACCAGGGGCAGCACCCGCCCCAGGGGATGGGGGCGCCCACGGCATCATTCACAAACAGCGCATGGTCAACGCCCTGCATGAACAGGGAGGCCAGGTGCACTCCCCGTGAGTGGATCATAGGCAGTTTGAGCTCCTGCGTCATTTCCACTTGCGGCAGCATCGGAGAACACGCCGTGGCAAGAAAGGCGTCCAGTTCATCCCTGCGCATGACGCGCTCGTGACGGTAGAACAGCATGTACCTGAAAGGAAGCATTGTAAAGACAGGCGGGGGGGCATTTGCAGCGCATTCACCTGAGCACACAGCAGAGGATGATGTGAGACTGAGGAACAAAGGAGATGTTCAGCAGCAGGTTGTTAGCCACATCGCAGTGCATGCAGCTGAGGAACGCCCTCAGCCGTCTCCTCTTGTCGTCAGCACCAGCCCCCATCCACAGCCGATGGATGCCAGGCACCAGCCACTCCACCGGTTCAGCATGCACCGTGTTGCAGACCACCCCGCACCCCCTCTGCACCGTCCACTCGCGTACGCTGACCTTTGGCTGCTTCTCCTGACCCCTCCTGCTGTCGTCAGTCTTGCATCGGCGCTTGTGCTCAGCCAACTGCTTGCTCAGGTCAAACAGAATGGCGTACACGTGCTGGCGTAGCGGCCGAAAGAGATCAATGCCAGAAGGCAGACCATGGCTGCCGTCCTCCAGGCTAACCGGCAGCTTGATTTCGCCCTGAAGCACACACTCAATGCATATGCCCAACACAGCAACAGATTGGCAAACCTGCGAGAGCAGCTGGTAAATCCATGGATGCATGAAGCCACGCGAGTGTCTGTCATAGGTGACGTTGAGAACTGCCTGAGGAACAGCGGTCGATCGCTCCTTCTGTAAGAGTAGCGTAAAAAATGAGGAAGCAAAACAAGTTAGCACTTACCTTGGCCTTCTTCTGATCTTTCTTTGTCGCTTTCTTTAGTTCTTCTTTCGGTGGAGATTCTGAGACAAGATATAGAATAAGTTAAGATGAGAGATTAGTTGCTGACCTGGTTTTAGCTCTTCTTGTGGTTTTTCGTCGTTATATTTGATTGCAACTGAAGCCATTTCCTCCATGATGCATCTGATCAGATCATCATCGGCATCCTCTGAAGTAGACAGCACATCAGCAGCTGGTTCGTGAAATGTGCCTTCACTGTAACCAGACTCTGCTTCCGTGTACACCTCATCAGGCGCAAAGCCGTCCTTTTCCTGCAAATTAAGATGGCATTTCCATGGGGACCTTCTCTGTGCACTCACCTCTGCGTGCATATCTGAGTCAAGTGAGTCATCAGTTGACCGTGGGGGAGATTCACTGGCTTCTTTTGCGGGAGCCTTGACCGGTGTTTTTGGTTTCTGAGCGCCGGCTGAGTAGCTGCCCGGCTGCAGTGTTTTGCTCTCGGCTTTCTTGCCTGAAAGGATGAGTTTGAATGAAGAGACGCAGAAAGAATTGATTACCTCGCGGTTTGTGTCGCAGGAACTTGTTGAAGTGCTCCTTTGTGCCATTCATATAATACTCAACCGCCTGCTTAAAGCGACTCATTTTCTCTGCCGCATTTCCCATGCAATTACTGCAGAGCAAAAATGTTGATCAATTGATCAGGAATCACATGGCAGGGGCTCACTTAAACACATCCTTTCCGACGGCGTCTAAATCGTCAATGGAATCAATTCCTCTGACGTACGTGAGGACTGCACGCAATACTTCAACAGCAGGCACCTGTGATGGACATCATTACAGAGAGAAGAATGACCCAGCTGAGAGCCGACCTTTGACATTTCTGCAGGCACTGATCGACAGCACAATCGGCAGTAGAATTCCTGCAACTCGTTCACACCCAGAATATGTGTCCCTAAATGAGAGGAGGAAATCAAGGAGGGAACAAAGCGATGGTGATTGCAAACCTAGTAGAGCTGCCAGGACGCAGAACCTCTGAGGGTGAAGGTCAACGGTCTTGGCAACATCATCCATCATATACTCCTTGGTCTCCAAGGTGCCGCGGTACGTGAGTTTGAGGCAATGAGATGAAAAGTAGCGAGGGGGGTCAAAGATGGCGTAGTCTGGGTGGTCAGCCACGAGGCCACTGAGACCGTTCTCACGCACGCACGCTATCACTTCCTGGTGGTGATCCTCAAACGTCACCAGCATTGGCACGTTCATGTAGCGCAGAGCAACACGCAGCGTGGTCATGAGGCAGGCAGGCGCCACCCACCAGACTTTGGGAGGGGGCGTTGCCTTGTGGCTTAAATGTCTGTACACATGGTTGATATTCTTCTGTACTTCTGCTTGTTGCTCTTGCCACTGTTGTATTCTGTCTTTCTCCATGGCTCCATTTATCACCACTAGAATATCCATGTTTGCAGTTCTGCATGCGTTCATCAGATTGGAGAGGAACGTGAGCATGCGATTCCATTGGCCTCCACTCACCCAGTCAGGGTAATACCCCCCATACAATCTGTTCAGGGAGGTTTCTGCATCGACGGCCAGGCAGAAGCGGCCACCCCGGCGGCGGTCGGCCCCCCTCGCCACTCCCCGGCCTATCTCAACAAGATCGACGGGCCTGCAGGCGTCCACGCAATGGCCCTCGACAAAGTCACACAGGTCTTGAAGCCCCATCACCAATATGTGAAACAAAGCTCAGGTCAATGGTTGATCTCTTGGCACCGTCACCGAATGCCGGAGATTCAGTTAAATATAAGAAAACAAGAAGAAACTTAAGGCTTAAAGAACACAAGCAAACCTCGAGCGGAAGCGACCATATGAACCAGTGCGCGTGCGTGGCTCAAGAATCGTTCATATAACTCAAGCTTCGCGGGTCTTTCTCTCATCACGGTTCATCATTTATGGATGTTCAAGATCAGGTTCATGCAGGTTCCAAGAATTTGTATTGGACAACCAAAAAGAGAAATGCACTTTTTAAATTTGACCATGAAATGATATTAAAAATGACTCCAGATTGATTATTAGCCGTCATGTGTGTACTATTGCAAGTTAAATTTTACTAATTACAAATGACAAGCAATGTAAAGGCGAGTGTGCCAAATAAAACAATGAAAAATATGTTATAATTATAATTAATGAGTAGAGGATTGAGGGCAAAACAAACAGAAAGGGGCGTTTGCCATGCAGACAGTGTCTGTATCCTCGTCACCTTCTTCCTTGTCAAATTTGGGATCGGATCCACATGGCATGCCAAACAGTGCCAACAACGGCTTGTGGTCGGTGACAAGTATGAATTTACGTCAATAGAGAAATTGAAGAAATTTCTTCAGTGCAAAGATGATTGACAAGGCCTCCTTTTGAACTTGGCTGTAACCTCCTTGCGTTGATGACAGGGTCTTGGACATGTTGTTAATTGGCCGCTTGATTTTGTCCGGATTGTGGAAGAGAACAGCACCCACGCCAACGCTTGAGGAATCACAAGATATGCCAAGGAGAATGGACGGATCAAAATGTGCAAAAACTTGGTCACCACTCAGCATCTTCTGGATCTGAGGAAATGCTGACTCCTGTGCTGATCCCCAGCTCCATTCGATGTCCTTCTTCGCTAGCTGGTAGAGCGGCATGGCAATGCTGGCTGTGTGTGGCAGAAACCTGGCATAGAACTGGATGGATCCAAGAAATGAGCACAGCTCGTTGACATTTATGGGCGGCAGCATCGACTTTAGCAATTTCTGTACTGGAAAGCATGTGTCCCAGGTATTATACACAGGGTTGTGCAAACTGGCATTGCTCCAATCGACATCTCAAGCCATGTTCATCGAGGCGTGAAAGCAAAGCGGGTAAATTAGTAACATGTTCATCAGCTGTTTTCCCGCTCACCAAAATGTCATCTAGGTAGATTGTGACTCCACGTAGATCACTTGTTAGTTGAAAATACCCAGGGGTTGAGACGATCTCTTCTGGAGCAGTACCTCTTGATGCATACTAAGGGCCGAATGTTTCTGTGAGGTTAGGCCGAGAAATATCTGGTTGTATGCGTCTGTGAGGTCGATCTTGGTGAAACAATAACCTCCAGAGGGACGTTGCATGAGTTTCTCTGATGAAGGCATTGGGTGGCGATGCGGTTTGAGTTGAGGGTTCACTGTCACCGAGTAATCACCACACACTTGTAGTTTTGCCTTTTTTTGGCCGAACAACACACTTTTGCGTCTTCTCCCACACGCCTTTCTTGATGCCGGTGTTGTAAGTTTGTACCAGGTCTTCTTGGACTGCATACAGTACTGTTCTTGCTTTTAAAAAGATCTGATTAACATCATCCTTGAATTCAACTTCGAGTTCGAATTTCTTTAGCTTTCCCAACTCTGCTTTGAACAAGTCAGGGTAATCAGCACATACTTTGTGGCACTTATCTTGTAAGATGGTGTTAGCTGGTAGTTGGTTGAACACTGCCTGTACCGAGGTACTCTTTGGTGTTGGCATTGTCTCACTGAGCAGAGCATCAACGGAGATGCTCAGCTGAAGAATAGCTGAGCATCCAAGGAGATTCAAATTTGGCTGCTCCATGATATTGAAAGGTAGAGCGACGCAACGGCTGGTAGTGTTCATCGTCTGGAGTGCAACAGACCCCAGAAGCGGTAGAGGGTGTAGGCTGGCTGACTTTTAACGTTGGTCGACTTTCTTCAAAGGCGGTTATCCCAGCTTGGTCCACGTAGTCTTGCCAATAAAGCTATCTCCTGATCCAGTGTCCACCTCAAATTCGACTGGCACATTGTTGGAGAAAATTGAGTGGTTCAGTGGTGAGCAGCTGTCTGTAGAAGTCAAATTGCATGGGTAAATGCTGCTCATCATTTTGACGCTTTTCTTTTTCTTTATACACGTTTTCTCAATATGTCGTTTCCTGGAGCAGAAATTACATTTGGTGTCCTTATGACAACATTGGGGTGCTTTGTGTGATGGGTCACCGCAGCGGTATCACGTGACGGTTGTACGCTCCTGCTGGGCCTGTGTCTGCTTCCCTCTCGTAGGCGGTTCACTACATGAGATAACATTTCACACAGTCTTCATGGCCACTTTTGCTGCGTCTTCAACCTCGACGGCAATCTCCACTGACTTTGCAAATAATAGGTTTGTGTCCTTGACCCGAAATAACGCTTTCAAAGCCTCTTCATTGTTGATGGCACATATAAATTTTGTCTTCATCGTTTTGTCAAGCCGGTCCTTGATGCTCCCAAAATCACACGTGATGGTGTCCTGTCGTAACACTAGTTCATGTACTGACTCACCTGACAGACGTGCCATGTTGCTCCAGAACTTTAATCGTTCTCTGACAACAAACTGAATCGGGTGAAACTGCTCCTCTATAAAGCTCGTAATTCAGTTGAACGTCAAATCATTGACTTCAAATGGAGAGGATTGTTGAGGCGCCAAATTCGTTAACAACTTGTAGGTTGTGGTCGTCTGGTTCATAAGAAACATGTGTGCTCTTTTCCCACCTGGAACAGAATGTGCCTTCGTGAAGGTCGTAAAACGCGATAAATAGTCCTTCCACAGTTTGGTTGCCACGTCAAAGTGTCCAAAGGTCACATGGCTTGTGTCGGTGCCTGTTCACTTGCACCCACCTGTTGCTTGCTGAGCGCTGCATACTCTATTTGTTCCTCATGCTGCTGCTGTTCCTGCTTGAATGCTCCTGTAACCACTGCAAATGCTCCTTCTACATTAAGACACATGTAAAAGTAAAAATTCAGGGTGCCGATTACGCCAATTTGTCGTATATCGAAGAAATAAAACCCGATTTTAATGGCAGTGCTTTTAATCCAGGGTTGTGAGAAAAAGAGAAAGAAACACAGCGAGCTTCGCTCTTATATAATAACGATTCGATGAACAACACTTATTCGTGAGATACCATCAGTCTGTACTCAGTCCGTAGGATTCATTACAATGATGTAAACTGCAATTGGATTTCATTTCAAATTATTGATGCAATAAAAGCTATGCGTGAAAACTGTACATTGTACATGCCAAACAAGCACTGGCAAAAACTTGCATATACTTCACCAAGTGCACGTGAGTATAATGTGATCCACCACCACTGGCAAACAGTGCATGCATGCTGACGAGAGTTAACATTACATCACCAAAGCCTCTACATATGAGGCACCGTAACCATGCTACCCATGCAATGTTTAATTAACATAACCAACTTCTCCTCTGTGTTGTTAGCCATTAAACAAGTGATCAACCCATTCACACTTGAACGCCTCTTTAAAAAGCCATGAATGCGGTGATAACCAGCCAATTAAGAGATCAGGGGGATCACGCAATCAATTGAAGGAGCAAAGCTCAAAGTTTCTGAGTCGGCGCCAGTCACTTTAACTTTAACTGTCCTTATTAGTTTGTTTCCTCCTGACTCGCATTTGCCCGCATCAAGTGTTTTGCAATATGTCTTACTTTAATATAGAATTGATGATATAATTTTTTTTTTCCTGTGAGCATAGAATCCGCCAGCGAGTTCTAGGACCATAGGTGATTTTTGCTCAAACCGGAACTCTGGGAAATGACCCGAATTCGAGGCAGCCGGAATCGGAACCCGGAACTTCGTGCATCCCTAATCAATATTAATGCTGCCTTCTTATTGTCCTCTAAGTCTCGAATTACATTAACAGAATAATGACTGTTTTATGGAATTCAAGCTTCAAATAATGAATTCTATCAAACATCATAAAGGTTTAACATAAAGACCACCTAAAACAATAAACGCTGGACTTGAAAATTCACTCGACAACCAGGGCGAGTTGCTATAGCAACCCATTCACTTGGACAAAATTCTGCGTAAGGGGTTATATTGCACCTTGGTGACTACTGAGAGTGTGCATAAGTTCGTGAGTTGTTTTTTTGCATTTTTTTTTTGTGGGCTAATTTAACCTTGGAATCCAAAAGCAATTAGGGCTATGTGGTCCGAGGAGATAAGCAGGAATTAAGTGCCTTACCTAAGGACACAAGCATGGTGGCTTTGAACTTTCAGTGGCCAGCGCCAAGTCCTTTTGAGCCGAGCATGCAAACCACTCAGCCACTATCACTCCTGTTCGGTTCCCAGTTGAGCAACTTGCCAGGTTCGAATTTTGCGGCCTGAAAAACCTCATGTTCACCAGAGCATGACACATTGTACAGTGTCGAATTTCAGTATCTGGTTGGACGGTAATTGGATATTTGTGCTCAATTAAGCAGACAGTGCTTTTGTGACTGTGCTTGCTTGTATGATCCCTGGGGAGTTAAATTTGTGTTAGTTTCATGGGTCCAATAACCAGGGGAAGTATTGTGAAGCCAGACACATAAACACTGCACCAGTGCTCCTAGACTATAAAACTCACTTCAACTTTCAACTTTGCAACGAGATCTCAGAGTGTGCATTGATCCCAGACTGCTGAACACTGCGCTGAAGCGAGAACACTTTGATATACCACTTCTGCACAACTACCTTCCTGAGTGTTGACTGGACCTTGGGTTGGCGTCGATTTGAAAGTGTGTGTGTGTTCCTGATTCTACATGGTCTGACCAGTTGGTCATATTCTTAGACTATGAGACTTTGCTTGCAAAATAAGACGAGAAGAGAGAAAGTTTCTTCTTGAAAAAGATTTAATTCAGTTGATTTCAAGTTATGTTGATCCCAAGAGAATTACAAGAGAACCTAGATAATTGTGCTAGACACACGTTGGTTTGTAACACTGAGCTAATGCAAGCCAGAACATTCATGATCATCGATCTTTGCCAGCCATGGTTACTGGCCTTTGACTCTGGATCATGAAAGCAGCTTGCTTGCAACCTTCCACTTACCTTTTGGTTGATACTGGTGGAAAGTTCTACTATTTGGTCACTCTGTCTCAGCAAAGATCTTCCAGAAATATTTGCACATGGCTGTTGATGACTTACCCAGAGATATAAACATTGCTGTTGACCTTTTAGTCTACATGTAAAACATGGAAGGCCACGACTACAAGCTGGACAGTCCGACAAGCTGCTGAAGTGATGCTTTGATGGGAAAATACACCTCAACACAAGGAAGATGAAGCTACATGTAGACAGTGTGCCATTTATTTGTCATATGCTGACAAGGGAGGGAATGAAATCTGACTCCGAGAAAATTGAAGCAATCTTCAAGGTACCAGCGCCAGGAGACATATACGGTGTACAGTAAAAGCTTGTTACAGCGACATGTTTGGTTTCAGGAAAATCGGTCGTTGTAACGAATTTGTCAGTGTAGTGAATTTGGCCCATAAAGCACCGACTGATCGTCATGAACTCATGATGGTCACCCCATAATGCCTATTGGTTTACTGTATGTAGTGTTACCTTGCATGCATACTGTGTTGTAACAAGGAAGAACAATTTTACGGATTTGAAGGATAGTTTAGGCCTTACATATTTATTTTTTGAAGAAATCAAACATTATTCTTTCATAAGCAAAAGCTGTGAATTCACACCTCGGGCGCTCGCTCTGTCGCCGGAGTTCATTGAATATTCCTAGAGTATTTTTTCCGATCTTCGGAAACGATCAAAGGACTTTATCTTTTGTAATCAAACAATAACGCTTTGAAAGCCGACAAAGGCGACCGCTACCTATCCGTTGCTTTAATTGAGCGGGAGATGTGCATTTCACTCTCTGTGTTCAGCGTCGGCATTCATAGCTTTAATCCATTCGTCTGAGCAGTTTACCAACAAACCATTGAATTAAATCTTTGATATTTTTACCAAGGCTTAGACAAACATTACAACAATAACATGCCGACAACATCAGAACTTTAATTTATGTGAGTCGTCCGTCGTGGGTCAGTGAACATCGGAGACAGTCGCGTGTCATTGAACATGAGCGACCTCAAGGCGACGGCCTGTTGTTGTAATGAGCTAGATTTCAATGTTAAAGGCACATTTGTTTGACGTTTTGCCTGTCAGAGTCGGAACAGTGAATTTTGTCAGTGTATCGGGCTTTTAACATTGTGGAAGATCAGTTTCGACCAAAAAGCTGTCAATAAGTGAATTTGTCAGTGTAATGAGTGTCGTTGTAATGAGCTTTTACTGTACATCGAGTCTGTGGAACAGTGATTTTCTTTGTGGAATTCCTGCCATCACTCGCATCTGTGATTGTGCCCATTAATATGCTGAAGGGCAAGAACGTCTCGTTCAACTGGGCCAGCAGTCATCAAAATGCTCTGGAGAAAGTGAAGGCAATGCTCGCCAATGCACCTGTACTGAGGAGCATTGAAGAAGGGGATAAAGTAGAGGTACAGTGTGATGCATTGCAGAAAGGTCTAGGGTGTGTTTTATGAACCTGTGCGTGTGAACACTATGCCTGTGAACACTATTTGATCACTGTTGGTTATTTTTCTGGATTCTTTGACATTGATGGGATACAGGAGACCACAATGTGTGAAGTGAGAAGGAAGCTCTGGGAGCATTTCGTGAGGTACAGGTTAACTGAGATCTTTGTCACTTACAATGGCCTGCAGTATGCATTGGAAAAGTTCCAGATCGTCACAAGGGAATGCAACTTTGACCATGATACCAGCAGTCTCGAAAACCCCCTGCACTAATGGGAAAGTGCAGCTAGCAGGGAAACAAGCCAAGACTCTGATTGAAAAATATGTTTGCCCTTTTTTGTCATGGTTGACTTTTGTCCATGAAATCCGGGCAGGGTGGAGTTGAGGTAAAGAGCACAGTTGGTTTTGAGTGCACTGATGTTGGGAGGATGCGGGAACAGTTTGAGGGTAAATTGTTTAAATATTTTATAGGTTTGAAGAATTTTACGATTTGTCTTATGGGATAATAATGGGGTTATTATGGTTACGCACGTGTGGACGTCTTTTCAAAAAATCAAACTATCGTTTTGTGTCTTTTTATGGATTAACATCAGCAAATTGTGAAATAACAACACACAATTGTGCTGAGGTTGTTGTGCACATCATTCTGAACGTGTTGATATATTTTGATATAATTTGGTACGTGTATAACCTCAATACGAACGGTAGCACCTCTGCAGGTTGCACCGTGAATATCCCCTCCGCATTGGTTTGTCAGCATCCAAATCCGAGGTCCCGTCAGTCAACCCATCGCCCAACACTGACACTTGACGGTAACAACATCAATCCATCCACCTCTATTAGGAACATCGGTGTGCTATTTGACTCTGCATTTAATTTAGAAGATCACGTGAATGCTCTGTGCCGGATTATGTTCTTCCACATCATTCACATTTGGAGAATTCGCGAGTACCTCACAACATCTGCAACTCGCGTGTTCGTTGCTTCAGTTCTGCTACTCCTTCTCTTTGGAATGAACTACCCCAAAGTATTCGCCTCTCATCAAACCTACTTAAATATAAATCAAAACTTAAGACATACTTTTTCCAGAAAGCTTTTAATGACATATCTTAACAAATCAACTTCTTATCATTTTTTTATATTTTATTGTACATCACGTTTGAACAGTTTATTTCTTTCTGAATTTCGCGATTCATAAGTTTGAAGTAATAAATAAATAAATAATTAAATAATAAAGTCATTATCTCCCAAGTAAACCTTAATCTAGTTAATGACAGGGCATTATGCTATTTAGTCTTTGAAATAATCTTGCAGTCACTGAGAAATTGAGCCACAACAAAGTTGTCAACAGAATTTAGCTAAATCAATAGACCACACAGTACCATTAGCTGCTGAATTAGATTGCGAATATTAAATTGCTACCAAATTAAAAATATTTCACCTAAAAATAATAGACTAATCATTATTGAGAATTGAACAAGCAACACCAGTTTTCTTTGGTTCATGCAGATAAGTTGACTAGTGTTGAGAAGTGTGGTTTGAGGGGCAACCGGAGAAGTTCTGTAATGAGGGCACAGAAGATTTGGAAAATAACATAAATGATCCTCACATAGAGGCTCATCCATGATCCAACAAGTGCATGGTCCATATAGCAACAAAGGGCAGTGCCAAGATTAGTGAATGAAGCTCTGCATGCATATTATGTCAGGAACAATAACAGAGGATCCGGAAGCTGAGCCGCGAGGTCCGTGCAGCATGTAGTAATGTAGTAATAAATAATGTAGTAAATAAATAATGTAGTAAATAAATAAATAAATAAATAAATAAATAAATAAATAAATAAATAAATAAATAAATAAATAAATAAATAAATAAATAAATAAATAAATAAATAAATAAATAAATAAATAAATAAATAAATAAATAAATAAATATTTTTTTTTTTTTGATTCCTATGAGAAGGAGAGGAGGAATGAACCCCTTTTTTGTCAGAGTTATGTTCAATGAAAGGTAATGAGGAACGGGATGAAGAACAAATAATAAATAAGAACAGAAAAACAAAAATACTGGTATGCATATGTAAAAAATACAATAATACAAATGCTGATTCTTTCATTTTTTTTTCTTCTATTTTCTCATTAAAGATACAAATTTATAATAATATGCAGGTGTGATGCTTCAAAACACTGATGGAGGAGAGTGCCATGGGTTGATGTGTGCTAATGATGAGGTTCGTAAAATGTGGTGCTGTGTGCATAAAAGTGCACTGTTTCATGTTGGTGCGAGCATATGGTGCACTGATTAAATTGTTTGTAATGGAACATGTGTGCTGCAATGACTGGGGAGGTATAACAAGATGGGGATATGATTCATGAAAATTATTTGGAATTGTGTTGTGTATGAGCCATTTCGTGGAACCTGGAGGATATCTTTGAAGTTGGAGGAGAGGACATAAATTATGATTATGCTTCAAATAGTAAGCATTTCCAAGGTATTTTTGCTCTCGTTACATTGCCATAGTAAATTTATTCATTTAATTAAATTTTGTAAACGTATTTAATATAATTTCCTCTCTTTTTTTCTCTCCTTTTTGTTTGTCTCTTTCTCTTTTTTTCATTTCTTCTTTTTATGTTTATGTATTATTTGTAAAATTTGCATTTTGTTTTGCTTTGAATCGTCGAATATAAATATACTTGTTCTATTTTTGTTTCTTAGTATCGTTTTCGCACCCTCGCTCAACGAACTCCATAATTATTACCAATGTATTTTTATTTTTCACATATTTTTTGGTGCCATAAAAGCTTGTTCTTGGTGCATCATTTGTTCGATTACCTATTTTGTTTCGAATGTGTTGATTTTCTCTGCTTTTTTAATCGAACAATACATCAACTTATCTTATCTTATCTTAGTACCATATTGCAACTTTGAAGTTCCCAAGGTTGGGTGGAGTTGTAAAACCACATCACTCACTCCCAAGTTTGTTGCATTATCGCATGTTATATAAACATACCTTAAGCCAAAACAAGATGGAGGCCGCTGCGATGTTGTTTCAACCAGGGGCTAGTGCAATTCCTGCCACCTCGGTGGAAATCACCGTCAGCTGTCGGTAATTATTAGTTCAAAGCGATAATATAAAAAATTTCCGCGTTTCATGCTATTCTTGTTGTCATATAAACATAATTTACACGACATAAATCAAGCAGGAACGTTTGGCGTTCAACTTTGACATGTCTGGGATCGTCTGCTTATTTAGCTTCCGGTTGGCCTTTAAAGTTAAGCAGAAAATTTTACGACGAAAACTTATTCTCGGTTTTGCATAATATATTACCCACATCGGGTCATCTTGTGTCTGCCATACAGTCGGAATATTGTCGCCTGGAACCCAGCCCGCTGCATCCCGTATGACATTCAAACTTAGTGAACGGACAGTGGAAATTCACCATCACCAGCACTTGTTGATTTGTTTACTGCGTGACGTAGGCACATGCGTAACGTAATTGCGAACCGATCTCAATCCGTGACTCACTGAGTCAGCAAAACATTTCCATCACTTAAAAACTAAGGCTCTGCAACAGGAGTCATTTTGGTATCTCTGAAGTTTGCAAACACAAGATGACAAGAAGAGTAGACGGTCATGCTGCATCTGCGTCCATGGGCGTTGTTCAGGAATTAGGATTAGGCTCCAGCGACAGCACACCATGTTCGGTGGTGGAGCTGTCTGTCTCCTGCAGGTACACAAACAACCTCCCTTGAATTTACACTTTATCTATGTTTATATTTCTATGCTGAATTATCTTGATCTGAATCAGACAGGTTTTTCTTTGGTAAGGGTATATGGTTATGCATTTCATAATGTTACCTTAAATTTTTGTTGTGATGGTGTTGGTTTTCGTTTCTTATCTCTCCCTTATTTCTCTTGTACAAAAATTCAAACTATGAAGGAGGAAGAGGAAGAGAGGCAGGGAGCCCAAATGTTTTTGTAAATAAATGAGTTATGGGAACAAGCAGCATCTCATGCCATACCACCTATGGCTGGGGAAATTTCAATCACTTGTAAGAACTTCAGTGAATTGTACATCTCTGAACTATTGTGCAGTATCACCAGTCAAATAAAGAGAAGCTGCGGTTGTGAAATAGACTCAAAAGCTACTTCCTTGTTGAAAGCAAATACAATATAACTCGTCTTCATCGCCAATCCTGTAAGAGTGTCATTCGTTTAAACATGCCATTATTTGTTAGTTTCGACAGGAGTTGCATTGAATACACCCCTCAATGAGCGTGCCACTCCTCTATCAATCAAAGGAAAGATCAAACATCACGATTAAAGAAAATTATTCTTTAGAAAATTTAACACTATCGGCTAAAAGCTGTGATATGAATCTCATAGTTTTTGCGTTCCCAGTAGTTGCACATCAAGTGTGAAAACAGCGAGCGAGTATCTGTTATTGCTAGTACTAGTTGTCCTTTCTTTTGTGCTCTTCCTTTCTTTTTCTCTCATTCTTTAAATATCACACAGCGAATAATATGTTTAATAATATATTTTTATAATATATTTAACAATAATATGTTTTCTGGTGGTTATATTGATCTAGACCCCAAAGCCAGCCAGCCGATTGATTTGTGGCTTGCTAAGGCCTTTTATGGCTGGCTAGTTGGTCGGCCGACCTTTTTGTGGATGACTAACTGATTTTTTTCCGGCTGGCTCAGATTGGCTGCAATTCTTATACATGTACGTGCATTATACACATTAATTAACCCTTCTTGTGCTAATCGCGACTCTTGTCACGATGCGTTATGATTCTTCTGACTGCCAATCGCGACAATAGTCTTTTCCGAATATACCCAAAGTTAGTAAGCACTTTCCGTTACTTTTCGTGATAAATATGCCCGGAGATGTAACCTACTTAATTTAGGCTTTTGCTTTCAGCCATGTGGTGGTTTATTTTTAGCCTCAGCTCTGTTTTGAACCTGCTGACCTCTGTTTAAATGGGCCTTTAAACGTCTGCAAATAGATTCTATTGCGCGCAAGCGTTGCTATTTTAGTCTGGTGTAGGTATTATTTCATGGATGAAACATTAATTACATGGAGTAATACACTGTTTTACTACACATTGCAGTCGACAATGGCTTCTGCAGACGTTTCTAAAAAATTTTGTAATGTTTTATTAAATGAAACATATAGCTTCTCTTAGATTTTGAGCTCTGACTATGGGTTCATGAGAAAATTCAGCATCTGTAGATGCATTTTGGTATAAAGAATATTAGTTTATGTTGAGAAATGGCTGAGATATGATTTCTTTCAATATTGTACATCCAAAGTTGTACAAATCCTGAAATTATTGTAGCAGACAAGGAAAAAGGGGCCTAGGATATATAGGCGCAAGAAGGGTTAAAGGGATGGGGAACTGAATTTTAAGTGATGTTCTATTGACTCATAGTACCAATTGATAGCATTCCGTGCCAAAAACACCATGCCTGGATGCAAGCGTAAGGAAATAATCCATTCCGAATATCGGGGTTAGCATTGGGCCTATGGGAGAATGACTTCCATTACGAAGTATAGGAGGCAAACGTCAGCTGATGGCTTGCCGTGATTGGTCCCGTTCCCCTCGTGAAGCTATCGATTTCAGCCAATCAGAGCAGAGCATCTTTGCCATAAAAGGACATCTCTGTTGTTTACAAAACGAAAGCGCATGCGTGGTGCACTCTGGCTGACCTTTTTACTGTTTCAGGATGAGAAACATGGTAGGTGTCCTAGAAAATTGCTTGTTAAAATAAGAAAAATAGCAAAAAAAAAATTTTTTTTCACGCCTGACTGGTGGCAAAATGATTATTCTATCTATTTCCGAAAATAAAATAAAAAAATATTCAGGGGTTTAGTCACAGGACACGCTGATATGACGAGGCCCATTGTAAAAGATGGGGAACTCAGTGTTTCATCACAGCTCCTGACGTCACGCCTAATTAGCAATATATCTCCCGCGAAATCGTTAGCGATGATATTCCTTGTGTGGGCCAGGCATAGGAATCATTTTTGGTGCATCAAATAACGACTCAAAGTCCATTTTTAACCAGTTCTCCCTCCCTTTAATACAAGTGTGGTTTTGCTAAAATGTGTCTAGCTGTATGCATAAGAAAATAATATTATTAAGAATTAGGAAGCTCACTGAGCTCAACCACATGAATTTCACCATTGACGCCCTTATCATGGCTCGTGTCTGCTACAAAATACTCGAAGATACTCATAGTAGATCAAAGTTCGCCGCCTCCTTTTTCCTTAATCCCCCCTCCCCCCACCTCCCAATTTAGTTCATTAATTTAAATTGATCATACATACATACAGATTAGGGAGAATATAGTAATCATGAGTATCTTCTCAGCCTTTAATCAATTTTATGCTTGCTCTATTGTACATGCACACTGTGTTGCTCCAACGCTGGGCAGCTGAAGGGCCAACAACAACAACAACAAAAACCACCAAAAAAAACCAATGCTAGTCGGCTTTTTCTGGCTGGCTTCTGGGCCTATACCTATATTTATTTGTTGGTCTGTGCGTTCACATCATTGTACAATGTACATCACTGCTCTGGAGACAGAATTTGTGAACAAAAAGAATGCAATTTCCTTATAACATCATAACATAATCAGTAGTAATGTTTCAAGGAGAGTCTGAGCTACCTCCTCCTCCTCTAAGAACGCCACTTTGAGTCAGTAATGTTGGATAATGACACCCACATTTCATTGATGTATTGTACCCTCGGAGTGGACACCCGCCATTTAAGAATTTTGATAATAATAACATGCTATTGCAGAGAATGTGCATAGAATATAAATTGTGAGTGGTGAGGACAGATCTCATGCTACATCACCATGCATCATGCCAATATTCAGTGGGTGACCTTTTTGAAGTGCTTGAGTTGAGTGACTTGGGTAATTTCAGATATCACTTCACTTAATGGCACTTAATGCGTTTCGTGTTTTTATGCATGTTTTCCAGATACAAGAAAAGTGACATGAGGTTATGAAATAGATCATGAACAATAATTAGAATGAATTACTTTTACTTTATTTATATAATTTTGTTATTCAAATTATCTACACATCTGTGTCAATGATGGGAATGACAGGAGTGATGACGTAAATGTCTATTTTCAGGGGTTTGGTCGATATGGATGTGTTTTCGAAATCAGATCCAAGTGAGTAACATTGAATGACATTACTATTTCCCTTGAATTCAACGTTTGTATATTTCCAGTGTGCGTTATGTACGTGAAGCAATTTGCCTCAAACGAATGGAGAGAAGTAAGAATTATACTCAACTTTCTGCAAATATACATTTATTCATTTTTCAGTTTGGTCGAACAGAAGTCATTTGGAACAACTTGAATCCAAACTTCGTCAAGAAATTTTTGATTGAATACTACTTTGAAGAAAGCCAGAAACTCAAGTTTGAAGTGTAATTGAATTGTTAATCTCTTATATTTTTTTTATTATTAATTATTCCAACTTTTATCCCACAGTTATGATGTTGATTCGAAATCTAATGATTTGAAAAAACATGTAGGTTCAGAATTGGGAATTTATAATTTAATAAAAATATTTCTGTCATATTTCCAGGACTTTTTGGGTTCATGTGAGTGCACTCTTGGGGAGATCGTCAGCTCTCAGCGTCTTCACCGACCATTAGTGTAAATTCTTCTTTTTTTCCTCTAAATTCTTAGCTATATATTTTTTTCTGTCATAGTGGATCGCACAAAAAGAACGGCTCCATTGTTTGTGAGTAAATTTTCATTTGATTCAGCAGTCGTAAATGAAAGTAAAAAAGTTTTTCAATGGTAATTTGTTCTTTCCTCTTAGTGTTTGCGGAAGAGTTGTCCTCATGCAAAGTAGGTCAAATAATTAATCAGAAATATTAATTATAAATGATATAAATTTCAGGAAGAAGTCACGTTGCAGCTGTGCGGCAAGAAATTAGACAAGAAGGATTTATTTGGAAAATCTGATCCATTTCTTCTCTTTTATCGCACAAATGAAGACAACAGGTTTGTTGATACTTTTAATTAATTCCTGAGTTAAATTTTGTTTGAATTTAGTTTCACCGTTTGTCATAAGACAGAGGTCATTAAGAACACTTTGAATCCAACGTGGAAACCATTCACTGTTCCTGTGCGAGCGCTCTGCAACGGAGATTACGACAGGCTGTTGAAGGTCGAATGTTACGATTGGGAAAAAGACGGAGATCATGACCTTATCGGCGTCTTCTCAACAACCTTGAAGGAGCTGCAACGTGGCCCAGGAGAGTACAACTGCTACGAGTGCATCAATGCCAAGAAACAAGCGAAGAAAGGCAAGAAGTACAGGAATTCCGGAACAGTGAGTGATTTAATAATTTCATCATTTCACTCACTTACTCATCAAAGGTGGAGTTGCTCTCCTGTCGTGTCACTCCAGTCCATTCTTTCCTGGACTTCATCCAAGGGGGGTGAGCCAGTAATTGAGTTATTTATATATTAATCAACGCTGCTACCAAAGGACTCAAGTCCACTGCACGATGGCCGTCGATTTCACCGCCTCCAACGGAGACCCTCGCCAGCCGAGTTCCCTTCATTACATGGATCCGTATCAGCCAAACTTCTACGCACGAGCGCTAAGAGCAGTCACAGAAATCATCCAAGATTATGACTCGTACGTCAACAAGTTACAAGTTCTACGATTAATAATCGCTTCTTCTGCAGGGCCAAATTGTTCCCTGCGCTTGGTTTTGGAGCAAAGCTTCCCCCGGACGGACGTGTGTCGCACGAATTCTTCTTGGTGGGTTAATGCAAATTCTTTGTACGATGATTCATCATTTCCTGTGCAGAATGGTCACCCGACTAACCCATACTGCGAAGGTGTGGAGGGCATCATGCAGGCATACCAGCGCACGCTCTCATCCGTTCAGTTGTACGGACCAACAAATTTTGCACCAGTTATCAATCACGTCGCTAGGTAGGGTTATAAATGCAGGAGTCATTCTCTAATAAACAGGGGTTCGGGGTTCAACAGAATAGCCAACAGCACCAAGAATGCACCTGGTAAGAATTACTACATTCTCATGATTCTGACGGATGGAGTCATCACGGATATGCCACAGACGTGCGAAGCTATTGTTCAGGTATTTAAAATCGTGATCACAGGCAATCATTTTGGATGCTCTTCATCTCAGGCTTCTGCCCTGCCCATTTCCATCATCATCGTTGGTATCGGTCAAGCTGACTTTGAGGCCATGAATGTTTTGGATGGTGATGACGTTCGTCTGTCATCACGAGGAAGATACGCTGAGCGTGATATCGTACAGGTGATATTAACCGGGCGCTTCAACTGATATCGCAATAAAACTTGATTATTTATAGTTCGTCCCATTCAACGACTTCATCGGACCCAAGTATGGCAACAATTTGAGTCGCAGCCAAGCGCTCCTTGCGAAGGAAGTTTTAGCTGAGATACCGGATCAATTTCTATCGTACATGAAGACGCATCATGTTACTCCCGCTCCCCCCCTGCAACGGTCTGACAGCATTGCATCTGCTCCCCCGCCCTCTTACAACTGATGGAACTTATTCTCTTTTATTCAGACTGCAGCTCACTTGACTTTCACACATTTTATTCTTGAATTATGTTGCATAATTATGACATGCATTATTCTATGTATACCTGACTTGCTACGTCTACTGAATGTAAGACTGATTCAACCGAGAGGGATTTACTGTTGAAAATAGTAATGCTAATTCATGATTTAATCCTGTTTCAAATTCTCATTATAATAATACTTTATTAACTGCTGATAATTTTGATTAATTTAGTTTAATATAGTCGAACCCTGTTAATCCAACCTTCACAAGATGATACAGTATAGCCTGTGGTATACGGACAGGGATTATGCGGACATTTGTGGTATGCGGACAAAATTCTTTGGCAATACGTCTCGTAATGTTAGAAGATAGGGACCTCATTGTGTTAAGCGCACAACTGTCTTGTGCGGACAGCCTTCCATGGCGATATGCGGACAGTATTATCGATGTTTCGATGTATAGCCCGGCAGCGCATGGTCGTCAGTCACGGGAAGTTCAAGTAATTAACTGAACGCTTTAATCGCGGTGTCCGCATGGCGCCGTATCGATGCATTCTGCTTTGTTTTTTCCTTTGATTATGTAATTCCTTTCATCTCATATTTAACTGGATGTCACAACATTCCTGGGGTTTTCTTCAAGTTGATTTTGATTGTTTATAATGGGTATGGCATTCTCCGTGTGAGCTAAGACTTGACCAATGAATCATTCCAGATTAATCACGTGGTCACCAGGGGCGGGGCCTAAGTCATTGAAGCAAGCTCCCCGGGGAGCAACCCCAACTCAATAGCGGGAAAGCCGTCTCACGCTCGTAGGTGACACATGCTTCAAAGAGATGAGTTGTGTTTAAGCTCGTCCAATGAATATTAATTAGCTCAATGTTACATCGCAGTCTATTTTGTCTCTTCAAGCGTCAACCCCTTTGCAAACCTCCTTTGTTGACTCTTGTTATTAGTGTTACATAAGACATAGAGCTCTGCATAGCTGAATTGACCCCTGGGGGGTTACCATAGGGATAATCTGGTGTCAGGAGTTTATGCAGACAACTCTGGTATGTGGACAATTTCTCTTGGATTTTCAGCGGTTCGTATACCACAAGTTCTACTGTACTGAATGTAAGACTGATTCAACCGAGAGTGATTTACTGTTGAAAATAGTAATGCTAATTCATGATTTAATCCTGTTCAAATTCTCATTATAATAATACTTTATTAACTGCTGATAATTTTGATTAATTTAGTTTAATATAGTCGAACCCTGTTAATCCGACCTTCACAAGATAATATTGAAAACATGCATAAGACAATTGTGATTTCTCTTCCCTTGTTCAGTGCTGATGAACTTTATTTCACATATTGAGTTCGGGTGTTGTTTCCTGTATGTCTGACTTATTTTTTATTTCATTTGTCGTTTGGTGCGATGATTTTCAGGAGCAGAATGAACTGAAATTGGTGCTGACCCACGTGCACTTGAATCAAAGGAGAGCCACCTTTCTTCAGTTATTTGAGCACACTGTCGGCTACATGCAGTTTATTTGCTAAGAATACACGGCACTCTGGTACATGACATGGTTGTTTAAAATGACATGAATTTTAGAATTATGTTCTGAAATTGTAATCCAGCTATCTTGTTAATCTGGCCGTTGGTCCTGACTATAATAATAGCGAGTGCTCTCTCTTGTGCAATGTATAAGCTGAAAATTGAATCTAAACCTATTAATTGATTCACATGTATCAATCCTGAATGTGTGTTCTCCTTTTGTAATAAGACCAGAATAAAAATGACAAAAAAAAATTATGATTCATTTATTTACCACATGAATCTTTGAGCTGCCTCACTGTTTTCCCATTTGAACGGATGGGCGATGAATGCGTAAACAGTGGCCGCATTCACAACAGCATTCAGCGCTATTTCCATTGCGAGCTGTTTATATGACCCAATAGGGAGATGAAGCCGGAAGATCAGGTAAGGAACAATGAAATATCGGAACTCTATCAGAGGTGAAGGGATGAGATTGGCGAAAGTACAAATGCCGAAAAGCAGTTTCCACAGAGCATCCTTAGGCAGCGAATATGCCATGCTCCACAAGGCATAAAGGTAGCAAGGAATAAGGGAGAAACGGAGAATTTCATGTCGGCCTAAGACTTTTGACCAAACATAGAAAGTGTAATGACGATTGTCGCTGAGTAGGTAGCGATGGGTGTAAGTGAAATATTTTACAGCGATGAAAAGAAGCAGAATTAACGTGAGAACGCGTAAAATGTTACTGCGTATAAAACGGAAAAAGGCTTTGACATGACGCATTGATAGCAAATGCATCCATGCAAAGAAACCAGAAAATGCAGAGAAATAGAGAATCTGAGCCAAATGCAGAGCCACCTGGTGATCATCTTTCGCACCAACAACGATGCTTCCATTAATGACCACAAATGCGGCGAATCCAAGACCTATAAGGACATACGGCCACGCTCTTCTGATGACACCCGCCACAAATCTTAATATCTGTGACCAATCAGATCGGAGTAATTTTTTAAACAAAAGCAGGAGAAAATTAACGTCATTAGTTGAAATGTCTTTCTTTTTAGGCTGATAAAACTTCATGAGTTCATCCGCAACAACTTGACCTGCACAGAAAACAACCCAGATCACGTTCGTCTGGCGATACAGGATAGCGAAGGCCCCAGAAAAGGCAGCGTATGAATGTCGTGAATGCAGGCATAAAAGGTAGGCGAGCAGAATGAAGAACGTTGAACCAGGATCCGTGTAATAGAGGAATGAGAAGAAATAGAGGACGGGTAAGAGAACCATCGCAAGAGCGGAAAGCACCGACCGTGTGTTGGTCTGCAAATGGAAGCTAATCGAATTAGTATTCTGTTGGAAAATCACAAATGCCAATTACCTTGCCATGAATTTTCTTGGTGAGCAAATGCAGGAGGAGAAGGATGCCAGCGTTGAATGCTACATTGATGCATCGCAAGCGGAAAGGGCTGCAAAGTTTCTTCATTGGGATGTCAGCAAGCCATGATAGTGGCCAATAGACAGAGGTAGACGTCAAGTACAGACCGGGCAGAGTGGTGATCATGGGGTCCCACTACAAATATAAAAACCATCAGATGATGATGATGACGGCTGCGGGTCAGAGGGGGTGTATTGAACAGTATAGTAACCTTATCGTAGTGTCCCATGCAGTATTCTTGAGCTTGAGGAATGTGAAAGATTTCATCCATATATGCATTTGGTTGGGCATGGTCAATTTTCAGCAACAAGCAGCCGCTGACACCGATCACGAAACAAATTATTTCAACAAATAAATATTTTGCATCATCCGGCGACGCCATCATGGATTAACTTCTAAAACGTCATCCCACTCTGAGCAATGGTTAACCAACGATGCCATAGATGAAGTTGTCTCTTCCTTGATTTATTCAGCCTGAACAAGCTAAACAGACATACATATTACAATTCACTCCTTTTGAGACTATAAAACCCCATATTATTCAATATAGACATCCTACTCTCCTCCGTAATAATAAAATAATTATACTGAACTTGAGTTTCGATATTTAGTTCAGCTGTTTTGACGATCTCATCCGACTGACTGAGTTCGTCAAGTACATGACTATAAAGGCAGAGGAAAGAACGGGATTGCTATCTTGAATATAATCTTAAATTAATTCCTTTCTTCTCACGGGATTGGCGCTGACACTGGCTGGAAGCGAATACTCGATTTCACGTTCAACGGTCTGATTGCTCTGATATTATGCTTCAAACCTTAATTTCGGGTGACTAATCAGATATCATGAGTCATGAAAATTCGTCTGATTGGACAGTGATTGCATTCTGATTAAAAGATACATGATAAATATACAAATCAGTTATCTCTTTTTATAAACTGGAACTGTTTTTGTGTGAATTCAGACTGTGGCTGACTTCTGGTATTCTGATAGAATTGTGCTCAATAAATTAAAATGGAAGCAGTGTGAATGATCATCAAACATCACTGTTTTGGTCTGTTGAATCGTCAAAAATGGAGGAAAGACATCGTCAATTATTGTTGAAGCAGAGAATATACCTGTTGAAGAATATCGGCTCAGTTTATATGATAGTTCAACAGTTGTATGCATCAGAAATAATTACCCAAGAGCAGCTAGATGACATTCTGTGTGAGTCCACGCCATCCGCCCAGCGTGCTGCTCTCCTTGACATGTTACCAACACGTGGTCGTGACGCTTATGCTGCATTCTGTGCTGCGCTGAAAGAAGAGGGATATGAGTTCATTGTGAACGCTCTTCATGATGCTGAGGCCGCCATGGACACCATTCCCAAAGGTGCTAAATTTATGTTGATTAGATATATAACTTATTTATTTCAGAGAGAACAGATGTGTCACAAGAGGTCAACGCCCTGAGTGCTTTTAATCAAATGACGCTCAGGCGACGAATAACCGAGCAAGAACTCTCAATGATCACTCTTGACTTCCCTGGAAACAAACTCTGGCTGATTGGGAGTTTGATGGAGTTCAGCAAAGGACGTTTGGAGCAGATCATGGTGTCGTCTCCGGGAAATCCTCAGCTGCAACTGCAGATAATCTTCTTTGAATGGAAGCAGAAATTGGGTCAAAAGGCCACGATAGAAGCATTCGTGCGTTTGATGCATGCTGCGCAGGTTGACGAGGACGTCTACGTGCCGAGACTACGCCCTCCGGAGTCCGCTTCTGACCCCACTGACCTCTCTCTGCACAGCTCAGAGCGCAGCGAGCAGTGGGTGTAGTCGCTTCAAGAAGTTTAATTTCTATGATTCAATTTTAGGATTTATTTTAATGGAATTTTATTCTTTTATGATTTTTAAGAGAACTTTTATGACAAAACTTATTACAAATGTTTTATCCTCTTTGTCCCAATTATATTTGTTTCGACATTCCATGAATTATATTCTCAAAATTGTTTATACTTTACTTCCAATTAAATTAGTCATTTATTCATGCAGCAATACATGTTTAATTAAATGATATGTTTCATTTTTCTTGTGTGTAAACAAATTAAAGCATTTGAGGTGCACACTCAGACCTGTCGTTATTATGAAAAACGATTCACTCCACTAATTAGGGGCAGGGCGATTCTGTCTTTGCCTTTCGTCCCTGCTTTCCTGAAGAAACCATTCTAAAAATCGTAATGTATGTTATGATCGTCGAAATATGCTTTTAGATCAAAATAAAAGCTGTCGATCTGCTGTCACATGACTTCTCCCGGTTCAAAGTAATGGAGGATGGTTCTTGGTCCACCGCCTTGAAACGCAGGCAGGTGGCAAAAGCATGGAAATGTGGAAGAAACATTGTTCTCCATATGTCATCAGTAACGATGACGTTAGCAACGTCATCATTACTGATGACATGGAGAACAAAAGCGAAGAAATTCAGACGGGATTTAGGAATCACGGACTTCTCCTATTTGAGTATTTGTCTGGATGGCTGCATCACTTCAAGGGTTGTTACAACATTCTGTAACAGTGGAGAAAGTGCCGACATTGAACATCAACAGAAGAAAAGAGGAAGTGTTTGATGTAATGACTGAAACCCCGGCGATGTTTCCAATATTGATGAGACGAATCTTCTTCAAAATGACCCCTGACAGTCTGTTCTCTGCCGACGAAAAAAAAAAAAAATAAAAAAAAAAAAAAATAATAATAATAATAAAACGACACCAAATGAGCAAAGAAACAACAGAATCAACGGACTGTCGCATTGCGCATGGCGAAAAATTTAATCAAGCCCACCGCGATCTTTCAAAACTGATGTCCCGATTTCACGTGATTATGATTTTAACAAAGAAATTCTTGGGTGAACCGTGCTATTGTGGCGACGTCGAGAAAAGAGAAGAGAAACGACTCCAAGAGAGTTCAAATGCAGACTGATTTTTATTCTCGCTGACCGGCCCTTATATCCACAGAAATGCGTGACTCATTAGCTCGACAGAACAACTCATAGAATCAGAGGACACGGAAAGAATGAGATTCACTGACAAGGTCGCCACACTATCTCTGGCGAATGGATCAAGAATGAATCGTGAAATGCGATCTTGAGAACGTCAAATTCTTCTCCTGTTTTGGACAATATATGCACCAAGCCGCATCAAATCCCCCCTTTCACTAACATTAAAATTCACGCATCTGCTGCCGTAGCGATTCCGAGTTCGGGTCGATTCTCCAACCCTACAACTGTTCTAATACCCGACCAAAAAGTCCGAACCGAGATATGAACCTACGACCTCTTGATCACCGAGCTTCGATCATCGAGGGTTAAATTGTGAGTCCGCATTCTATTTCATGATTCATCAGATTCAGTGTCTGTCATACATAAACTAAAACTACGATTTACGTGTACATTTTGTGCATCAGTTTGGTCTGAAGCCTGTATGTGTCGGACTGATGTGTGTGACTGTATATATTGTCGATAATTATGTCTGATGTGGAGAAAACAGAGTTCACAACGCATAATTGTGAGTGCTCTGGAAAATCATAACGCACTCATTCCGTCGAAATTCAAGTTTGTGATCGAAATGATGCATCGTGAAATTCCACATCCAAGTGACAGGCATCTACACCTGGAGCATTCTGAACATCCAACCAGAATAATTTATTCTATTGCACACCCTAAATGAAACTGTGAGATCGCGTAAAGCATTTTACGTGGAACAAGAGCTGTCATGAGGAAAGATCCGATAAGGTTCCGAATCCGAAGCAAGACGAATCAGGCAAGTGGGCGTGGTGGCGATCATAACGCACCTCGTCTGGTAAGTACAGTCAGGCCCCGTTAACCCACCCTCCTCCGTACTCAGCGAAACAGGCAGATTAACGATAAGGGCGGATAACCATTTCAGACCGCAAGTAAATGAAATTAGATGCCACACAGAGACCCATGTGTCATAGTGGCATTAGAAATAAAGCAGGGCATAAAAACGATGCCACAAACGATCAAATGATGTGTGCCAAGTAAAGACAATAACTGAAGGATGGTCGTTGTGGGCTCTCATTTTATGCAGCATGGGTACGTGGATCAGCTCCGACTCTTCCAGTTTCATTTCCACTCACTTCTCCACTCGATTCCATGATCTCTACTCACAACTCCGTCGTTTGTTCTGCTCCTGAACATCGCCAAACTGAGCGACCAATTAAATTGAAAGTAAGCCATGCAGACATAAAGGAATTGATTGATACGGCGACGATACCCGCATTAAACGCATTTGATTCTTTGTAATTAATTAGCTTATAATTAAGTAAGAACCATGCACGAATAAGCTAGTGGATCGACTGGGTTCGAATCCTTCGATGTAATTATTCTAACAATACAATGGATTACTGTATTTATCAGCTTAAACTAAGGAGTTCGAGTGCGCATAGGTCAGGAAATACTTTGATGGAACTTGTCGCCTTTATTTGCATCGGTTGGGTATGCGCATGCGTGGCACCAATGACCTTTGAATGACCCCTGGATTCAATTTATCCATTCGCTTCCTCTTGATATTCCTGTGCGCTGCTTGCAGTGGCGTATTTAGAAAATCACCGAGGGGGTGGCCAAATGTTAGTCATCCTTACGATCATATCCGATGCATCAATCAGTTATGGGCGCTGCAGCTTCCATATACAGTAAAACCTCGATGTGTCGAAGTTCGTGGGGTCAGCTCAAATACTTCGACTCAAGGATACTTCGAGGAATAGATCGAGGCCGTTATGATATGACTGTTATGATTCCAAACCGTGCTCTGACGTTGTGATTAACTATATGCGTTATGAACTCATAAACTATGAACAGTGATTTTATTTAACAAATATTTATCAACGTTTACGATGCCATGCCTTTCTTTGAATTTCTGCAGCCACCCAGTGGTAGCTTTGAATTCAGAATGACCCAGATCGGCAGCCAGTTTCAGAGCCTTAGCTTGGATGAAGGGTCCTGAGAGGGGGATCTTCTCTGCTCGAGCAGCCTTAAACCACGATGTTACGGCTTCCTCCACGTCTGGATATTCACAGAGGCGAGCTCTTTTTCGATCAAAACCGATCTCCCAGTACTGTGTCTTTATCTTCTCCGCATTCTTCATCCACGTTGAAAGTGTGTTGGCAGGAATGCCGAACTTGTCTGCGATCGCATTTTTCTTCAACACCCCCTTCTCCACCTCGGGTATGGCCTGGAACTTTGTCTCAAGCGTCTTCACGTCTAGCTTGCGTTTTGTAGCCATAGCGATGCTGATGAACTGATGATGCTGAAGACTGGTGGTCGTTAAATTTATACCGTTTCACATGGAGCACAAACACACATAACAAACACCATTACCCTTTGATATTAAAGCTGTCATAAAGTTTATAATAGATCTGAGGCTGGATTTCTTTAATTAACTATAGCTTCGAATGCACGCGGTCTTTTGTCGGCAATACATTAAATATCATCACAAGCACACCAACAACAATGCCTTAGTCGAAATCCACGGTCTATTGATTTTAGGAGTCAGCCAAGATCTGGTCGCGGTCTTTTATTGGTCATTCAACAACAATGCCTTATAACTTAGTTGAGATCCACGGTCCGTTGATCTTTGGAGTTAGCCAATCAAAGCTCTGGTCGCGGCTCATTTTTTTCGACTTCGAGCTACAGATCGAAAATATGTCTCGGGGACACAGAAAACACTTCGTCACAAGGATAAATTCGAGAATGAGACGTTCGAGGGACGGGTGTTAATGCCAATAGTAAAGTATAGGAGAATCGTCGGGACTTCGAAAACACTTCGACACAGGGAGACATTCGAGGGACGGGTGTTCGACACATCGAGGTTTTACTGTACATATGCATATTAATGGATAATATTATATCCTGTTTGCAGGCCTGCATACCAGTGACTATTACGTAATACAGTAGGTCTACTATAGATCATCCATCCATGTACTGTTGTACTTGTATACCGGCACTAGTATTCATGTATTTATGCTTTTCTTCACATAATACGCATAACTACTACTAGTATAGTACTAGAATGTGCATTTACAAAAATTAAAAAGTACATTTTTTTTTTCTCTGCTGAGGATGAGGGGGTGGCCATCGCCCCTACGCCCTTAGGCTAAATACGCCTGTGCGCTGCTTGTTAATGAACTGATATACATCTAACCATTTAATAGCTTGAAACTATAGCTACCGCCTACTGGCATAGTCTTAAGCTTAATAAGCCTAATGTAACCCTCGCCAGCTGCTTTAAATGTGATCAAGGGGTCAAAAGGTCGCCTGGTGTTCGCGGGTTATTTTCCCGCCTTTAACAGAAGCCACGTGTCGCCGCTTTTCATGGGAGAGAAACGAAAGACGAACATGATTATTATTATTATTATACGATTAGGGGCAAAACTGTCCCAGAGATTAAGCGCATGAAAACAAGCTATCGCCCGCTGTAGGCAAGAGGAGAAGGTGCTCCATACTTATTCAGCTACTGTGGGTAATGGGTCCTTTGAGATAAATTCTGTCGGAGCTCAGAATAAATTATGTAAGACTGTGATCGCACGTGGTGAACTCAGGAGCAGTTTTCAAGGAAATGTTTAAATCGTTAAACTGAATGAGTTATGAGACGCTATTTTGCTGGCTGTCAGTCATAACAGAATCCATGATTTCCTCCGCGGCTATAAAAAGCAGCGCGCTTGAAGCCGCCCGTATGCGAACTCATGAATATGCTAATGAGCGCCTTATACGGCAGCCGCATAATATAAAAGTGCTGAAAGTATGTCAGATCATAGTTTCATGTTATGGCTGATCATTGTAACACGGGGGAACAAGTCAACATGCGATTGGAATATGTCTGAATCGATACAAACGGAATCGACCCGGATCAGCGTATCCGGAAACGAAGCGGACGAGGAAGACGATGACTGTGCGTTCTTCCCGGATACCAGGAATGCAGATGTGGTTTCTATGGCAACGGATGAGGCGCCGAACTCATCCGAGGCGATTCTTCCCGACCTGACCCCCTCTTCTTCGTCGCGCTGGTCGGATGACGTCCTGCACACCCTGGACACGCAATCGTCCATCGTGGACGGACTGTTGACGGAGATATACGATCGCTGGCACTTCCATCCAATCGATAGCGACACTTTTACCGAAAGTTCGGTGATTTCGGACGCGTTCTGCGGTCACCGCAGTGACTGCTCAGTGAGCAACATCCCCGGCTTCGAGCAACGCCACGCTGCTCGACTGCATAGGGCGTTCCTAGAAACCAAAGGTTGGTTACCAAGAAATACGCTACAAGTAATACGTCCATTCACGGTTAAAGGGATATGTATTATTAGTTCACCCCCACCCCCTCATGCATCACGTAATCTTATTTGACGTCATACTTACACGATTTTTTAAAGATACTTGTAGTCTCAATTGCAATTCGATTATCTCGTATTTAGTATTTTATGTATTGCACTAAATGCTTATCTTAAGATAACGAAAGTAAGTACTTGTGTGTGTATTGTATGTAACTCATTGAGTTTATATACTTGTATTTGCATCGGATTTCGTTAATTACTTTCGTGCTATATGGACATTAGTTTTGTAGTCTATTTGTAGAGTGACTTCCGTAGTCTGTGCACCCAAATAATTACGTCATCAGCGCCGCGCATGCGCGTGCTATAAGACTTCATAATGATGTACCGCTGATTAATTGTGCATAAATTAACCATTATGATTAATTAATTATGTATTATTACATTGATACACGGTGTTCATCAATATCACAATCGTGTTCACTCGCGTTGCCGTTATGCTAATTTATTAAATTTATTTGTATTTTCTGTCCCGCTTAAACTAACAGAAATAATTTTATTGTCAACAACATTGAACATTACAGCTAGATAGTAAACATTTAGTTCAAGCGGCATGTGCATTTAGTCTGTGATGCGAATCTTCGGCGAAAACTGAGCGTTTGATGTTGAGATATTTTATACATTTACATTCAATATACATTTATGACACATTCCACTTATAAATAAAATAAAATAAAAGAAGTATTCATAACAGTCCACAAAGAGATGCGTTTTACGCTGGAAGAAATAGATGCCTTCGTGTTGTGGGAATACGTATTCATTTATTACAAAAGTAAAAATGTGATGAACTCACAAATTCTTATGTTTACTTCTCTCATTTTAAAATTATTGTGGACGTCGGTTTCAGCTCGAGTGAAATTATCGCGCCCTAGCTATTATTAAATGTTTTCTTTCTTCTGCTTATTGGTTTAATTATGACCTTCATCGGTTGAACCGAAGGAATTAATTGATTGACATTAACAACACTTAAAACGAGCCAAGACCCTGCGCCAATTGTTGCATCTATGGTTGCCAATGCCACCGCAGATAATTATAAGAGATCGCTTGGCTATCACCACCAGGTAATTAACTAATTAAAATGCATGCTTAAATTATGTGAGCAAGATGTCGCATACCATTTATCAGGGTGATGCAATATTGCGTACGTGTGTTATATATATATAGGCTTACATGCAATATCATATTGACTCAACTGAAAACTAGCTATATGCTGAATATCAATTATAATTATTATAATAAATAATTTTTTACCATTTCTAGGAATCTCACAATCGGGTATTTTTCTCGGGAATGGTTGCCATAGCAACAGATCCGAGAACCCACATGCAGATCGAACGAATGAATTATTGTAAACATTTCCTTCTCATTCGTCTCGTCGATCGGAAGCATGTTGATGTATGGGGTGGTTTTTTATTGAAATTTCCTGTGGTGGTTCACTGTATTATTGACGCATGCATAATATTATGCTCATCAATAATGCATGCACATCAAAAAAAATATACATTTCCTCCGTTTGGGTAAAGGTAGGTAAAGGGGTTGTATCTAGTGCCCCCACGCTTCATCATGAGACGTATGAGTCAGGCGAGGAGAGATTGTTTTATCGCGATATCGATGAGAAATATCCCATCTGATGTGTTGGTTGTTTGTGAACCGGCCATTGATCCAAAGTCATAAATATATAAATATAGAATTGACGTATTTCGTTGTCGAATCGACGAGCTATCCAGCTGACATACGTCTGAAAGGGTTGCTAGGTGCAGTTTCCATGGCAACCACGCTCGATCCCCCCCCCCCAAAAAAAAAAAGTCCTCTATATTACACTAAAAAAGATGTAACTTAATTTTTGATTATAGTTTTCGCCTGTTCGATTGATTCCAATTTAATCTGACATGAAATGTTCTCTCGGACGTATGCATGTACATTGATTGCACTATACCTGCGATGGGCTGCTTAAGTGTATCATGAATTCAGATATGAATTGTGTCTGAATCACATGCAACTGTAGTAGAAAACAGCGCCAAGTCAGAAGTGAGACGTTTGCATTTCACGTTAATTGTGCATAACAACATACAGAGCTGCTCAGTTCATTCGCTCATTGATAGGGGGCGCCGCCTATAACGCCGTGAATTCGGAGGTCGTATATAATGTTATGTAGGCCGCACTTTGAATTATACCGTAAACGGCGTACTGTATGTTTTGTTTGTTTGTTTTTGTTTTTATTAATAGATACAAGCAATGCAACGCCGCAAATGGTGATACAGTAAGCTCATTATTATTATTATTATCATATGATAGTGATTAGCAGCAATAGCATTGGTAATTTTATTCATATACCTCATCGATCGCTCCAATATATACGGTTCTGTTTAATAGCATTATAATTACACATTGTAATCGTTCGTGCGAATCATGTATTTCATAACAAGCGCATAATGTTCGCATAATCGTTTTGTGAACGTTATCCGCAAATGTTCGCCTTGTTTTCTCTGTGCAAATATAACTCACTATATATACACACACCGACCAACGTTCATTTCGCCCATAAAGCAGGAATGCTCTGAGCATTATTCCCGCATTGCCCACTCCGAAACTGGCGTACGGGCTTATTATCGCTGCATGAAAATAAGTCGAATTAGTCTGTAATTTTTCAAAGATAAACAATTTAATAAATTTTCACATTATATTTGCGATGGTTGCTGCCGCTCGATCTCTGGAGTGAAATGATATGCTGAGCAGCAAAATAAATTATACAGTTCTATATTTATTGTATCATGGACTCAAAAAGAATTCGGACTCTTCTGAACCAGTTGCATGTGTCCTAAATGGTCACTCAATGAATTCATGGAGATAAAAGGGGATCATTAAGGAACAAGATCAAACATTAGACCAGGAGGCATGATCCTGCAATCCTGTTGAGTCACCTCCGAGACCTTTTCCGTCCATCTACCGGACCGCAGATGACATCATCAGGAGAGGATCCGAATTCTCACCCGCGGCATGTGCCTGTATTGAGGCAGTGAGGAGCCGCATTCATTAACGATGACAATTTTAATGCATTTTATTTTAATAAAATAATCACTCCATCCAAAGTGTGATTTTGCGTTTTGACCCCTACCCTTAATCCTTGCTGATTCCACGTGACCGCCAGAAACTCCAACTTCAGGCTAATTAATCAAGGATGGATACTCAACACATTCACTATATATCCACAATAACTATAGTTTGCATTACTCTATAAGCCTTTCAAGACATGTATTGTTTCTCTCGTTGTTATGACCTTGATAACAGCGATTTTCGGCGCTGGAGCTGTTCCTAACTTTTTTTTTTTTTTTTTTTTTACTAACATATCCACACTAATTATTTTAATCTACGGTTTATCTGCGTTCGATTCGAAATGACGTTGGTTTGTGACGAACATAATTCAATATCGACTTCTATTCTGTATTCTGACGCTGGTAGTTTGGTCTCGATTATAAGTATGACTCAATGTTAACATTCGTCGATCGCGTGCATATTCAGGCCAAGCATTGGATTGGAAAAATTGACAAATTCCAAATCTCACTGCACGCATATGTTAATAATGATCTCGGTTTAGCGATTTTGATGTAATCGTGCAAGTGATTAGGTAAAAATGTCAATTTTAGGTCATTAACGCAACGAGGAGTGTTTCTACTGTTCCTCCTAATTATAGACATGTTGTAGGCACAGGTGAATTTAATAGACTCAGTTACGGAGGCTCTTTTCTTATTTTAATAAAACTGAATATTTATTTATTACGATAAATCCGGTCTTTTTATAACTGCTTCATGTTTCGATGTGTTCTTAACTAGTAGTATTCCATCTGACCTCCTTATATCTTATAAAAACCAACATTCAAAATATTCACCAATTAGTTATTAATAATCAGTAATTATACGGACAAATATTCATAATTTTTTTAGCACGTATTCGATCACCCGTGAGTGGCT
>KB309044.1:496999-532729 GCA_000328365.1 Capitella teleta
CAATTTTTCATATTTTTTTTAGCCCTTTTTGGTTCCCCCCCCCCCCCCACACACACACACACACACTAATTACCATGTGCTAATTAAGACCCCGTGACCTGATTCAAAACCCTATTGGTTTGGAGAATGCAAGAGTACGTTTTGAACGTGCAGAATTATTGGATATTACGCAATATGCTACAGCGAACCAATCAGCCGAGCAGTCTGCCCATTCGGGGGTCACACACTGGCGACGATACAGTGTGGCTATATGTATTTCATGCATCCAGTAATTTCGGTTTATGTTTTAATCAATTTCTGCAGGTGGGCTTAAAGTAATCAGAATAACATTGAAATTATTCGCACCTGTTTGCCTTATTAAGTGAAACAACGAAGCGGAATAATGCGAGCCATCCATGACACCCCCCCCCCCTCCCTCCTTCCTCATCTCTGTTGTATGTATATCAGGTGTAGAAATGTGCTGTGTGCTACTGTCTATGGTATTAGGCAGGAAGAGATAAGATGAGAAATCGATCACCGGTTTCTAATAATAACAATGGTCAATATAGTATTTGCAATGTATAATTGATGTGTTCCTTTACTATTGAATACAACGAATTTCTTGTGTTCATTTTCTTAATATTGTTTAGAAGCATATTTCTTGAGTTGTGTCAAAAATTCAGAATGCGCAACGTTCGATAAACGTAGCATGATCTGTTGCTATAAATAGTCCCGTGTCAATATGACGTCACCCAGTTTCCATTCAGATTCAGATACCGTGAATATATTCGAAAATTTTTTGGCATTTATACTCTGAGCGATTTTTAGTACTCATTCACAAACAGCTACTAAATACTTAAGACCATCTATTTTGTTCGTCTAGTTCGGGGTAAGGAATGATTTTTTGACGGCCTTTTTTAACGTTATGATTATAAGAAAACGTTTTGATTCGTGTGATATGAACGTTATGATTTCCCGCGTTTTCTCTGAAATGAGATTGCAATTAGACCTTTCTTGTTTGTTTGTGTTTGTGGCGCAGTGGCTAATCAGTCTTGGCGGAGACTCAATGTCTAACGAGCAGACGACAGCAAAACCATCGGTCCGCGGGGCTAACTGGGTTTTACACATTGGGCGGAGACTTGTATTCGCACGGGTTTTATGGGTTTTCTGCGATGCCCTCCGGCGAATGCTGGGTTTATTGAGACAGAATGGTCGATGGCAGCACGCCAAAGATCGAGTAGCTCCCCTATGACGTCACTTCGTAGTCTTCTGAATGCAGCTGTTTCAGATACTCGAAGGTTTGGAAGCTGCGTGCTTGAACTTCTTATAAGTATTCTTCCTCAATCGTGGAGTCCAAGATTGAGGAAAAATCTCGAGCCCAAAATAAAGAATATAGGAAATCTCTGAATGAATCCAAAAACTACCTCGGCTTTGCCTTAAACAGCCCCCTCCATTGTGTAACTCCCAGTCGGCCGCTCCGACTGGTGGTGTGGCCGTCGTCTGCTCGTTGGACAATGCAGCCCCCTCAGCAAACTGTTTGAGGTTTCACTGCTGGTGTGCCACTCAGACGTGTTCGACACCTCTGATATGCAGTTCTTTTTGAAAAAAAAAAGAAGCTCAACCACCCAATGTACATTTGCTCTCCTAGAGACGGTCCAATACTACGTGCAGAGGAACACTCCGGTGCATGCTGCTGGACGCTAGTTTTGACAATGTGCAGTATACGGCACTCTTTCGTCGCCTTCTCCTGAAGAACTTGTGCCCTCGGAGTTGTCGGGTGCTTCTCACCATGCACACTGCTCAGGATGCACTAGGGCAGAATACTCCACACGTGGTTTTTTTATAAGACCATTATTTTAATGTAAACTGTATAATTAATTTATGTAACTGTGTAAACGATTTATAATCCAAATGGAGAAATGTTGGGTGTATAATGGCCATGATGTAGTGTCTTCAGATCTATCTCCTCCCGAAAAGTCTACTTGATTTCCTTGCTTCTCTTCTTTGTTTGTCCAACGCTGGGCGCTTCTCTTTGAGCTAGCTGTCTTGTAGAGGGCCCGGCGTCTGCATTCAGGACCATGTGAAATGTTGTCCTGATATGACGTTAATGTAAATGGCGCAGAAGACAGAACTGGTTCGAACTTTATTTCTCAGTTTTCTGTATTCACGATGCTTGGATTCTTCCTTTGTTTCCACAAATCGAGTCCACGCTCAATGCTTGCGCCTGCTGAGGCAGGCACCAACCTATATATCAGCTGCATATGTTTTCTGTTCATCTTTGGATTGGGGAACACTGAATTCGGCCCAAACTAATTAACTTCGGCCCATTGACTTCGGCCCACCCGAATTCGGTACATATTGATTTCGGTCAGAAGTGATTACGGCCAATCCTCCTTTATGCCTCCGCCTCCCCCCTCCCCCCTCCCCCCAATTTTTTGGCCGAAATCATCCCAGGCCGAACCTGGGCCGAAGTCAATGGGCCGAAGGTAGGTATGTATGTATCCCAATCACAAGAGCAAACTTTTCCCCTTGATCGTCCGAGCATTTCCTGCGCTCTTTTCTGTTCTTCCTGATGTCTTTTCTGTTCCTGATGTCTTTTCTGTTCCTGATGTCTTTTCTGTTCCTGATCTCTTTTCTGTTCCTGATCATTTTATTTTTAATTTCAGATGTGAAGGAACTGCGCAGAATGCGGTCTGAGTTAGAGCACACGAAGGCATTGGCGTCGGCCAGGCTCATTCGTCAGCTGAAGCGCAAAGATCGACGCCTGGCGAAGAAGACGAAGAACTCGGACATGATCACCGCCGTCCTGCAAGCGTCGAGCCTCAAGAGAAGTGCGTTATGATTTCCTATTTGTTTAATTGAGCCGCATTCGTGTCAATCATAACGTTAGAAATTTAGAATTGTGCGTTATGGATAGCGGTTTCTCCTCTTATATTATGATTATGGAACCGATTGTAAGTTTATATTATTCATTAGTAGTGATAGCACGCCACGTGACAGGGAATATGATGCCTCTGATGAATCATTGCCTTCGTGCGAAACTGTGGAAATTGCGGCGAAATGACCAATTCCCCCCTCCCCCAACCCATGCGGAATTTTTAAAAATTTTTTGGGCATAATGATGTAATTGTACAATTGATTTTTTATTTCGTGAAACATTTCAAGGAAATAGGTAATTGTATTTATTTAAATACCTCAGTGAAAATACGTGCTGTTACCACGGAATTAGGTGCCTTTGCTGCTCCGGTCGTTGGCTCGCTAAATAAATATAACAAGAAACTTAACAAATAAACAACAAAGGAATTAAGGATGGACATGGATTTATTATGGACGAAACTGAAGAGAAGTGAGGTATGAAATTGACAAGAGAGCAAGTTTATAAAATGAAATAATTAATAAGAAGATTTTGAGTCTTTAATCGATCTTTTTATCTCACAATATTTTTTATTATCCGGTGTAATTTCTTTATTGGGCTTCGCTCTTTTCAATTTCTTTGACGTTTTATGTATTCAACTTTGCAAGGAAGAAAAACAAAAGATAATGGGAAATGTACAGCAACAAGATCACTGCATTCGTGAGGCAGCGGCATGGGTGAGAATAGCATATCACGGGTGAGAATAGCATATCACGGGTGAGAATATATCACGGGTGAGAATAGCATATCACGGGGGAGAATAGCATATCACGGGTGAGAATAGCATATCACGGGGGAGAATAGCATATCACGGGTGAGAACAGCATAAACATGCGCTGCTTTGATGTGTTGCATAAAAGTATGCCGAATTAGGAAAAGTCAGTTGGAATAACTTGATAATTTATTGATCAGTGTCATCACGCATCTCGCCAGACACTCGTTGCTGTTGGAGCGTGGGCGGCATAGCTTGAAAACTTCAAAGAAAACTTCAAAGCAATGCATATTCGGGAAACCGTTATGTTTACAGTTATATTGATGACAACCAATAGAAACAGGCGCCGGTCACTCTTCCTCACTAATTTAAATTAGCTAGCTTTCAAGAACACTCGATCAGAAATAATTATTTTGATCTCAAATCTGCTGCGTTCCGCGTTTTTATATCGAATGAATTTTACATATAGTAATATAAATTATAATGAAATGTATTATTGACCTTGTACGCGCTATATGCATTAACGAAAAACATACATAGCGTTATTTGACTCATATTCATATGAACATTAGAAGTTGCTCTATCAACTCTGAAGCATATAATTATGTATAAAAATGTATAGCACAAGGCTGACCGCACCGCAACTAGGATATGCAACCGGTGAAAATCATTAGTACTAGCGAGGCCCATGTTCAAATAAAGCATCGTGGCGACTCATTCACCGATATCGAAACTTCTATAAACACGTATTCCTTCATTGCTTGATATGCATTCGAAATTTTATTCATGTGCAAAATATTTGTGAGTTTTAGAAGCGGTGCTGATAGTATATACGTGTATATTATATATATGCTTATTTTTGTCCATGCATTTCATGTATTTTTACACACGGCCGAACAAAATTTATGCAAGCCTTGATTGAGGGGAAGATGGATATACTCGTACAGGACATGGAATATGAAAAGATGTTTTTACTCAACTAACTGAAGTTTTAGGCTTGGTGCTAATTGCGTAATGATTGTATCATAATGAACACGGAACGAAGATAGCGCGTCATGTGTATATACACGTGTCACGTACGGTGCCACGCTTCAACGATGTATACTCTGTTACATTTTAGCAACTCACTTACTACTATGTAAGATAAGATAAGATAAGATGTAGATCGTAATTGGAACTTCAATAAACATGTGTGATCCTTCATTGCTAGATATGCATGTACATGTATAAATAATTACATCTATGTGCTAGAAATCCATGAGTTGCGGAAACGATGCTTGTGATGAAATGTGTATCTGCCTTTTTTTTTTTTTTTCTATTTAGGTCCTACATGTAGACGAGGGATATACATCGTACATATATATCATTTTTTTTTTTCAATAACACATCGCGTATACATTTACCAGTACATACACCAGTATTCAAGCTGAACACCCGCATTGCCCAATTGCTGTGAAAACTATTCGCTTCACTGCTTCCCCTCGAGTCGTGATCGCTTCGCTGCATGCTTTCGGCAGCGGTCTACCACAAATCAATCGGTAACTGCTATGTAAACTTCAGAAGTACAAGGATTAATGATTGGTTTAGGAGCATATATCCGTAAAATCACCATATAATCATAAATGCACAGTGTTGCACACGGTCAATCTCTTTGATATTTTCAGAGATAATGCGCAAGAGGTTATAGCACCCGTATATATTAAAAAGTGCAAACCACGGAAATCTCCGTGTTTGGCGGTGAACGGGGTAAAGTTGCCGATGTCAAAGTTTTTTTTTCACTGATCCCTGTAACTTCATGCCTATTAATGTTGGCAATCAAGACAAGTACACATGACTATATGTGCATTACTAACATTGATTGGTTACGCGCGTATTGAAACAGGGTCAGATAGAAAGGCATTCCTAATTTGCACGTGATAACGACGTGTAATTCATGTATCCAGGGAGTTTGAAGAGCACCCCATGCAGCTGCAGCTATCGCCCCCAAATCGAGCAAATTCTGATTCAAACGCACGAGTAAATGCGGAAGTTCGTAGCTAGCCACCAACCTTGTGTCCTTACGAAAGCAGCTGTAGGCAACTGACTCCTGCTTGTACCTCCTCGGACCACATTAGTAAGACTCTTGAGATTTTTTTTTTATTATGTATAAAGTTTCACGCAAGTGGATTGAGACGCATGCAAATTGCAATTGCACAACAGACGATGCATTTAAGCTGCTGGCGATCAAATAAATGGTGGTAACATCAAACGGAGGATTATGGTAAAAAAAAAAAAAAAAACCTTGGCAACGACAAGTCGAGGTCCAAGTACAAACATTATCCAGATTGAAATTCATTAGCCTGTATATGTACAAATGCATTCAAGTTCTGATTAAAAATGTTAAAGAGAATTGCAGTTATGAATATGACCAGGTAAAAACATTTCACAATCTAACACTGCGATTAAAATAGGATGCTTTAAATTAAAGATTCGGTGCGAACATGCTGAGAAGTTAATAAGCCCCCCTCCCACCCTTTCAAAGGTGTATGCTCAGTAGAAAGAATATTTGTAAATACGCCCCCACCCCTCCCCCCTTCTGGTTTCAAAGAGGCTCATGGTGGCTCGTACATTTCCCAGGAATGACCCCGTGGCGGAAGCTGCAATCGAATATAGAATAGGAGGCATGACATTTCAACTAATAACCTAAAATGACTTGTACATAATTTCAACTAATAACCTAAAATGACTTGTACATAATTTCATATATTGCTACGGAAATCAACCCAATCAGAGCAAGATAATCCTACGACCAAATTTATTTAATTTGGAGCCTTTAAAGTTAGCTGCCAAGGATCTTAGAATCGCACGCATGTAGATGTATGGGTATGCACATGTAGATAAAGTCAGTTTTTTTTTTGTTTTGTTTTGTTTTGTTTTGTTTTTTTTTTGGGGGGGGGGGGGGCTCATTACACAACTTTTAATCGACGAAGAGGGAGGAAAAGTTAACACTGTGGAATAGTTCATGGGTGAGAGACACACGCTCATGACTCTCACCGACATAAATTTGACTGTTTAGCAGGATGATAATTTAGCCCCTCCCCCTATCTCTACTGCTCACCACCCCATGAGAATATGACCCCAGAAGAACGAACCAAAAACTCATTCATCACAGACACAAGAAGAGAAGGAAGCTCAGAGACCCAGAAGCGGCACCATGCAGAGGAGGTGTTGTCTGGCCGTGTGTTTGGCGTTTGTGGCTACCCTTGTCCACTCGTTTGAAGAATGTCTTATTGTCCAATCCGACAAGGAATGCCCGGAGAACTGTCGATGCTATACAGATAACTCCTGGAATTTTGCAGTGTGTCGTGGATATTCTGGTCAATATTCATTCCCAACGTTCTGTTCTGCAGTGAAAAATTTGGCTCCTACGACAACTCATATGTTGCTACAAATTGTTGATGATGTCATAGTGCAACATATGATGGACTTTGCTCATCTGACAGATCTTCAAGTGATGCTTCTGGACAAAGAGAACATTTATGGAAACTCACGTTTTGCTGTTGCCAAACAATCATTTCCCGACGACAACCACTTGGAAATATTCCACAGCCGAATTCGTCTTGAGGCGAGTGTTGATGCTTTTGCTTCCTTGCACTCACTCGAAAGCCTTGGACTCTCAGGAACTGCGATGTCATGGTCGTTCTTTCCCCAACTCGTCAAAGGAAGTCTCTGCAACAAAACGTCCCTGAAGAGGCTGAATCTGACACAATTCTCGCTCATAGAACAGTCTTCGCCCACCCAAACAGAATTCTCAACAGAAAAAGTTTTTTCGGGTTGTAGAATGACGTCACTCCAGGAACTGAATCTCTCAAACAACAGGTTAAGATATCTTAAGACTGGGTTCCTTCACACATTCCCTCATCTCAGAGTGCTGAACCTCCAATACAATCTTTTAACTTCAACCTGGTATTTCACTGGAAAAAGGAGCTCGAGTGCCTTTTCTGTATTGGAATTGGCTTTACTACCCCTGCACACCCTTCTAATTGGTTTACAAGGGCGCGAATATCCTACCAAACCGGAGTTAAAAGAGAGCCAGCTTGGTATCATTCAAAACATCACGATTCCTCAACCCAAACTCCAATGCAACCTCTCCACAAACATATACTGGCTTCTACGCATGGACTGGGCGAATAAACAGGAACAAAAGTTCTGGGATCAGGCTAAACATGTTTGTCTCAGTTTGGAGGTATTACAAATTCAAAATTGCAAGGCATCTTTCAATATGTCCAATCTGGTTCGCCTGAGAGAATTTGTACCTTTGCTGCCCATAAACAGACTCACCTACATCGATGCGTCAAGCAATGATTTTTTGTACTATATGGGGAATCAAAATGGTCCATTCAATATCACACAATTTAATGTAAAAGGCCTCACAGCTCTGAAATATCTCAACATTCAATCCTTGGCCCTCCCGGTCCTGTTCCCTGAAACATTACAAAATTTCCCGAAACTGGAAACGGCTTTATTGGGCAGGAATCTTAAATTGGGGAGTAGTATGGAAAAATTTACGTATGGTTCACTGAATCACCCAAACCTCAAGTCCTTGGATCTGGCAAATACCAACTTAACAACTTTGCCTGTTGCCTTTCTTGGCAGATTGCCATCTTTGCTTCATCTCAATCTCAGTGACAACCACCTTCATGACTTCGAGGGCAACTTGAGTGCTTACCCTCGATTGCAGTTCTTGAATCTCAGCAAGAACTCAATCTTAGAATTTTCCACCCCATGGCTCCTTGATGGAAGTGACAATTTAATTATCGATCTCTCTAACAACCCTTTGCAATGCGGATGTCCCAACTTGGACTTCTTGGTTTTGTTCCAAAAGACCAGTGTGCGTTTTCATGACTTGGACAGGCTCACATGTTCACATCCACTTTCCGGCATCGTGTCTTTAAGTCGAGTCGACATCAACGAACTCCGCCAGTGGTGCTACCCTTCGATAACACAGTTGGTACTGACTACTGTCCTGAGTACTTCAGTCTTTTTTCTGGTCTTGGGTGTTCTGATTGTCGTGTATCGGCAACGCTACAGAATAATGAACTGGTGGTACGCTCTCAAAAGGATGATGCATTCGCAACAAGACGATGATTACCCGTACACGTTCGATGCATTTGTTGCTCACGATTACGATGACTTCGATTGGATCAGCCAACACCTGATTCCTCAACTGGAAGTGAAACATGGTTTGCGACTGTGCATCGGAGAACGGGATTTTCTACCGGGGGGAATCCTGGAAGAGGTCATTGTGGAAAACATCCAGAACAGCAGGAAGACGCTTCTATTGCTCACACCCAAGTTCATTCAGAGTAATTGGTGCGACTTTGAGCTAGCAATGTCGAGGAACAAACTGTTCGCGACCGGCAAGGATGTTGTCGTAGCCGTTATCCTGAAGCCTTTGCCGATGGGCTCAATCAATGGTAAAGTGTACAATGTGTTGAAAACGAGGCTATATCTCGAATGGAAGCCTCATGATGTCTATGCCCAAAAACTCTTCTGGAGGAAGCTGGTTAATACTCTACGGAACGGAAAGGCCACAGCGCCAGATGACAGCTCACAAAACAGTGAAGAGAGCAAAGTTTAGTACACATATTTTTTTCTTTTTCAATGTAAATCTGTATATAGTATATGTTCTCACAGTTCTGTGCTATTTTTATTTTATTTTTTTTTCTCTGGTACATAATGCACTATTACATTATTAGTAGAAGCTGTAATTTGTTTTTCTTTATGTAGTTCTGTTTTTGATAAATTCGGCTCAAATATATTTCATGAATCAGATTGTGTGTGCTTTATATTTAATTTTATATCTGTAATATCTTGTATATATGTATGTCAATGGATGGCACGAATGAAATGATTATTGTTTTAATTTGCGCAAAGCGCGGATACATTGTATACTTGTCCTCTGGCTTACGGTATTAATAAAGCCAGTTGTTGTTCTACCATCTTGCATCTCTATCTGGCATCTAGGTCTTCTAGGACCATTGACCACTACGAAATATTACAACTGGCGACGAGGATTTGCCGTGTCAGGCATCAAAAACCACACAGACAACCCTCTTAGAGACCATTGCATCCACTCATATCCTTCGATCCGATCAATCATTGAGGATAATATATAATTTTTTGCAAACGATCCTTGGCTCCGAATCCATTAGTCGTAGATATACATAACACAACTCGCCATACGAGCGCACCAACTTCATAGCGCACTCTTCTTGAAGAGCTCCACTCTGCATGAACTTTAGCCTATTCGTCAGCGGCGATCTCAGATTATGGAGTATAATTATGAGAATATTCAGTCGGCATTCTGTTTACATGATCATAATTAATCATAACGCACTCCAGCCGATTCTAAGGCTTGCATCACCGGAAGTGCGTTCCATCTCCTAGAAATGTATCATATGCTATGACGTCACATTGCGTTCTCTTTTTTAACGTGTAATTGCATGACGTCACAAATAGGTCGTGATCGTGTTATTTTATTTTGCTTAATTCAGTTTTGTGCATGAGGGAGTCATACTGCCATGGAAAATACGTGATTGTATATGGGTCTGATAAACTAATTTGCATGTTGCCTGAAATCCCTTAGAGAGCCACATTTACTTTGGGGGCAAATGAGTTGTGTGCAGATCAGAATACAATCGCCAACGTCAGGTCACATGCAACACAAGTGCATTAAAATGCACGGCGCACCTCGGGTCGGTTTGGTTATTTTGACTATGACGATGACTTGACCTTGTTTGTGAAACCTAATTGAAATGTACTGACCGGTCAGTTCAGCATGAAGTCTGAGCGAAGACTCCAACGGGGCCAGTCGCGGTTCTGCTGTTAATTATAACAATCCTCTGGATTTCTTCAAAGCGGCACCCTTTGATTTCAGTCGGCTTCCTTTGATATGAAATTTAAATTTGCCGATGATTAGCGTCTGAATTTGATTTTCAAATTGATGTTAGCTCACAATCTCCCAATTGAGTGTACTATTGACTCAACACATGCAGTTATGCATAGATACATATTAATTACATATGAATAATGATTTAAATTTATTGGCGGGACACGTTTTTACCGGATTGTAAGGCCTACATTGGCTTTAAGTTTTACGATTTCAATTAAACTTGGCACATATACCGTACTTATACATTGTAGCATGAAAAAGTGTCTTGACAAAACAGGACTTGTTTTACGTTTTACGTTTTCCGATTTTTGTTTATGTTCAATAACCAGAGGGGACGTGAGTGCTCTCTCTTATGTGCCGCATGTGCTTCATTTACTGTGGAACCCCGATAGCTCGAGCGCGAATTCCTCGATAGCCCCCTACCCCTCTTCAAACTGTTTCCAAAGAGCCGACGACTCCCTCCTATGCTTATAATCATTATTACAGATTACTCCGATTCCTCGATCGCCCCTTCGTCGAATAACCCTGTTTCTCGAATATATTTCCGGTCACGTGAATGAAATCGAATTTCTGTATAATTCCATGTTCGTAATCTACAATTTGATTACTTGAAAATTTCGAACAACCCTCAAATTAAATGTTTGCATCAGGGCGATAATAAGAGTGTGATCGAGGGTGTGTGAAAGCACAATTAACAAAAAAAATATAGAATAAAACGAAAGCAAACTAACCCGTGCGCCCAGTGGAAACGAAAGTGCCGGTTGCCGTCTGCTCGCTTCGCGCGCAAATTGAGCGACGTCGCTATGGCAACACATCTAATGGTTCAAAATGCGTCGCTGAATGTACTCACATACGATTCCACGCACAGCTGTATGTTTTCAATTGCACTCATTCTAATTAACTGTTAGAATTGAAACATTTCATTCATGAATCCATTATTGTAATTGCATCATAAATAATGCATTATAATTATGAGTGAATCATTTGCATATTTAATTCCCTGACCACATGCTGGTCAAAACTGACCAAAATCACATGGTCAGCAGAAATATTTTGATGACTAATGAAAAATGTGTTCTTCCATCACGGGACTGCTCAAACGACTCCCAGGGTCGTTGGCTACTTGTATTTTTGAAACGCAAATAATATTTTGAATAAACTCATTACTATTTTTTTTGTTATGCTCTCTTGTGACCAAAAGTAGATTATATTTTGATTAAATAATTAATTAAAACACGCCTTATAAGGGACTGTTTGTTTTCGTTCGGATTAACTTCGAGGCATGAGTCTGATCACTTTCATTCACCGTGTGGTGACCAAGGCGGTTGCTAAGGAGAGCACTTCTGGGGGTCAGTTGCTATGGAAACCTCCAGCGAATCCAAGGACACTTATTTGTGAATTGATCAAAGAATTCTTCACTCGGCCACCTGCACAGCAGTCTAAGGAAGTTTTAAGTGAGTCGATTTATAAATCCAAAGTTCATAAATTAGTATAAAAATAACCGTTTATTTTTGTTTATAGTTTCATATAATTCACACGCTGCATGTACTTGCTGTCTTATTATAGGAATTTTTTATTTTCTATTATTTTCTATTTTACATGTATCATTTTGATCGCCCCAAATTAACACTGTAGTTGAATTATATTCTGCATTATATTTATACTCAATGGTAATACTCGACCAGTAGTGCAATAATATTAATCAATATAATTATTAATTATGATAATTTCTACAATTTGTACACCGTCTTGTTTCAAAATGACACGTTTCGCTTCTTTATAATTATGATACAATCTTAAGAATTTCGTATTGGTTGTTAATTAATTTTTGAAATGATTGTTTGAAAGTTTATTGTATTATTATAACTTGTGTGATTTCGTAATGGTCGAGTACTGTTTTAAACTTCTAATTGTTTAATAGTTTAATATCAATCCTGGCAAAATTATTTAATTAATATTATTAATTTAAGCATTATAGCAACGCCTTCTGTATACTGTGCACCAAGCAATCAGCAACGGCCTTATCCGTGCGTTAATTCCGCATAAACCACAGCCATTCAAAACATTTAATTAAATGGCGCAACTCGGCGATTTTCACATTCACTATTATCAGTTAATAAGTATCGTTTCCGTATGTGGATTATATTTTATATTCCATATTTTTTATATTTTTTTATATTTTTGGTTTTGCGTAACTGTTCAACCACACCCATAGCATTGCCATTGACACTACGCATATATAATGGAGGATGCGGCCGTAATGTGCCAGGAGTGTGACATTTTTAGCCACATGCCGCTATTCTATTTATGGAAACAGCGTGGCTTGCCGCCAAGCAACAACACGCACGCTGCTTACAAGACCGGTATTAATTATGCACGCATGCTTATTAATGGTCGATTCGTATTTCATTCAACACGTTGCCATAGTTACCATGACGCGTTTAGGGATCTTTAACATAATTTATGAAACCTTATTGATTTCTTCGCACTGATAGAAGGAAGCGCATGCCCTTATAAGGAAATGGCCAGCTGCAAAGAATTTCCAGGGATGCCACTCACAAAAAGGAGGATGGGGAACTACGATTTTACGGATTTTATCCAAATCAATTGTTTCACCTAACGAACCGATCATTCTGATGAGTTGGAAAATCGGTAACGACGAGTGATTAATTTGATTGATTATTCATTTATTGTGGGTCAGCTGACCATGCATAGGCCAAGTTATGGGTTATTCGGTCAATTTGGGGACTCATTGCAGAACGTAGATCTACTAGCAGATCATGCATGATTCTCATGTGACGTCATTATTTTCACTTTTCTTTAATTATTAAGAGTTGACTCCAACACGGGCATACATACACATGAGGGTCTTGACCGCAACGTACTAGAAACCCGCGTATTTCTGCATGAAAATTTTCTGCAGAATATCCAACGAAAAGCGCGGGAGCTTGTTAAAGCTACGTACATCCGGATTTCTTATAAAAAAAAATTCCACTTCAAACTTTAAGGATTTCCTGTTCGATATTTAAACACTTCCTGTTTATTGACATCAAATAAACCGTTAATAATAAATTAATACTTCATGCATTTCGAAATTGGATAGAGTACCATGATGCATTGGAGAAGTTCTCGAATTCTGTCGATATAAATACGAAAGCGAAACTCGAGCTGTGAGCTCGCCGTGTTCTCGCCCTCTAAAGGCGCGCCTCTCTCATGAATATTCATAGCGTACATTTGCATGCATAATAAGCTCTATTGACGTACGCATGGCTTCTCTCAGTGCTCTGCGGCTTTCATTCAGTCGTGTTTCTCACCGAGAAGAAGAAATTCAGATTTCACGTAGTGCAGGATTTTACACCAATGGCAAGAACTCGTGAATTTAATCGCTAATCACTAGCATCCAGGCAGCAGCCAATCAGAGATCAATACGGTTACCATGGGAACCTTAAAGTGAAAATTAGTATTTTTGTCATTTTTCCCCTGCACTTCGCACATTCTTGGCTTCAGTTTCGCGTGCAGTGTTGGAGATTGTTGTGTATATTTCGGATATATCGTATTGTCAACACCCAGTGATTAATACAACGCATTACATAACACCCCTGTGACGTCATGAACGCTTTGCTGGAAAGCATCCTACCTCAGCGGCATGTTCCTCGGATTCTCTCCCGGCCATCTTCGCTTCATAATCTTAACGGTGAGAGAATTGTAGAATTATGTAATAATTATATGTATCTTTTTTCACCTTCCTCAAGCACTGCTCTTGTGTCTGCCTCCAGACCCTTCTATACGTCTGGAGTTTGGCATAATTGAAAACCTCTCTACTTCAGAATTGCATACTATTCTATTCGTATGCTTAAATTCTACGCAAAACATTAGGCCTACTATTGAGTCAATACTCATTTTGTACTTCATGGTCATGCAAATTTTTGGCCTTTTTGAGTCGATAGTTATTTAATAATAATAATAATAATAATAATGATGTGTTAAACGATGCAAAATTATTAGTTAACTTAGTATCTGTCTGTGCACCTATTAATAGCTTATGCTTTGGCAGGCGATTTATACATAACGTGATCTACGTGGTCTCTGCTAAGGTCTGACTTCATTTAACATTTTACATTATACACTATACACGTACACGTCACCCACACAGATTACGTAACCCGCATTGCTTCAACTTGGTCATAACATTTCAAAGGAACGCCTACATCCACACACTTCACAGATAACAATTAGTATCATCATGAACTACATTACCTCCATTTTCATTCACAATGCACGTATCAAAGGATAAAAACATGTTCGCTTGTGAAATTATATACATCCTATTCCCGCGCGAGTAGTATGGGGGTGTCAATCGTAATTGAATTAGCATACACAATTAATCTATGGTCATATTTATACAATACATTGCATTAAATTGTTGCATTTGTGATCGCATCTTTCGCCTTCAATATCAAACTGATCACATCTCCAATTTCACCAGAAAGCATTCAGATGTACGTGTTTTCATGGTTACTATATTGACAGGCGTCTCTGTATGTTATGACATCATTCATGTATGCTGCATATTGATCAATCTCAATTATTACCAGAACCGATGCATTGTTACTCTTGTATATAAACGGTTTGAGGGCAAATTCCGTCGCACGATAAAAATTCGATTAGGTATCGAATAGTATATGCTCTATCTATATTCTGGAATTCCTAACGCATAAGAATCACCTCGAGAATGTGAATGCAAATATGAATGCTCCTACGCGATATCGGACAACTGTTGTGTGTCTCTAAGGAAACAACATCGGCACCCAGGGACAAATTCCTCACTGGAGTATGAGGGCAGATAACTACTTACTGCTAGTACCTCTATTCCTCCCTGTCCCTCTCGTCCCCCAGGGGAGAATTGCCGCTCTTTTCTCAACCTTTTTACGTAACACTTGTTCCATGTAATTGTATTCCTCGATTCTTCCTATATGAATACCAAGAGAAGTACATGTGTATTGAGGGTGTATCATTAATTTTGGGTATCATTTCTTCGGTTCTGTTCAGATGAAAACATTGGATTATAATCAATTGGTTTTTTTTAATCAGTGTTTATGAGTTATATAACACATGTATATGACGATTAATAACCATGCAGCGAATGGAAATAAAAGATGCCATTTACTTGTAGAATGCATTCCACAGTCGTTCACGCCTCCAGCCGCTACACATGTTGTACGCGGAGTAATGTAACCTGTGGCCAACTGACAACTCAACGGAATTGCTGTTTTGGGCATCGTCCAATGCTAAATTTAATCCAACATTCCTTTGGTGCTCAATCATAAGTCCACGGCGACGCTGCTGGCATAATGAATGCTCTCAGATTATCATCAGAATTGCTTCACCCTGAACCTGATTCAATCCCCATCTCCTCAGTTAATCTGTTCCTCTCGTGACGTCACGTTCTCCTCCTCTTATGACGTCACAATACCTCGTTCATCCTTTACAATCTCATCATCGCATTCTCCGTACCCCATAAACAGCCTCCCTCAGATCAAGACGTCCTCGATGACACCTTGAAACAGCAATAAGGGAGAACAACAATCGATTAAGTGAAGCATTGTTGTCCTTGAGAAAGAGTTCAATGTTCAGGTGAATTGATGTCAAATCATGGAAAAGGTTGCTTCGCATAAATTAAGTTAGAGCATCAAGTAAATATCTATGGAGTGGTTTGCTCTCACAAGTTATGATTAATTTGCTGTAACGATAGCTCACCATTATTGCATAATGACTGTGTCGCGTAATAATTCCTCTCTGAACAACTGGTCCGCTTACTGAAGTTACTCTGATCTTGTTCTGTTCATTGTTTCGCATTTGATTAATTTGGTTCTTGTAATTAGCGAATGTTTTCTCGTCTGCTGATTTCGGTGAACTTGAAAATGTGTCAGCATGTTTTTTTATTGTATTTTTTTTTTTTTCATCACAATTAAAAATATTGTTTGTTTTCGATTAATTGAATCGAATAATGATAAATGACGAAAGCCGAAATATAATCTGCGCGTCTGTGCAAAGGGCTTAATATATATATAGCAATATAGAGCGAATAATACGTGACATTTACATGCATATCTACGATTTTTGCGCGTTTAGGTCTAATACCCTTTGTTCTCTTCTGTCTGTTGACATCGACCTGATTTTTTATGGCACACGCTGTTATTACGTCATCAGCATTCCTAAATCACCTTATTGCAAAATTAAAAACAAAAATATTTTTAATTCCTTATTGCAAAATTAAAAACAAAAATATTTTTAATTTTCGCGTTTGCTCCAAAGCACTTGTTCTTTGACCCTGTGATCTATCAAAAGCATGTTTATTAATGTGACGTCATATTTACAGGAGAGGATTCCAAAATTCGGTTCAGCCTTGCTCCACTCCAAGGGGATGACGCGTTCGAACAATGGAAGGACGGTATGCGCGCGGTGGCCAGACTACCACTCGGGATTCCGCCAGAATTCCGTAAAACGGTAAGAAATCCGCATTTTAGTCAACGGGTACACGAATGACGTCACGTCACGTGACTGGAATAATTTGTCAGACAAGGAACACTACACCACTTATTTTTTACTGAAAATGAAAAAGAGATCTTTGAATGCAGAAAAGGGGAGAAGGAATTATTGATAAATAATCTTCTGAAATCGGATTTGCTGGTTTGTTTCATTTTAGTCCTTTTTTTTTTTTTTTTTTTTTTTTTTTTTCCCTTTCTCGAAAGAACAGTTTATTGAGATTTGTTTAAAGGTGAAGATGAGAAGTTCCGAATAAATATGTAATTATTTTTAGACTAATAGACATAAACAATCGATAAAACCCCACAATTAATCAAGCATCCCTTGAACAAGACCTTTACACAAATAGCCTCTTCATATTATTAAACATGAAATCAATCTTCTCTGACGTCATCACTGTCCTCAATCGAGGGTTTTTTCTTCCACGTTTTTGTCATTTCGAAATTTCAGATGATGGATGCATTTTCAATTTCCCATTTCGATTAGAGGGTGCGTGACCGCGAATTTACTATGAAAACTTGATTGCGGTTGAAGAATCTCTGTGTACCGTGGGTTATGGGTATACGCGCAAATTGTGACGCAATTGTTATATAAATAATAAATTTATTTAACGATACCATCTTTGTCCAACCAGGTACCACGATCTGACACTCAGCAATGGTTTTCAGGCCGCGAAATCCGAACCCGGCGAGTTGCGTAATCGGGAATCGAACCCGGTGCCCAACGCGCGCAGGTGCTACCACTGCATCATCGCGACCCCCCCCCCCCCTATGTATATATAAAGGTCAATTCGTAAGAAATAGGTCACATATTCCTAAATTCGAGGAATGTTATAACAATTAGAAAGGGGTTTTTCTTATGATGCATTTGTAATTGGTTTCAATTTGTTGTCTGCCCTTGTTCTCCCTATTTGTTCCAACTGTCTTAGGCGAATTCTGAACACAAGATGGAGTCTCTAACTCATTTCACCCTAATGAAATGAATGAAATGAAATGCCCTTTGCAGGTATGGCTGTCGCTCGCTGACCAACACATCGCCGCCCTGAAAATCGACTGGGACAAAACTCGGAAATTCGCCTTCAACGAGCGCAGCAACCCAGATGACAACAAACTCGGCATGCAGATCGTTAAGGTAAACCACAATGGTCGATATTCGGTTGACACATCAATATCAACGTTATGTCAACGTTATATCAACGTTTTATCAACGTTAATAATATAATATGGCGACAACTGTTATTTAATGGTTGCTTTATAGTTGCACTTATACAGACATAATATAGCCATCCACAGTTAACACGATTTCTGATCGATAAATAATTCAGCAGCTTTCAATGTTTACAGAAACACGGGAGGAATAATATGTGGTCACAAATTGAAGTTATATCTGGGGCAAGAGGAAGAAGAAAAAAATGAAATAAAAAATTGAAGGAATTGATTTCTATTTCAAAGTCTAAATTTTAACGCGCTTAGGTCAACAACCGACAGCTGTGGTGTTTTTACTGAAAAGAAATGAACGATTGATGAATATTTTCATTCCCAGTGAGTGTGTTTGTAATTGAATGTGTCAATCAAAATATCTGATCTTATTTTGAGGTATATAAAGCCTGAAATCTGCCCCGAATAAGGACCGCTCCCTTGTATCGAAATCGAATCGATTGAGTCATTGAATTGAGAGAATGCTGTACCCCGTTATGAACAGTAATGAATGAATGATTACATTATTGAAATTCATAATTTGAAAGATTGAATGGTTTAAGAAATGAATGATTGATTGAATGAAATATTAATTAACATGATTAAATTACTGGATCGTTGCATGATTGATTGAGTCACGCAATCAATGCCTCGTGCCATTTCCTCCGTGACCTGGTTTGACCTAACCACGTGACCTTTGCTATCCATGTCACAAATTCAAATTCGAACGAACTCGCAAGAAAAGGTTATCATAATACGATACGAATGAAGATTCGCGACCTTTGCATAAATCAGAATTAATCGATACGGCTTCGCTTCAAATGTCTCGTTGTGGTGAGATAAATCTTATCTTATGATGACTCTTATCCTATCAATATAGGACCTGCATCGTACGGGATGCGATGGGTTCAGCGGACAGGAAAATGAGGGAGACCGTGCCGTGTTGAAGCGAGTTCTGTTGGCCTACGCCAGGTGGAACAAAGTGGTCGGATACTGCCAAGGCTTCAATGTCCTCGCGGCAATGATCCTGGATGTGGTCAACAGGCGGGAAGAGGACGCTCTCAAGGTGACCTTTGCACTAATTTGGAGTGTCAAATTCTGGCCAAACCAATACCCATTTATCTACTCCGTCGAACGCTTTGAGCAGATCTAACTTTTTTTTGTTATTCTTTCAAGGTTATGATCTACCTTGTGGACCACGTGCTGCCGGAAAGCTACTTCGCCAATAACCTCCGAGCGCTTTCCGTCGACATGGCCGTGTTCAGAGATCTCTTGCGAATGCAGCTGCCGCAGCTGTCAAAGCATTTGGATCATCTGCAAGCAGCTGCGAGGGATGACACAACTGGCGCCAATTACGAGCCTCCGCTGACAAATGTGTTCACCATGCAGTGGTTTCTGACGCTGTTCGCCACGTGTTTGCCAAAACCAACAGCGCTCCGAATATGGGATTCGATTCTTCTCGAAGGTTCGGAAGTCCTTTTGAGAACTGCTGTCGCCATATGGGGCAAACTCGAAGAGTGAGTTCGAAATTCAAGGGAACTGTAGAGTTCTTATTATTTTTTTCTTGTTTTTCTTTTTTTTCAGTCGAATCCTGGCCATCCAGAGCGCGGATGAATTCTACACAACGATGGGACTTCTCACGCAGGAGATGCTCGACGAGTCCATTATGAACGCGGATGGTCTCCTCAAGGTAATCATAACGCACTGCTCCTGCTCTGTGGATCATAACGCACTTCACTCATAACGTGTTCTTGTTTATTCATAACGTTATTTTCGCGCCAAATAGCTTGTTTTGGTGGCTAATATTACACGTGTTTGCTGGTTGCACTAACTGATCGAACTATAGTCTGGCATTTTCATAATACTAGCATATGAAGCGCGAATACTGAATACTCCTAGAGTATCCATGCAGTGAAATACAGAGGCTGGACGCTCAAACACAAGACCACGTGATTGACTTCCATGTCCGAATTCTCGTACCAACGAATCCGACCAAAGCGCGAATTTTGACGACGCCGAACTCGTCAAGCGAAGCGTATTTGAGAGAAATCATTCCAAACAGAGTCGAATTCATACGTGATTAAACCGGTTTAAACCACCTTCAGAACTAACGGTGATGCGGGCGATAATCATTATAGAGATCACTTGATGATTTTTAAATAGTTCTTGTCAACAGAAATTGCTGATGGAATCAACTCTTTGAATCTGGGGTAAAATCAACTTAAATGAAGCGTATTAATTTGAATAATAGTCACGTCTGGTGCCAGTACCTTGAGGTCATGACCCCTGCTGCAGTACCCTGTCAATACCCGGATGGACTATTCACTTGCCAACAATGGAAATCCTTCAAATGTTATGGGCTTATTCGGAAAGAGCGTTGCATTTATGATTTAATTGTTTCACGACACCAGCATCAAACCTTTTTATGCTTTATTTACAATAGTTTTGTAACGTTTAATCATGATTGCACTGAACACGTGTTAGCTATATACAAGTGAGCTGTACCATGGATTACTATTCACGATTAGAAAAATATTTGCAAACATTCGATTAATCGGTTATTGTTATGATTATATAGAAATGATATTTCAGATTTTTAATCAATTGATAATTGACATACAAACAAATTTAACAAAATTTATATATTATCTCACCGATACGATTGAATTACTTTTCAATGAAATATAATTTAAATCGCACCAATTGACGATTGTAAACAAATTTACAAATGTGTAAATTTAACTTTACGCTATATTGTACATAACTGTAGTTATAATACTATTATAGAACTGATTGCATAACTCGATATTGCTCATATAGGGGCTCCAGCGTAGAACGCAGTAAAACACCTGATTTGCATATTCATGCGCATTCTGCGTTCATAGAGAGCCGTCTACTTTGCAGATCGTGTATTCGATGGCCATCTTTCCTCACCCTCAACTTGCGGAGCTCAGAGAGAAATACACATACAACATCACACCGTTCACGGCTGCCATGAGCACTGGACGCAAACCAAAGTCGGTGAACATCTTCAGTGATGAGGATGACCTTGACGACGAAGATGTCATGGAGAACATCAACTGCTTCACAGGGATGTTCCCTCCGGCGTCCCTGGCCATCTCCTCTTCTGCCGGATCGCCACATAAACATCATTTGAGTGAGTATTCGTATTTCAGTAACAGTCGTATGTGTCACGCTTTCTATTCATAGGCATTAATTATACAGAGTGCAGGGCCAAAAGGAGTCTTACTGAGTTACTCCATGTTAAAAACAAAACTCTAAAACTTGCTAAAATCATAAAAATGTACATGTATGAATTATTCCTAATAATAACTACTTGGTATGAATTGACTATATTATTCTGTGCCCATTTATGCCAAGAAATTATTTAAAAAAAGTCAATTTTGAATGATGGAGGAATATTTAAATGCGAGTGGTGAGTGATCACGGAGAGCGCAAGATCAGATGAGCCCCTGAACGAGCATTATGGAAAGTCATCTCTTGTATGGCGCTTCAATACAAACTCTCTGGAAATATCGCGGAATGATGAGTGCACTCTATTTAATAATTGAGATAATTCGGCATAAATGTTGATGAAATTGGAATAGAAATTTATGACAGAAATAGCAGCATGACATGTTAGACTAACCATACCACGTATTTGTTTATCTCATCTTTGTGTGATTTTCACACTGTGATCTGTTTTGTAACACTTGCGCAGAGCCATTGAAAAGCATTGAGATCTTCAACATGGAGTAGATAGACAACTTTTGGCCCACTCTGTATAATAAAATTTATTCTTACATACTGTAAAATCTCCTCAATTCCTTACAACATCAATTAAGTTTCTCTCTCCGTGGTTCTTGGGCTGATACATGTATCAGGGATGTTCAGCATTTTCCTCTCTCAGTACCCTAGCCAACACAACCCCGTTGCCATGGAAACCGCTTTTCGCTGAATTATGAAATGTCGATGGGAAGCTCTGGCGAATCCCTATTCTCGATGTACATGTAATGGAATATCATCATTTAACTTCCGCTAACTGAAAAACATGAAAACATATTTTAGTGCTACGTTAAATTATGCACTGGTCCAAATTCAAATCCATGGTGAATTCTTCCAGGAGACGGAGAGCCAAGTCTTTCAAGTTCGTTTGCGGACATTTCCAAACTGAGTCCAGGGGCGTATGGGGCCCAGCCAGAGAACCATGCCAACAACGGAATATTATCAGAACGCATGACGACCGACATTGACATGTTGCGCAACCACTACAGGCGGCTGAGAGAACGGCAACAACAAGCTCACATCATTCTCTCAAGTGAGTGACCCCACTAAACCTAGTCGTTCAATCTGAATATGGCTTCTCCTTTAGATGCGTCTGCTAAACACAACGCCAAGACCAAAGCCAGGGTCAAGGTCAAACCGATGGTCATGGCGCCGATTCAGTCTCCAGTCGCGGTGAATCACCTGTTCATTGGTCGCAGAGCCGTGACCAACGTCAAGAAGAACCGGGCTGTGGTAGAAGGTCCGAATATCGCGCCACTTTTCTCAGCGCCAAATTTCCTCGGCCTTCAACCGAAGAAATCTGCACGTCCGCGAAATTGCTCCTCGGACAGCTACGGATCTTCAACGTCATCGCGGATGCACAGCAGTGGCTCCGATACGTACGAGGCCGAAAGTGATTACACGCATGTAGACTCAGACACGGACATTGCTTCGATGATCGAAGGTGATTTCAGCGACGCGGAAAGCGGTCGCAAGACCCCAACGGAAGAAGACTCCGCCCCTTTTGAAGCCAACAACAATTCGCTGAATAAAACCCCCGCAAAGAAACCCGATCAGTTACCGTTGAACACGATTACAATCAACGACGAATCCGTGACTCCCACGCGCACCAACGGTGTTCAAGCCGGCATCGAAATCCGCAAATCTCCAAGTTCCCCTGAGAAGGCGACGGATGAGTACGTGGCACACTTGACTTATAAAACGCAGAAGCACACCTTGACCGACAGACTCTCCCCGCACTCGCCTCCTTCCTCAGACAGCGAGGGCAGCAGGAGTCGCGTGTTCAGTCCATTCGTCAGTCAGATGATGAGCAGAAGGAGGGCCCAGAACGGACTCAAACTGGGCCTGTACTCGGCTGACACCGTCGCTAAGTCAGAGGGGAGGCATCCCGTCAACAATCTGCACCCCAACAGCAAACCGAGGAAGTGAACAGTATTCGTGTTCTTGGTGCCATGTGCCGTCAATATTTTGATTTAATCTCTAGTCATGTGATGTGTGTTATAATCAGGGTTCTTGAATATGTTATGTTAATTATCAAGCTCATTTGCATAATTTTTGTGACCATGTTTTCTTCTCAAGACTCAAAGCATAAAATCAAATTTCATTCCTCATTTGAGCTTTAGAGGTCATGACCCCATGTTCACACTAGGGTCGACTGTTGTTGAAATTGCATTTAAATATTCATGTGTAATGAATTGAAATAAAAATTGTTACCAAAAAAATATACACGGCATATTTATTACGCATTTGCACATCTGGAGTTTTATAAAAATTGCAATTTTCAAAAATCAAATAGATTAAAATCAAATAACAGTCCTTCTACGGATCGTCAGCCAAATCAAATTGATCGAAATATCTCGAAACTATGCAAATGAGGAGGTTCAGCTGGGGAAGAAGTGATGACTCTGCATTTTCCTGCAAAGAAAAATGGAAAAAAAAAACATGACGTCTGCCCTCAAATCGCACTCACCAAAGTGGCTCTTAGATTTGCGCAATTTCTTGCCAAACTCCGGAGTAAAGAGCACGTTTCTGCCTCAAGGGGCTTCTCCAGACTGGCCATCAGAGCATATAACCATCTCCCCTGACAACACACAATTTCATTCTTGCTTCCATAGTCACATCAGCATTCAATTAATAGCAATTTGTTAGACAGAATGCCGAATACATGAAATGATCATGAATTCAGCGCTCAATTTCAGACGCTCGTGGAAAATTGTGTAATTTTGCAATTAGAAACGCTAGCACTAGCCTCAAACTCATACAAACTAATCCCGATATATTTTACCACCTAATTAAATAATAAAATACACAAACCATATCCTCAGTTTATAAAAAAAACACGTGCATAAACGCTCGATTGAACAAATTATCAAACTCTCACTTACACATTGACCCTGACCTAATAGGCAAATGAACCAGCTTCTAGCTTCAAGAGAGAGTCTTCATTACTTCAATTGAAAAATGTCGTTCAAATTGCTTGATTACTCTTGCTAATACATGAAATGAAGCCTAATATTGCCAAAATGGAGTTGTTTTTAATTTATGCTGATTGCTGAGTGCCAAAAAAGCAAAGGAAAATCATCACAGATCGCCACTGAAACTTAAAACTTTTGTGTTATAGAGTTTCTCTCATGAGATCTGAGATTACTGCTGATGAATAGGCTAGCAATTTGTATGGTTGACTAATACCAGGTATTTCAAATAACATCTACAGGAAAAAGCCCACACTGCATAAATGAATGTTATATCTTGATGATTTGTATATTGAAGGTCTTAATTTTCAAATCATCATACCAAATGAAGCTGACTCCCTCAGAAGAACTCACCTGATGAACGGAGAAACCGGTCGCCTCAAACCAATTCACGTGATACTCCAACACTGACAGCACGCTAGGCTGTCATAATCAACGCAAAATTAATCACGATTTAGATGAAAAAGAAATTACACACCTGATCCATGAATCCAATGATGCTAAGGAGAGGAGGTGATGCTTCTGGTGGCGTGACGTCACTCGGTGACATATTTCTGTCATCAGATCTCGGTGGGGTTTTGAGCGAGCCGAAACAGAGGGAACACCATTTGTCAACATCCTCTCGAAGAGGCTTCAAGATTATAAAAATAAAAATGAAATAAAAAGCCAAAAGTTGATTTTCATTACCAGTCTTCTTAAAGGTTTCTTCTTTTCTTTTCTTTGTGTTTCTTTGTATTTGAGTAATTTCTAGAAGAAATAAATGTTCTCTCTCTCTGAGTATCTGTCTAGTACCTACTTGTCTGACGTCTGAGAATGTTGCAATCTGTTCTCTCTGCCATGAGATGTTTGGAGCAAAACCGTCAGGAGCTGGATGTAAGGATTTTGCCTGAGAATAGAAATTGCAATAATTGTCATTAATTGATCTCTTAGCACAAAATTCAGAGGTCACACTGTGCATCTGTGTGTATTTCCTGGTTAAATATGGTGAAATTGGCTTCCAAATGATGAGAGAGACTCTCCCGGGACACCACTCTATAATAATAGCCCCATTGCCCACGAATACGCCATAGATTGTGAGGGCAAATGCAGGCCTGTAACTAATATTAAATTCTAGGCTACTGGTTTATCATTGGAAGGCTATACAATGCCAATATTGGTGCAAGGCAATTTTCATAAGAATAGGCGAGCAGTGGCACAGATAAAACAGGCGAGGTTTACATACCATTGTCTCGCAGTAATATGTCAGCTAGGTGAGCAGTATATCGGAAAAAATTCCTGCGCTGATAGGGAATGCGCCTCTTCGTGAAATTGTGAAATCAATAAGTAGTGAGCTGTCTGTGTGTGACATGTGCATGCCTTTTGAAAGTGCCCCTCAATTAGGCCAAATAACTTGACAGACACACACTGCCTTATTCTCTCTCTGTACTTTCAACAGTTAAACTTAAATGGAGAGAGCAAGCACTGTGATTGCTGCTAAAAATACCTTGGCGCTTGTGGGGGTGTACATGAAATAATCGATACCTGCTATGAAAAAGGTGGGGTGGGGTTCTAACTTCTAATAGGGAGTGTGATTGTAACCGGGACAATACGGTATTATGATATTGTGTTATTCACTAATTGATATATCATATTCAATATTCATAATAAATTAATATTGCTCAGTAAATAACTAGTAACTAATAATAAACTAGATAATAAACTAGTAACTAGTAATTCAGCAATTTAGCATGATCATTTAAATTCGTAAAAAATTAAACAAATCAAGAACAATCCACATACAGTGTACATTCTCCATGTTGTGGCAGTTTTTCCCGTGTCTTGGACATCTGCAACCACAATGGTGGGACATTTGGAGGCCTCCATTCTGAAAATACAAAGCCATTGGTCTCTCTTCGTCCCAATAGATCCTGTATTATCGCTCAACGAAAGATCCTGTATTATCACTCACTGAACTTGACGCAGATATTCTTGTCCTGACGTCGGAGGCAGCGACAAATCGACTTCTGGGATCTCATCCTCAACTACAAATACTTGTGGCATCAATTCCCCGTCTTCGAAATCCATTTTTCTATATTTTACACAAACACGAAACGAAATGGGATTTTTGTGATGGAGGTGGACCGTTATGATTCTGGAGATGTAAGATGCGTTATGAAGTACACTGTGTACTTTCTTCGGCTTGCTAATAAAGTGATCATGTTTCAAGCTCCTTGGTGTGTTCTAGGAAATATGAAGTATTGATGGATATAAAAAATTTAAAATTTAAAATATGAGAACAATCAGCGCAAAATACTCGTCGTCTGATTTCTCGGGCGTCTAATGCTTATGTTATAAAGAAATAATAATAATAATAATATATTTATTGCATGTCAAAAAAGACATAGTTATGATAGTAATGTAAGTGGAACAAAAACAAAACAAAACAAGAAGACAATATAGTACATACAATTGGATAATCAATATGTACAAATAAAGAACAACAGGGTTTCAGCTTCTGCTGCATCCAGCGGGCCCGTAACTTTACCCTCCCGCTCAGTTCCTCAGAAAAAGACCCCAAATGCGGGTTAAAAATATCCGGAGATCAGACTATTTCAGCAAAATAATTCTCATCCATATCTTAATAATAATTTGATAATGAAAGACTTCTTGAAGAAGGCAAATTTATGAGCTCACGGCATTGTCATAGTTGGCACATCCCCAATTTGTCGTCAAATGAGCATTAAGGGATAAACTGGAGTCAGTAATTCGACACCGCCTCCCGTTTTCCCACAATAGCAGAGTTGATCCAGGGCTGTATCGACATCCCATATGGTAGGGTTGAGAGTCTAATAAAGAAATTGGGCCTACAAATCCTTTCCAGTGAATTAGTGTTGTGTGAATTACAGGCTGGGAATATCTGACCATGAAATTCGAATGTTTCGATGTTGACCCCTTGTCGATTGTTCCTCCAATTAAACAAGATTAACATTTGTTTTCTAGGAAATTTCCGGATTATGTTACAAAGAGAAAACAAGTACTTCTAAATGAACAATAAAACAAAATTCGTTTTTAACAACTAATAATTTTATTTCAGTTCACGAAAACTTCCTGAGCCTGTGAGATATCTCGCCAAGGAGAAAACTGATAAACCACAGAAAATCAGGAAGAGATAACACTCAAAACAGATTATAGATAATTAACCCATATTGAGATAAAGAAATTGATATATTCCCAATAAACTTAGATATGGGACAATTCCGCATTTGACAATAGGACAATTTGAGCATCCCAAATTTTTCTTGAAAAAAAGTATTATTGAAATTTGAAAATATTTCTTTGGTGTGAAACAATTATTTCCATGCAAAATATTCATCAATAGCTCACTAAAAAAAAAAAAATTATTCATTTATTTTTGCTTCAAAAATTCACTCTTCCCAAAGTTAAATGCTTAGCTAAATCAACACCTGCTTCTTTTGTTTTGCAACGCATACACACAAATTCACAAAAAGATATTGGTAAAAAAAAAAAAAAAAAAAAAGTTTATGGTATCAGGGGTTTTATTTTGTTTGGCAAACAGACCAAAGATGGAAAAATAATATAATTGATAAATTGTGAATTATTTTAGCCTCGCAAAAGCGGAGAAGGGGCGAAGACAGAAGATAAGAGAATATGGCACAAAACCGCAATAATTATTTCTACTTCATAAGTGCCATTTCTTTTGATTTGCAGGGAAGAGGAAAAAAAAAAAGAGGATACAATCATATTTACAGCTAAAAGGAGACAAAAATTGTGCATGCCTGACCATTTTGTGCCCCCGCAGAAAAAAAAAAAGAAATGAAAAGGCCTCCATCAATCAAGTTACTCTGGGAGCTTCGTTTTGCTCACTTCCACCTTACCAAGCTTCAACATTGTAGCGACCTTCAATCTGCATCTGGGTGACGATCTTGTCTGCCTCCTCGTCAGTGTGGCCTCCGCATTTGACAAATGCGTCACACACTGCCTTCCTGACGGACGGTGGTACATTGCCAGCTGGGCCGCACAGGTAGAAGTAGCCCTTCTGCTTGCCAAGGAGGTCGTACACCAGCTCTGGGTTCTCCTGGATGCGGTGCTGCACGTAAATCTTGTGCTCCTGGTCGCGAGAGAACGCCAGCGAGAGATTGGTGAGGACGCCCTTGCCGTTGGAGTGATACTCTTCAAACTCATCGCCATACGTGTAATCGGTGCGCCTGTACCTAGCGCCAAAGAACAGTGCCATCGGACCACACTTCTCGCCAGCAAGCCTTGCGACCTCACGCTCCTCAACCATAGCACGGAATGGAGCGATACCCGTTCCAAGACCAACCATCATGCAGGGAAGGGCCTGGTGGTCAGGCACAGTGATGCCGGCAGCGTTCATCTTGGTAGCAACCAGATCTGGGCTGTCTCCCTGGCTGAGGCCAGCTAGGTACCGGGTGCTGGTGCCCTGGCGGTACACTCCGCTGGGGGTCATCCAGTCGTCTTTGACGATGCAGAGGTGAACCATCTCAGGATGCATCTCAATCGAAGACGCAATCGAGTAGAGACGGGGCTTGATCCTGGGTACATGATCCAGAATGTACTCCAGGTTCAACTTGCTGGATGGGTACTTCCTCAGGAGGTCAGCGTAGGTGGTCGTTTCCTTGATGAGGCCACGCAGGTCGTCCTTCCCTTCCTTGGTCAGCAAGTGCTCCAGTTCTGCCTTCTCTGCAGGGTCAGTGGCCGCCATGCCGAGGGTCTCATAGAAACGGCGGCTGGGTTTGCCAAACATATCGAGAACCTCAGTGAAGAGCTGTCGAGCAGTCAGAGTGCCTGGCAGGGGATCTTTGCGGCCCTGTTGAGCAACAACTATGAACAAAAGAACGAGCCGATTTGATCAACGCTTTGTAACCTGCTTGTCTTCCACGGTGAGCACACTTTCGGGGCTGATTCCGTATTCATCGCAGAATCCATCGACCAGCTCACGGGCGTTGTGGGGGTAGATGCCAAGGCAGTCTCCCACGCTGTAATGCATGCCAGAGTTCTTCAGATCAAACTCGTAATGCCGGATATCACGATCGTAGTCGGGGGGAGTGAGCACAACATTCTTTGTCATTGGAATCAGTTTGGTACCTGAAACCAAAAAATAAAATCCAGCGTGATTTCATCGCAAGACACTCACCAGTCGGCACGATCACATCGGGCACGGCAGACGAGGTCGATGACTCCACCATGACCCTGTAGCTGGGGTCGAGGAGCTCCTGCACGGGAGGCGCAGTTCCGAGCTCATTCCAGAGATCAGGAATCCACTCGTTCCACTTGGTTTCCCACTTGTCTTCATCCTTGTCGTCTCCCATTCCCATCTGCATGATGGTCTTTGCTCCCAATTCCTTGAAACGCGTCTCAAAGTTCTTGGCTGCCTCGTTGAAGAAAACGTACGACGAATCTCCCAGTCCAAACATGGCGACCTCCGTGTTGGCGAGGAAATCAGCTGGGAGGTTGGGGTCATTGAGCTGCTTCAGGAACTCCTTGCAGTTGCCGGGATACTCTCCCTGTCCGCAAGTGGCAACCACAGCGAACACTTTGCTCTGCTTCGGCAGATCATCGAAATCAAAGTCATCCATCGCAAGACACTTGGCACGGATTCCTCTGCGCTTCAACTCTGAAGCAAACACGCCAGAAAGATACTCTGCCGTTCCGGTCTCAGACCCGTACAGGACAACGACCTTCTCGCTGTCCACCTCCTCGCCCAGCTTCTCCTTGAGGCTCTCGAGCAGCTCGTAGTCATCCATGGCAAGACGCTGGTACTTGGAATGACGGCGACGAATATCAGAGCCGAGCGTGGTGTGAAGGTCCTGGGCTGTGACGGAATCAGACCGCTTCAGACGAGTGAATCTGTTCTCTCCGTCCAGGTACTGCAAGAGGTCGGATTTGATCTTCTTGGAGTCCAGTTGGAACGGGTTCTGGTCGGCATCAATGCGTCTTGGGTCGAATCGGTAGAGGGTCCAGTAGCCGCTCTCCACGGCAGTCTTCTGTTGGTCCATCATGTGTTTCATCTCAATTCCCCAATCGATGCAGGGTGAGTAGCAGATGAGCAGAGAGGTGCCTGGATACTGCTCAGCCTCCTTGAATGCCTGCACGCACTGGTTCATGTTGGCCCCCAGAGCGACAGACGCCACGTACACGTTCTCATACTGCATGGCGCACAAACCAAGATCTTTCTTGATTTGTCGTTTTCCTCCCGTCGCAAACTTGGTGACGGTCGACAGCTGTGTTGCCTTGGAAACCTGTCCTCCAGTGTTGGAGTACATCTCTGTGTCAAGAACCAGGATGTTAACATTCTCTCCACGCGAGATGACGTGGTCAAGCCCTCCGTAGCCGATGTCGTAGGCCCAGCCGTCACCGCCAACCAGCCAATGCGATTGCGTGCGCAACATATCCCTCTCATCATAGATGGTTTTCAACCGCGGGTCAAGGTTCTCCGGCCCCATGCGTTCCATTATGTCTTCAATCTGCAGGGCATATTTATCGCTCTTGTCAGAGATGTCCATGTTGGGGATCCAGTTGCTGAACGCTGCCTTCAGCTCATCCGGCATATCCACCTCCAGCATGGCAGCGGCGATCCTGTTGGACAGCCCCAAGCGCCTCTGCTTCGTGGCCAGCATCATTCCAAATCCGTACTCAGCATTGTCTTCAAACAGCGAACGTCCCCACGCGGGTCCGTGGCCGTCTTTGTTCTTGGCGAAGGGGATGGTGGTAGAGGTACCGCCCCACACGGAGGAACATCCGGAGGCATTGGCAATGACCATGCGGTCTCCACACAGCTGTGTGGCCAGTTTCAGGTAGGGCGTCTCTCCGCATCCAGCACACGCGCCAGAAAACTCGAGCAGAGGACGCTGGAACTGACTGCCTTTGACTGTGTACTTGTCATCCATCTCCTCTCTCTCTGGGATGGTGGTCGCATAGTCCCAGTGAGGGGCCTGCGTGTCAGCCACCTCGTTGAACGGAGCCATGTACAGGGCGTCGTCAGGGCAGCTCTCCACGCACACTTCGCAACCAGTGCAGTCGTAAGGCGAGATCTGAATGCTGTAGTGGTAAGGACCGAGTTCGCCACCTCCCTTCGCTTTGCGGGCCTCGAAACCGGGGGGCGCTGCTTTCACCTCGTTCTTCTCCAAGAGGAAAGGTCGCACGACGGCATGAGGGCAGACAATTGCACAGTAGTTGCACTGCGTACAATTGTCTGGCTTCCACACAGGAATCATGGGCGCAATGCCTCGCTTCTCGTACTGGGAGGTCGCGATTGGCTGATATCCACCCGGCTCAAATGCGCTGACGGGAAGCTTGTCTCCCTCAAGCGCCAAGACCGGATCCATGATGTTGGAGATGAACTCGGGCCTCTCTCCCTCGTGAGCCCCTGGACGTGTGCCTCCAACCGTGGTGGTGGCCCATGACTCTGGGTACTCCACTCGCTTCAGATTGGCCAGCGTGGCGTCCACTGCCTTCATGTTGCTCTCAATGATCTTGGGGCCTTTGTGTTTGTACTGCTCCTCAATCGAATCCTTCAACAGCTTCGTAGCCTCGTCTTGGGGCAGAACCCCGGAGAGGGCGTAGAACGCAGACTGCATGATCATGTTCACTCTCTTTCCCAAACCCACTTGCTTCGCGATGTCCGTAGCAGCAATGTTGTAGAACTTGATCTTCTTCTGAGCGATCTCCTGCTTGACGTGAGCTGGCATTTTCTTGTCCATTTCTTCGAAGGACACCCAGGGTGAGTTGAGCACCAGGGTGCCGCCCTCCTTCATTGGCTCCAGCATTTCGTACTTGTAGACGTACGACGGATGGCTGACAGAGATGAAGTCAGCATCGCTCTGGATAGTATACTCGGATTTTATTTCCTCTGGTCCGAATCTCAAGTGAGAAACTGTGACGCCGTCTGCTTTGTGAGAGTCAAACACAAAGTGCCCTTGCGCCTTCAGGTCGGTCTTGAGCCCGATGGTCTTAATCGCTGTCTTGTTGGCGCCAACGGTTCCATCAGAACCAAGACCCCAGAAGAGGCACTGGCGGGTCGTGTCGGGGGTCGTGTGGATGGGATCTCCGTAAGGCAAACTGGAGTGGGTGACGTCATCTTCGATTCCAATGACGTAGCGCATGCGTGGGTTTTCCGCATTCAGGTTCTTGAAGACGGCTTCGATCATAGCGGGCGTGAACTCCTTGGAGGCCAATCCGTACTGCGTTCCAGTGATCAGAGCCTGGCGCTGAGCGTCAGACATCGTTACGTTGACGTCCAAGAAGAGGGGCATGCCAGTGGCGCCATCTTCCCGCGTCCTGTCCAGAACGGCGATCTTGTTGACCGTCTCAGGGAGAGCCTTCATGAAGTGCTTAGTGGACCACGGTCGCATCAGGTGAACGGTCATCACGCCAACATTTTCTCCTCTGGCATTGAGGTAATCAACAGCTTCTTCCATTGTCTTGGCGGCTGAGCCCATGATGACCGCTACTCTCTCAGCGTTCGGTGAACCGTGATACTTGAAGAGCTCGTACTTGCGTCCAGTCAGGGCCTCTATATCCTGGAACACCTCTTCAACGACGTCAGGACAGGCCTGATAGTACTTGTTGGCTGCCACTGTCGACTGGAAGAAGATATCCGGACGCTGGCCGGTTCCTCTGATGGTCGGGTGATACGGGTTGAGGGCATACTTATGCAGATGCTCACGAACGAGCTCCGTGGGGAAGATGCGGTACATGTCCTCGTAAGGAGTGACCTGAATCTTGGACATCTCGGCCGAGGTGCGATAACCGTCAAAGAAGTGAAGGAAGGGCAGGCGGGATTTGAGTGAGGAGACGTGGGAGGCCATTCCCAGATCCATGACCTCCTGCACGGATGAGGAGGCCATCATAGCGAAACCGGTTTGGCGAGTTGCCATGACATCGGAGTGGTCGTTGAAAATGGACAACGCGTGCTTGGACACGGTTCTGGCCGAAACGTGGAACACGCTGGGAACGAGTTCTCCAGCCAACAGGTACATATTGGGAATCATGAGGAGAAGGCCCTGGGAAGCGGTGAAGGTGCTGGTCAGGGAGCCAGCTGCGGCTGCTCCGTGAAGAGCCCCGGCAGCCCCAGCCTCCGACTGCATCATGTTCACATCAACCACTTGGCCGAGGATGTTCTTCTTGCTGGCTGACGCCCACTTGTCCATGTGCTCGCCCATGGACGTGGCAGGACTGATGGGGTAGATGAAGGAGATGTCGCTCATACCGTACGCGACGTACGATGCAGCCTCGTTTCCGTCCATCACCTGCCAGCGCTGGTTCTTTGACGGCTCAATCTTCTGCTTCAGCTGCGTGGCTGCGGCTGCAGCTGCTGCACGAGGGGTGGTGGTCTCTGCCAATCCACGCTGCTGAATGGCCGAGGCCCTGCGGACCGTCTGCAGGACCGGCCGATTGGACATCCATGCTCTCCACATGATGACCGCTCAAGTGTGCATCGAAACCAAGGAAAAGCTGCAAATCAAACAAATACTTTGTTATAATAAATGGTTTAATAATATTATTATCATGGATAGAAATAGAATATCAAATTATCTTGGCTCAAGGAGTATTTGAACCCCCAAGAAAAGTGTCAATAGTATTTCAAGGTCATACAGGGTTCAGGGCCATTTGAGCAGCAATCTACAAATTAATTCATATTTGATGCAATTAATCACTTTATTTGATTCATGTTCTTCGTGGGGCTATTTTTCACTGTCGACTGAGAAAGCAAAAACATTCAATGCAGTTGCCTTGATAGTACTTACAATCATTAATTTTGAATTCTTTTCTATTTAAAAAAAAAAATTTGCTATTCAAACAAGAAAAAGGAAAACATGCTCACAAATGATGAGGAGCTAGGAGTTAAAAATCACTTAAATCTCATCAATAGTAATAATTATACATTTAATTCCTTATACATCAGAATGCTCGCTATATTATAAGTAAATAATTGGTGCGGCGAATAAAAGCCTCAGCCATAACACCGCAAATTTCCTGTTCCACAGCAGTAATTAAATTAAGTTGAAAAACTGAATACGGTTACATATACAATAATAATTATTGTACTTCCTCCGTGATTGTAAAGTACATAATACTACAAATGTATACCCAGTATAAATAGTTTTAAAACAATATACGCTACGTACATAACCAATAATTAACACCATATCATAAATGTTTGGTTGAAATATTGTCAAATCGGTTGCAACGCTATTGCAATGATCCATGCAGCTGACATGAACTATGAGTCGCCAACAAAATTCAATTCAGTGGACATGCAAGGTTTTTTCTTTTCTTTTTCTTCGCCCAACGAAATGAAATCAAACACAATTGATGAACAAGCGACAAAGGCAGGCAACATGTGAGCGACATCGATAAACTATGCAAATAAAATATTAAAAACAAATTCTAGTTTGTGTGATCAAGGAGCTGTAAAATGTCAAAAGGGCCGGTTAAATTATTACTAGTATATAATGAAGGCTGTGCTTATTCCTACGAATGGATTCCAGTGCTATTCGAACGTTATTCTCGGATATGAAACGATCTCACGAGAGGTTGACGCGAGAACGAGAGTTACTCGATTTAAAACTTTAAGCTAAACGTACGTTACTCTCGGGTGTTGCTAAAAACCTTCCGAAACTTATTAGGTCTCAATAGGTTTCGGAAGGTCATTAGCAACATCCGAGAATAACGTACGAATAGCGCTGGAAACCATTCATACAGTAACGTACGAATAACCACAGCCAATAGTGAAACATATGTTCTTGTACTAGTATACAGTGTATACTGTACTAAATACTAATTAACATATGTGAGCGTCCACGGCAAAACCGGTCACAAGTCGCAAATTGCGAAAGCGAGCTATGAGCGAAAAACACCATGTGGGGTGATTATAAGCGGTTTTCAGGTTTTGGGCTCAGAGCCTTCATAAATCATCCATGCACCATGTCCCGAAGTATTAGGCATGAATTAACATCCTAAGTGCCTCAAATATGATATTTTCCAACAGCACCCTCTAGGCATTATAGAAAAAAGTCCGAAACAATGGCCGATTATCATGGTTTTTGACCCCCCGGATCGCCAGTAGTTTTTTAGCGAAACCCGCCATATTTTATATCAATGAGAAGATCTGCAAGGGACTCTCTTATAATGCAGTCCTACGTCACGTATTAAATAAAATGACAGAAGAA
>KB309044.1:532836-561361 GCA_000328365.1 Capitella teleta
TTATTGTTGTTGCTCTGACCAAGTGATCTGGGCTGCACCCGGACAGCAAGAAATCTAGGGCAGTGGACTGAAACCTAGAGCAGTGGTCTCAATCGACCCAAGATACGCTCAGAGGAGAAAACTTATCTACGTAGAGGTACTAACGGAATGGTGCGCGGACTACGAATGCAAAAATACCTGTGCAATATTGTTTTTATTATAATAGCACACAGGTAAAAATGACAAGGAATGCATTGCACTCGTTGAACCACAGCAACCAAGAAATTATGTAATGCTAGGTAACCCTTATTATCAGATGTTGTGCAATTGTGGATTAGCATTATGTAACAATTATGTAATGTTATAATCACGTGTTGTGACTGGAGGTCTGGAATTTGTGAAGTCGCGAGGTCACAGAGTTCTGGAACTATAGTTCCAAGGCATTGTAATATATACATAGGGCTTTGAGCATTCACACTTAACTGAATTTGAACATTCAAAATGGACATATTAAATAAACCAGGATTCCGACGTGCATGTACTCGGCTACTATTGTATTCCTCAGTGTCAAAGGTGAACGAACTCCCTTGAAAGGGATAGGAAAAAAAGTTACCCCAAGGGCGAATTTCTTTAAAATCAAAGTATATGTCAACAAAGCAATAAAACCATTAAGGTTCATTTCTTTGGATACAGTGCAACCTTTGAAAAATAAATTGAAAACGGGGGCGGGGAGAAAAAAAAGGCAAGCAAATACTTGGTGCACGCAAAAGTGAATGCGAGTGGATGCATTGAAAGTTTCAGGGAAGAAATCATTCAAATTCCCATTAATTAAATCACCTTATTTGGTTGTTGACGAAGATTGGCGACAGAAAAAGGTTCTTCCACTCAGCAGAGAGTAACCTGGAAAGGAGAGGAAAAATTATGAAATACGACGCAGAATATTTTTAATGAGTAGAAAAGAAGGAACATCTAAATCACAGTGCAGTGAATGAACGCAAGGGTTCGTGTGTCTAAATGATAACACCTTCGGTCTACGATTTATTCATCTCCACCGTCTTACTTCGACGCAAAAGAAAGTAAAGCCCGCCAGCCATTCATCTTGTATGTACCGACGTACATCCACGGGGGCATGACGCACGCCTTGCTCAGCACTATACATTTTTCCCCTTGAGCTTTCGATAATATCGCGCGTAAGCAGCAATGAGTTGGCGCAAGTTTTGGGAAAGACGCGCGCGCGAGTTTCTATTACACATAACATCAGTATAATCTGCGCACGCAAATCGCAATGGTGTAATTGTGTTGAAAGATCAGATCGATAATCCATAATCAGTCAGATCGATCAATCCAGGATTCACCTGAGGCCAGCTGAGGACACGTGCGGGTTCCGCCATTTTGTCTGCGCTGTTCCTACACGTGTGCTTGCGTACGCGCGCTTTCTAAATATAACGTGGAGATAAGTCGAGGCAGCGAACATGCCACCGGGGTGACATTACTGAATTACACGCAAAAGGGAGGCCCCACTGATAACCACAGAGCTATATGTCGCATTCAAAGAAATCGCAATGCAAATACGGTCTGCGTTGAATGTCAAAAGCTGCGCTCGATCGACTGAGCACAGCGCACTGGGGAAAAATACGCCCATACGGCGAAATCGCTCAACTATAGCAGAATCTAGATGTCTCGAACACACGTAAAAGTCCTATTACACGGTTAATTCGCATGGATTGTGCACGGAGTTCCTGCTATAGTATTTAATATGGTTTTAGATATCATATAAATTGCATGGTACTTAAAGATAATCACTGAATAATGCAGCAAAATATGGTTTCAAAATTGACCTCCCAACATATCAAGTATCTTGGAGATTCTTTGCACAGCACAAGTTTATGCAACAACAGCATATACAATTCAGATACATCACATAACAAACTTAACACAATTTCACAGAAAATGATGGAAAATATGCCTCACATTTCGACTAACGCGAGATGCCAAAATCAACCAAGTCCTCAACGCTAAGTACAAACGCGAAAAATAAAACACAAATATAAAAATAATAACTACCAAAAGATTAACCCGACTATGCCCAGTCGAATGCACAATAAAAGATTACATAAAGATAATGTATTTGGGATATAATCGCAGATTAGTTGAGTTCCAGACATCTAGATTCTGCTATAGTTGAGCGAATTTGCGCTCAATGTCAGGAGCACTTTCAATGACGTGGATGATTTCTCGCTAGAAAATACAAAAACTGCTACGTAAAATCGGCGCAAAATATCCGTGCATTACAGTTAGAACCGATCACTCATGATAAAACAAGTAAATAATGAATTAAGTCAAGATTAATCGAAATATTTCCAACCAAACGCCAAATTGTAACGTTAATAGCCGTAGACGGCAGAAAATCCAAACGAGTTCTTAAATTTCACAACGAAAACGAATTGAACACCCAAAATTATTCAGACAGATAGAATTTAGAGGGTTTCAAAATAGTAATTAATGCATTGAAATGGTTACCTTTTTCGATACTCGCGAAATATTTAAGTATTTCTCACTCGACCCCTCCGAAGCAGCTGGGGTTGTGAGGAGGAATGAACATGTACGGTGGGGGCGTGGCTTACTGATGGAACAGCCTCGTCAGGTCACATGAATATTCATGAGCACAGGAAAAACAAAAAACATTCAAGATCAAGGTGAAGGACTTGAGGCTGGCGATGGGCAATGAATAGAGCGATTTATTATGGATGACCTATTTAAGCAAATACACCACAATTAAGATTTGTCAACTTGAAAGAATATATCCAGAATGTTGGCTGGCATACTATTAACTACTAACAGCATTCCATGCCCTAAGTGGCGGATATAAACAATACAACTCATCTCGCCTCAAGTTCATACAATGAAGTAAACAAGGTTCTTTGCAGGCGGCATTTCAATATGGCCCCTGGTCCAAGTCTGCGTCGCATTTTTTGGGGGGATGTTCACAAGTCAGGTCATTTATCAAATTATCGGTGACACCAAGACTCACCAATGCACACGGCCGAGATAGAAAATTTCCTAAATTAATTTGAATATCCTAGATATAATCCTTTATATGATTCATCGTTATATTATTCCAATAAACAAAAATCCTAGTTCTTCGAAAGCGCAAAGCGATCTACATGCATTGCCGAGCGAAGCAGTTTGCATGTGACCCAGAATAACCCGCGAAGTGCCATGACATTGCCTGGGAAGTGGCGTACGTGACAACGGATCCTTACCTTATGTCAGCGCCCAGTGTCGACACGCGGAAGATCCACGAAAACAACTGAAACTGCGTCTACGTGCAACCGAAGTACAGCGTTATGGCTGCGGCTGCTTAGCGAATTCAGCCAATCGGAGGTTCCCTCTGCAAAGCACGTGGACAGAAAAACACCCAAAATACCGTAAACAGCACTCGCATGGCGACAACTCAGACGCGCTTTGTCTTTTCTACCCATGCCATTGGGGTCTTTTGTTTTTCTTCTGATGAGTGGACGGTCCGACAATGGCGGTTGTTTAATCCGATCAGTGCACGCAATGCGCGCCCATAATTATATTCACATCCAAGTTATGCATGTAGATCGATTGAGTCGGCTCTTTAAAATTTAAATTTATTAATGCCAAATCAGTTTGAACCTGTTATTATTTAGATAATAAAAATATACCTATAATTATGACAATCCTCCTTTTTTACTCGGCGCATTGTGGTGGCAAACATTAACCAAATGAGTATGTAATCAGTAACGGTACTTATTAAATGATTGATATTTAGGTGTATTTCATGATTATAAGTACGCTTTCAACGAAGGTTTTCCTAACCTTCGTTTTGTGATGCAGATACTACAATAGTATTAGGCCTGCCGTTAATAACGAACTTCGAATTATAGTATTCGAAAACTCAGATACAAAATCCAAAGTAAATAAATATTAGTTTAGAAACATACACATGCTCGCATACATAACATGCATAGTGACACATATTATTACATACACTATCAATAAAGTATCACATTTGCAATTTATAAGGACAGAAGTAAATAAAGGTGGCTATACAGAATACTTGATTGCAGGTCAGATAAACCTCTAATCCGCGATGCAGATTGAGCCACCGGTTAGGATTTCCTGCCTTTATTTTCACCTGATTAATCGATATAACAAATAATCATGCCTTCGTATTGAATTATCAGAAGCCTGAAATCCGGTGTCAGCCATATTACCCCGACTAATCTATCACCGATAATCGCGGGGAGATGTGATACATATGCACGGGTTATTCAAACCGAAAGGAGGGCCAGGAAAGGAAAGATTGACCCTCCTATTTCGTCTCATGAGCTGTGTAGCCTCAATCTGCATTATAAATTTACAAAATAATATGCTCCTCATGCACAAAATGTCAACGAAAATATAATTATTGACGACCGATTGTTGCAAAATGCGGCCAGAAATCCACAAGAAAAATGAATTCATAATTGGAACCCTCGTTAACTTGGCATATGGTGCGTACCTGATAAAAAAAAAAAAAAAATGTACCAGACTGAATATTTAAGGTAACACAAATTCTGAAGAATACATGAAATGCATTCTTCAGAAAATTAACAGAGTGAATGATGAGTTGTGAATATATAGTATCATAAAATACACGACTGTTCATCGACCACATACATAATAATTGTATCGTAGACTTAGGAATTCTCTTCATCAATTTAATTTTAATTATATTCCCTACTTTGGCTATGAACTTGTGATTCAGAATGTCAAATTAATAAGACACACGGCATCCACTAGTATCTGCTTTAAATCAGTGTTTCATTATCGTTTGAACACAATAAATCATGAGAAAGAGCATCTGCAACATTGCCATTGCAACGAAACGTCAAACGGCCAATAATCTATTCACCGCGAATGAGTTGAATTAATTCTACAAGATGGCTAAAATCATTGGTCACATATTTTAAAAGCTTCATTGACGGAAGGGCATCATAACATCCGCTATATAGTGTCCGGCTTATATAATTATAGATTCACAGTGGTGAAATAATCGACAGACGCGCTTGAATAAAGTGGATTGGAAAAGCTCTTTTGGTGATTTTTTTATAATGTAAAATTGTAATATTCTCATTTTGATGAGTTTGTTACTTTTAACCGCCGGGATACCATCGATCCGTTGGTATTTAATCACAATGAGCATCGATAGAGAGCAGAATGGACAATGTTTCCTTTGATACATGATAAATACCTTCTGTTCAATGAACGACCACCGTTGAAAGTGTTGTCCTGCTTCAATGGACGGACACATATGGCTAAAGTAATGTACGATGTATCACTTTATATTTTATTTTATTTTCGTTAGTGACTAAGAATTTGATTATAATTGTGCACTGAAATGACAATAATAAACGCATTTTATAAAGCATATAAACTCAATCACAAAGATGCTTTAAACGCTAAAAACAGAGTGAAATGAATATATGGCGGATAACACTAACTGTAGAAATTATCACAAAATCTGCATTGTATATGAATCAGAAATGAAAGCCAATTTAATATAAAAAAACCCTCTGCATTCTGTAGTATATGTCGCCTTGTGTATCTCTGTTGAGCTTTAGGCGCTCACAAAATCGAGGTCTTCTCAAAGACAGACTTAGACAGTCATACGTAATTCATAAATCATGTAAATGAATTTGACATTGAATTCTACCCAGAAGTCTGTTTGCCGCTATCTTATGTAAATATTCATTCAAATCTCTAAACCATGAATGTATAATTAGGTAATTACACAATCACATGAATATCCAATTCCTCTGTCAGACAGAACTATACCAATTAATATAAAATCATATTCTATCTTTGCCACCCACAAAACAAGCTATATCGATCAGCTGCATCGTTGGGTGGCATCAATCTCCCGAATATCTCATTGTCATAAATCGGGGATATCTTGTGTCAGTCAATTGAGTTACAAACCAAATCCGACTAAGGTGAAGCATTGAGTGGAGTACGGTTGCCCTTTGTTATCAATCGCTCTTTCGCCCTCGAAGAGGCACGTCGGGTGAAGGTCATTGGCATCAAGCAATCACAATGCTCGTCAGACGGGGGCGTGTCTCCCAACCCCATTCTAGGGAAAGTGTGATTTTATGACCATTGAGAGGAGAATATGAACACAAATTTGACCGTTAGTTATCACGATGTGTCTCATTCGGCGTATTATGTACTCTATTTGGAACGTTATCTCCTGAGTCTTCAACAGAAAGAGAAAGTAGATGTTTAGGGGGTGATGAGATAAAGGTGGAACAGCGATCCGTGTTTGTATTTCGCGACCGTACATCACATAGATCCGTCCCTCTGTTCAAATGTTGTATTGGCGTAACATCTAATTCTAATACCGGGTACATTGTATTCATAGGTACGGTTAGCTGTCTTTCGTGATTTTTTAAACGTCGCTCCTCGCATCATTATCTCTGATTATTTTATCAGTTAAGTGATAATCGAAACCCGATTTTGCAACAGGTCGTACGATAAAAAATATATGATATCCTTTCGAGAGGAGTTCAATTAAATATTGGGCAAAAATACTTTAATCTAATCAAGATCGACTTAGGCAGCTATATTTACTTGAAAATATGTATCGATATTTCATACTCTGGTTAACCCTAATTTCAAGTACATGTACCCGTAATTTGATTGATCATATACGACCCCTGATGCAAGTAATCAATGTAAATCATGCAAGTAAATTCATTAACCCTGAGGTTGATCGAACGATTTGAAGTACAATCTTTGAGATAGCAAATTTCTCCTTGACCCTTGGTTAATTGTTGTTATTTTGTTATTTTACTATACGGAGGGTGAGTCCTGGATGTTGGTGTGGTTGAATGTTAGGGTGTGGTGTAAGTTTTGTTTGTGAGAGATTTGAAGGTGTTAATGTTGGGAGAGTTGGTGTCTGCTGAGAGGGAGTTCCATGCTGTTGTGATGCGATGATGAATACCTTCTGTTCATTCGTATCATTCATAATTGAGCAAGAAAAAAAAAAAAAAAAAAAAAAAGTCTCTCGTCATTCAAAAATGCCCATAGCATCGATATAAAAAGGTTTCGAATTGAACAGAGGTCCCCTTTGATATCATAATGACGGTTTTTCCCCATTCACTTCGGAAGTTTTGAACTTGCTAATTATAATAGACCTGCGCCCAGAACGATAACATTTCACGCATTAATCAATTACACTAAAATTTCTTTCGGTTGCTTAGTATTACGGCCAAAAGGCCAACCTTTTTTAGGTAAATTGAACTCCATTTTGTTTTTTATTTAGCGGTGATTTTCAGGCGTTGTTGCCACAATATCAAACGCGCTGCTAACTATCCCATAAATCCCCGCGAGCGCATGCGCAATCGATTTGCGATACATGTACGTGAGTCTATGGACATTGGACAGAACGCATTTGATATTTGACACGAGGTGTATACAACTATACATGTACAATTGTATATTGTTCATACATGTATTATATAACAATAAAGTTCTTATTCATGTATCACGATCATGAACAGATGCATGCATACGAGCAAAGAAAACAACAGAGTGGATTAAATACATGGACACAAAGATGGTAAAAGAAACAAAGAAGTTCAAAGGCCGAAATAAGATGACTGTCACATGCGTGTATAGGGACAAAGAAACAACTCCATCGTACATGAGTAGAAGTCCGGATGCGCACAGAACAGAACTTAGTGGATGTCACTTTGAAGATCTAGCGACGGATATATCCTGGGCTTGAGGATTACGAATACAGAATGAGCTGCGGTGCCACGCGGTCTTCGCGAATAACACAAACCCAGGATGTGACGGGATAATCGGAAATGTAATTAACTGAGCATGCATGATGGCCCTTTCTTAGTATATAGTGAGGCTGTGTGGTACTCGCACGCAGGATTGACCGTGTTTTAATATCGATGAAATGTTCCATAAAATTATGCTAAAGCTGTTAGGATGAGTGACCTGCTGGTGCACCGGACGGCCAATTGCGCCGGATTTCAGCCGATATATGAAATAGATCAGAGTATCTTTTCATGGGGTTTTTGAGTAGCGTTTACGACCCGCGCGCAACGCTTCGTTACACCGAATGTAAACATCTGCTATTGTATATAAAATAGGTTACATACGCTGTGTGTTGGGGTTTAAAACTTTAAAATCCCTCTTATAAAGAGGTCCTGTGTGGGGGCTCACTGCAATGCTGTGTTCAAGAATCGATGTTCGGTGTGGATACACAACAGCATGGATGGTCCTCTAAGACTGGAAGATCTGGCGACAGATGTGAACAACAACGATAAGTTTAGCTCAACGGGGGAGCTGACGAAATTCAGAAGTTTGGAATCGCTGATAAAACGACAAACTAAGAAAATTAAGAAACAGAAGATCGATGCGGTTCCAACGGCGAGTGCAAGTGCGAATCCAAATTGGAATACCCTGGATAAATTAATTCAGCAGCAGATCAAACGATTCAGTGATCAGGCTGATTCAATACGAACGAAAGCAGCGCCTCCGGAAAACCGGGTTTCTAAACATGGCGTGAGTGTGTGGACAATTGTTGCAGTGACTCTCCTAGTGATCCTATCTATTGTGCTCATTGTTGTTGTTCTCGTGTGGTTTTCGCTTCCGTTACAAACTTCAGTCTCAGTTGGACTTCGCCACCATGGATCTGTTGCCTACTAGAAGTCGTTTACATTGATCTATGTGCATTTATTTGACGTTGATTTGCATTTCTGTTGCCTTTATAGTTCACCAAAGAGGATAAAAGAATTCATTTTCATCATTGTTGCATTATTATCTTTGCCAACCGTTCAATACCTCGTTAATCTGGCTCAGTGGCTGTTGCGTAATCCAGTCATCAAATATCTCATGTTTCGCTGTGAGTGTGTGTGGCAATTTTTGTTTAACCAACAGTTTCAGTGAAGACAGATCGAGCCGTGTAACGTAACGAATATGTCTGACTTAACAATGGTTACGCCATGTAAAAGTTGTAAATCAACACTCTTATTATAATTATAACTAATTAAATAGCCAAATTTGAAGATGCAAATCTATAAAACACACAGCGCATATATTAATCTGGGCATGATATAAATCTTCAACCTCTGATTTAAGCAATTGTGAGTACAAAGTAGAAAAGTACAAATCGCATACATTTCACAGTATTTTTACTATGCACAAAATCAACACAATAAATCTTCACATTACGAGGTAGAGTTCACTTGGCGGTTCTGTTGGAAGAGCGTCATGCTCTGTCGGTACAACTCCTGATCCACAATCGGCAAAGCATACAGCACAAACCCCTCTGGGAACTGAAATACAACCAGTGGAAAACATCCGAGATACAAGAGGGCCCCACACGAGTGACCTCCGATTCAGCGCACCTTGTCAACTTTGCAGAGTTTTCGCCTGAGGTAGAGGTCCCTCCTGGCGCAAAGTGCCCTGCGTGCCCTTCCAACATCCTGCAGAGTGTTCTCCCGATGACCGGATCTCTTAACTCCAGATAAACTCACCGTCACGTCGGAATTTCCTGCGATGACATCACACAATGAATCGCCCAACTCCCTCAAAACACCACCACGTACCATCCTCTGCTTTCTTCCCTTCGTTCAAAAAACTATTGCATAACTCTTTTGCCTTGCTGCTCAAGGCACGACCGGCGTATTTCTCTGAGAATCCGATGCTAGTGAGAAGGGCCGCCGGAGTAAATCGTTGCAAGGCTCCCTGGTCAGTGGCCTGAGGGGCTGCCGTGCTGCCCGCTAGACTCTGCCAGTCAATCCCCAGAGAGTCCACTTCTGAAATCACCACAAATGAAATCTCGTCCGGTAGGGAGCAGAGAGAAACCTTTTTTCGCATCCTCCTTCTCTTGCTCGGCTTCTTTGTCGAACAGCTCATCAAGGTCATCATCGGAAATGTCGTCGTACTCCGGACTGAGGCCCCCGTCATCTGGGGTGGCGTCCATGACTTCCTCTGTCGGGACATGGTTAAAGGAGGGGTTTAAAACGGGGAATATCTGCTCACCAGGGGACTGGGAAGATAGATCGCCGTTGGACGAAACGGTTTCCACTTCATCGCTCGCTTTCTCAATCACTTTTACAATTTCTTCTTCAATTTTCTCTGCTTCCGGAGTGGGCGTGTCCTCTTCAACAGGGGTCACGACCTCTAGCTCCGCTCTACAAAAAAATGACAAAGTGATGAAACATGAGATGAAACCAGGATGAACTTGCTTACTTTGGCTGCACTTCTTCATTGATCTCCTCTTTGGGTGGAGGCACCTCCTCCACCACCACCTCTTTCTCCTCCTCAGTCTTCTTCTCTGGTACCTCATCCTCAGTTATAATCTCTTTCTTCGGAGGGGAAGCTTCGCGCTTGACTTCCTCGGGAGGCGCGACAACCGGTTCACCTCGGTTGCGCTCGTAATCACCACGGTAACGGTCATCCCGGTAACTATGACGACTGCCAAGACTGCTACGACTGGGACTGCGACGCGTCCGTTCCTCGTGCTCCCGTGGGTCCTAAGAACAAACTTGTATTCCTCAATCTAAACACAATCCAAATGCACCTTTGAGCTGGACCTGTGAGCCTCTGTGCCTCTCTTAGCTGCGTCCGCAGACCAATCGGCGTCTCTGTTGTAAGCGGAGGGCGCCTCACCTGCAAGTAAACAAATAAACACCTAACCTCACACCAGCCTCCCTCACGCACCCTGAGGCCTATCCTTCCGGCTCCTCTTAGCATCTCTGTCATCCCACGAAGGGGAAGACCGCCTCCGCTTGTCGTAACTCCCGCTGCGGGGCTGACTTCTGGGTCTCACGTCCTCCTCCGGGGCACGGGCTTCCCGCGCATGATGCTCTTCCCATTCGCGACTGCGCCCCCCTTCTTCCTTTGGGCGTGGAGCTCTGCGATCCCACGACTGATCCCTCGTCTGCGAAGCCGTCCGGAAGGCGTCCGAATCCCGCTTGTAGTCCGGATGTCCCACTGCCACCGATCCCGAAGGGGAGTTGGCGCTACGAGGGGAAGCGGTCTCTTCCGGTCGGCGCCTTTGCATTGAATTGGAAGGAGAATAAAAAAAAAAAGTTGAAGAATGTTGATTACCTGGAAGAATAAGCAGCACGCGATCTTTCATCATACTGGTCGCCATGGTGACCGTGTGTCTCTGAGCGGTCCTCCCAATGCTGTCTGCGTGAGTGACGTTCCTCCACTGCGTACCCAGCCGGATCAGCGTACGCACCCCTGACCCTGGGGTCATCACGAACACTGCGACTGTCGTAATGTCTGCTCCTCTCCTCTGGCAACCTAGCACGCTCATCATAGCGTGCACGTTCGGCCTCCCGCTTGTCCAGTAAGCGCCCCCGATCGTCCACATAACGACCACGGTCATCAACCACCGCACGCCCCGCATCGTCAATCCTGCGACGATCATCATGACCCCGTGATCTATCGTCATGGCGATGACCTTCTTCTAGCTCACGACGGTATCGGTAGTAAGCCTCAACACGCTCATCCCGTGAGTAGCCCTGCGCGTACTCAGCCCCTCGCACGCGTGGGTCGTCTTTTCGTGCTTCCACCGCATACCTCTCGTACGCAGCTCGGTCATAGTGCTCCGCGTGTCTCGCCATTTCTGCTGCGTATACCTCCTGGTACTTGGAAGCATGTTCATGCAGCCGCAATTGTTCGTATTCCTTGAAATACAAATGGAAATCACGCTCAGCTTTGAGTCGCTCGCTCTCTCTCAAGCGGGGGTCTTCCGCAGCACGCATTCTCTCGTCCTCCCTGGAGCGAGTCCTCTCAACGTCCCTGTACCTCATCTTATCGGCATCCTTGATGCTTTCCCTCAAATCTTCCCTGCCACGGTCATCCTCCCTCGGAGCTCTCTCTCGATCCCTCTCTCCCTCACGGGGTTCACGACCTTTGTCCCTTGCCTCCTTCTCCCGCTGATAATAGTCATCCCGATACTGCCGATCATACCGCTTCTGGTAGTCCGCGCTTGACTCCTTGCTGGCAACTTCTTCCCTCTTCCATGAGTCTTCTTTCTTTTGCTCCCTGTAATCCAAGGATCGGTCGTGTCGCTTTGGTCTGCCTTCCTTGGGCGACAGTGCGCGTTGGGCTTTGCTGTAGTCCGGTTTGGGACCCCTGCGGAACTCCTCCTTAGGTTGAGGAGGAGGTGGAGGAGGCACCAGCACCTCATCTTCCCTCCTCACAGGCTCCTCATGTCTCAGGGGAGGAGGCTTGTGCATTCTTCCTTTCACTGATTCCTGGACTAGCATCTTGCGCTGTCCTTTCTTCTTGAGTCGCTCCCTGGAACTGGCGCTGCTGGAACTACTGGAGCTACTCCCGCTGGTGGACGAGGACGAGGAGGACGATGAAGAACTCGAGGTCGAAGAGGTGGTCGACGATTTACGCCGTGCTCCCTCCCTCGCCCTTCCACGAGACGATCTCATTCCCTCAGCTTTTCTCCGCTCGGGAGACAGACTTCGCTTGCGTTCATGTTTTAGGTGTTTGGCCGCTTTTCCCCTGGGAGACAGAGAGAGGCGCTTCTCCTCCTTCTTTGGGCCCCAGTTTTTGCGATCAACCTCCCCCGGTCCAACCTCCCTTTTCTTCTTCAGAGCCTTCTTCTTCACGTGAGGGCTCCTCGATCGTGATGGACGAACGAGTTTCTTGAGCTCCGGAGATCTTGCTTTGCCTTTCGGTTGATCTCGGGAGTGTCGGCTAATTAGAGAGAAAAAGAACAAATTAATTCTCAGCAGATGAAGAATTTTGACCCTTTTTCCCTCACCGTTTAACTGGGGCCCCTGCAAACTCATCTCCCTCCGGAAGCTGAGGAGGGGGAGGGGGAGGGTCAGAACGCCTTAATTTCTCCTTCCTTTTCTTTTTCTTCTTCTCTTTTGGTTTATGCCTCAAAATAAATAAAGAAATAAATAAAATGAATCTTTATAACGCATTCCTGTATATACCTGTGGAGAGGATCTTCCTCCAGAAATCTTTCCCGTGGTTTTTGTCGATACATATCGTCTAAAACCTCTTCTGGTGTCTGGAGTGAGAGGAGATGAATGAATCAAAATGAGGTCAAGAGCGCAGATTACCTGTTTCAAATGGGGGCCTGACGGAGAAATCGGGTCGTCCTGCTCCGCTTTTTCTGCTTCTTCAAGTTCGTTCAACTGTTGTTGCAATTGGAGGCGTTTTTTCATCAGCAAACGAGTTGAGTCCATATCAAGATCACTATCTGCTTCACAAAGAATCATGTTTGATGGTTTAATTAAGAAATATAAATTACTCAACCTCTCAGGTAATTCTATTTATAGACACAGATCGTAACTAAGAAATCATTGATTACTTGGCATGCTCATATATATAAATATCTATTTTATATTGGATTTACAATTTTATACAAAAGTATTGATCTTTGGTAAGTGATTAAATTGAAATTTAAACTTTTAAATTCCAATGACATCTAAGCATTTCGTTTTAATTTCACGCTATCTCAGAAACAGAATTTCGCTGTACCTTCGGGTTGTTCCAGTGGGGCTTCGTAGTCAGATTCCCTTGCAGATCTTCCTACAATAACCGCTGACTTCACAGCTTTTCCCTCCTTCGCTTGTCTCTCAGAACGATCTCTCTGAAGAGAAAACTGTACACATCATCGAACCACAAAATAACGCAGATTTTCATACCTTTTTAGGTCTAGATTCTTCGTGGTCACTTTGGCTTTGATTCCTCTTGCGGGGGGGCATGCGATGTCTCAGATCATCCGGACTCCGCTCGCGTTCATTACTTTCCCTGTGAAAGAAGAAACGATGTCAAAAGTGGTAATAATTGTTGACAAAGTTCTAAATAACTCTGAGCAATTGATCACTTATGGCAAATCTGATCAGTCCACTGGAAGAGCAGTTTAAAATTAGACAATCATGGTATTAATTAAATCACAAGGGAGACAAACTGACTTGCTGCCACGGCTGGCTGAAGTGGGGTGATTGAACTTGCAGCTGGATCCGTAGTTACAATGTCCAGTGGAGACCCACAAATGACAAACTTCGGCTGGAACAGATCCCAGGCGTTGAAACACACTGCGTTTCGTGCGCTTCTCTGATAAGGATTCGGACGATCGTGCCAATGGCTCTTGATCAACTGTCACACGTCTCCGGGACTTACTGGAGCTCATCTGTATAAGAGAAACATGTGATTGAAAGAATTGGAGATAGATGAGGCATCTTCCTAGCTAAACATAGCTGTTTTTCCGATATTCATGCAAATGTTTCTCTTCTTCAAAAGCTTGAGTAACTGTAATGATGTTGTGCTTTGTTAATAATTTAACATGAAACAAAAGGTCAGTTTTAATGGCTCACTCCAATATTCTTGGCGTATAATAAATATGATCAACAAATGTAATGAGATGTGTTGTTATGAAATTCAATAATTGGACATGACAATGTCGTTCATCTATTTCATCAATGTATATAATCTGTATAACAATGTTACATTTTATATTATTTGTGTAGCAATGACTAAATTATACATGAAATAATGAATTAACAGTTGCACAAAATTGGATATGCACAATGCAGGTCCTTGGGATTTTTGTACTATAACTACGCCCCTATGTTGGTCACCTGACCATGTATCGGATCAAAATTGGCTGGAGAACTTTCATGTAATTTGCGACCTAAGGAGATTCCTCCCCCCCCAATTTTACGACAGGTACCTCAGGCCTTGTTCCCAAAATAGAATTGCAGCGCCAGCAGGGGTGGAGGAGGGATAATACTTTCACTTTGTGATCCTCCAATTCTCTCCCAGGATATACTATATATATTGCATAAGCCTGTACATGTACTCATGCACTTTTTTTTAATGGGAGAAACCACATAAAAGGTAGAATTAGAGGACTGTTCATTTAGGCAAGCAAAGTGAGGGTGTTTCATTACAGAAATTGCCAATGATTCTGCTTTGGCTTCGGCGAATAATAGACTTCCGAAGCTTTGGCGATTCGGCCTTTTTCACTATTTGGTCAGCTCTATTCTGTTGTCTTTCATTCTTACACTATATGAGATTTGGGGGCAGGTTGATTCAGCAAGTGAACCCAAAATTCTTTCAGTTTTATATAATTTTTATCACAAGATATCATTTGATACCATTTACAATGAAATATTGACTAATTGACTAGCATAATTGAGTAAGTACTAACAACTTACTTAAGTTAATAACACTACAGTAGGTCAGTAATAACACTAGACTACTCTACTGACTAGTAATAAGTCCTACTGAGTAGTAGCCTACTCTAGTACTAGCAGTAGTCTGTAGTAGTAGTAGTAACAGCGCTGGTAGTTAATTGGACAGTTGAAATCTAATATTATAAATAATTATTGCCCTGTGCATGGACAGAAAATGACCCAGATATGGTTGCAAGTTATCTCGAGCAAATACCTACCCTCTTAAGAGTTCATTTCATTCAGAATTTTGATAAATTGTGTTTTGTCAAAAATATCATTCCATCTTCCGACGCCACTTTCGTCCGACTCAAAAGATCATCAAGGGAAAAGAACACTGCAATTGATGAAAATGGCTTTGGTTCGTTCCGTTTGTGAACTAAATCAATTAATATTTCATTTCATATTGGCGCAAGATAACCATGAACTCATGTGATGTGCTTTTAAGATTATAATTTGTAATTACATCTACTCAACTGGTCAAATTTGCAATGCAATGGGCGATAATACAGTTGATTATCTCTCGTGTCTACCTACTACCCAGTTGCATTCTGTAGCCATAATATGTGGGGATGATATAGCAATAGGAGTCTGGGAACGAGATTAATGTCCACCGTGTATCATACTTGCGAAAAATCCTTGGTTTATTAAGTTTATTGTTTTGATATTTATGTTATTATCTCTGCTGATTAATTTGCTCATCTCAACCTTCATTTATTTCACTCTGTTCATTTCATCTCTTCTGCAAAGACAATTGCTTTTAACTTTCAAAGAGTCCTGATATAAAAGGACTAAAATGACCGAATGAGTTCAATCATTTGACCTGACCATGAGTCATTATTAAATTGTAATCAAGTTGCTCACATAACATTTACTGAGGAGTATTCTGATTGATATCATTGTTACATTTGATCATTTTGTCCTTATTAGTCATTACTAGGTGGAATCAAGGCTGTTGTGTTTTTAAATGTCCCTTATCGATACTCAAATAATCGTTTGAATGGCCACTTTGGATATTTTCTATATACATATAACATATATTCTCACTTCTCAGGGCTTGAAATAAGAGAAAAAGTTTACTCGCCACGTGGCGAGTAAACAGGGAATTTTTACTCGCCAAAATATATTTTTACTCAACAGAAATTCTGACGAAAAATACAGCATGAAACGCAATTATTTTCTACATGTAGTTTCTTGATACATACTATGTCACTTTCTCAACCAATTTTAATTTAAGTCGATCGTATGTGACAATGCACTGCCATATAGCGCACCTTTATTGAATTAACAATGCGTCAAAAGCATTCAGTACTATGACTAGAAAAGTGTGTTTCTCTCTACTGGGTTATGCTGGTATGTTGTAATGGCCAAGTGTCCACTCTGAATTAGGTCAGCCAAGACAGCCAACAAATCAAAATTACAAAGGAAAACGCACAGGCTTGTCAACACTGCCAATTCTTTGATCGGCCTTAGCGGGCATCTTTAAAAGAATTAAGAAAAAATGGTTAACTCGAGCGTTAACTAAAGCGCGTCAACTTACATCTTGGAGCATGAGTTGGAATCAACTTCCGATTCCAAATGTCGTGTCAGTGAGCGGATGATGGAAGATACCTAAGACGCGACTTAATTTGAAAAGATGTGAATGCAGTAAAAACAACGGCGGTGCCACAATCAACTCGTTTGATCTGGCGTCGACAATACTCTGTATGGTGTTAGCTGATTCAAACTTGCCGCAAGATATTAGGCGCCTGCATGGACTCACAGGGTTCAGTTTTTTTAACTAGGGAAGGAACAAAAATATGTTGCATGGGGTTGACCAAAGAATCTGCTCTTTAAAGTTTACATTTTATGTGGAGAGCTAATTTTTTACTCGCCATCTGGCTCTTGATATGTTTACTCGCCAGTGAGAATTTTTACTTGCCAGTTGAGTTTTATTTTGAGCCCTGTATATTCTATATCTTTGTTAATACTTTGACTTTATCAAATATATTAAAAAATTTACAGTGTTTATAATTTGGGTGGCAAAATAGTGTATAATAGTTTGTTTAATTTGATGTACACCCAGCAGATTCCACTTTGTTGGGCCATTTTCATTTTATCTGCTATATCGAATCTTTCCACCGCTAGGGTACTAAGTATGTCTCTTTCGACAAGTAATTGTCAAGAAAGTACACAAAATCTGATCCTTTCACAATGTATTTTTCATGATTTTCAGTGACAATTATTCAACTAATTTGCGGGGATTTTCCTCGATAACTTTTGTTTGTGTAAAGTATCTGTATGAAATTATCACTGTCATTCTTTGCATCCATTTGCCTTTCATACGATATATTTAGAACATGTGAAAATTAACATTTCAGGCTGAACACCCTTTATGAATAATTTCTCTCTTTGTAGACTCCAGCAAAGAATCTCACAGCGATTGATCAGAAGCGATCAGTGAAAGGACACCAGAAGACGAAGCTGAAGTCATCTTTGGTCTCTCCATACACTTATGCATGGTCAGTGCTCTCCAGTTGGAAATGGATAATTGATGAACTCTGACCTTCATCATCAGGAAGGTCCCTTCACCAGAAGTAAACGAAGAATTCTTACGTCTGCTCAAAGAGTACGCTTCAGAATTTTGAGTTTATTCATATCTCATATGAAAATATTACAGATCGTTTATCAGCATTGACGAAGCACAGAAAAAGTATCAGTTGCAGCTAGCAGAGCAGACATACAAGCGTCAAAAGCCAGGAAAGAGGAAAAAACTGCGTGAGGAAATACGATCGGCTGAGAATGCATCACTGAGGAATGAGCGCTCGCAGTTGGTGGTTGGGCTGTCTGCATGCACGCGTGCTTTGGAGAACGGACGATTGCGTCTGTTCCTGGCTGAAAAATCAGCGCCTCGCCAATTGCACTCCCACTTCCCGCCTCTTTGTAAGGTTCGGAATTGCTGCAGTGGACTGATAAGCGGTTTATTTGATGCGATTGGTGCCTCACTTGGAGTCTCTAAGATGACTTGTATTGGGTTCAAGGTGAATCATCATTGAGAAATGGCTGATATAATTTTGTTTTATCTTCTCTCCAGAAAATTTCAGGTGATGATAGCAGAAATTTTGACCGATTGACAGCTTACGCTGAGAGTAACTTTCCTGAGTTGATTATTCCGTGGTTGAACAGCGGCAAGCAAGGCAAGGAGGAAGTCCTTGACCAGATGCTGCAATTGGCTGAGCAGAAAACGGAAACATCATCTGATGAAGAAGAAGAGATGGAAAATGACAAAGAAGAAAAGAAGAATTTTGATCATTTGTATGTTTACAAAACAACGACCAAGCGGAAAAGTGAGGAATTTATGAAATTTATTCCGACTGAAAGAAAAGAAGACAGCAAGCAGTACGAGGAATCTAACGCCTACATCTCAGCGAACCTTGGAAGAGTTCAATCAAACACTGGGAGGGTATCAAAGAAAATTAAGAAGAAAAAAATTGTGTGATTAAATCGGTTTAATTTTTCTCCTCTGGTTTCTGTTTGGAATTATAGAATTTAACCTTCGGTTCATGCAATTTTCTGTTCACCAACTTGGATTTCAGTCTGAATCGGCACTCAGTATGGCTCCTGCCTGGTGGTAAAATTAATTATTGGTTTAATGATTATGGTGACTGACCTTCCTTGCATTTTACGGGAGAGGGGGGCGGGTTGTCACCATCAAAGGAATTCATGTTGAAACTCTTCAACAGAGATGTGCTTCACAAGTCTGGACTTAGAGGCAAACAAGTTCCATCAACAGCCTCCCTTCTGTTGCAAACAATCAAAATACATTTAAGCAAGGAGTGCAGAGAAATAATATCACGCCTTGGTTTGCAAGGTAAAGAGTCAAAATTGCTCATAACGCAAATTTTCCTTGCATAATTTTGTTTATTCACATCTTCAATGGGAGAATGATGCCTCCACATTAATAATGTTGCTTCCAAATGTTGATGATCTGGCATATGGCCATTGATTGCCATACCGACCCCTGCTATGCCTCGGTTAACTCTACATGAAGTCGACCATTGGAATAAAGAAAAGTCTTTGTCTGATATATGATATGAAAAGGCTGCTCACTTGAAAAAAAACCCATAAAGCTTTGCAACAATCTATATGACTCTTGGACATGAAGATGATATCACATTACTTGTGTATTGAATTATTGAAATAAGAAGACCCCATTATTTTTGGTAAATACTAAATTCGGTGGTATCCGAGTCGGATTGATTAAATATCACCATGAACCATTTATGATAAGACAAAACTCAAGTACGGCCTATCCGTGCGTAATGAATGGATGTTCTAGTTATAGTTCAAGTACCGTATTGTCTTGGTTAAAAGCACACTCCTAAATACACGCCCACCCCACCTTTTTCAAAGGAGATATTGATGAATTCCCATACACGCGCACTAGTGCCAAGGTATTTTTAGCAGCATTCACAGTGCTCACTCTCTCCCTTCATCTATTAAAGTGCAGAGCATGCATACAATAGCATTAACATAAAGTCATTTTTAGTAGTATAAGTGACCTATATAGCACAGAGTAGTAACACTTGCAGCCACAAATGCTTTAAGGTGCAAACACTGCTGGGCGTGAATGAGTCAAACTAGAGATGCCTCCTTAGGTGAAAAATCCTCTAATTCCACCTCTATCGGTGCCTATATAGTTTCTCCCCTTAAAATTAATGCGTGAGTACACCTACAGGCTGAAATATTAAGATGGGAGAGAGTAAGAGGCTTCACAAAGTTCTAGTAATATCCCTCCCTCTCTCCCCTCCTGTTGCCATGAGGACAAATCAACCTACAATATTGATTTTCTAGTATGAGGCTCCCAGAGCAATAATTATATTAAAATCATATGCCAATTATTCTGAAATTCTGTTTTGGGAATATTTCTTCACCTAGCATCTGCATGTATCATAAGGTGTCTCCAGCCAATCAGAATCTGATACATGATCATGGGACAAACCTAGGGGCGTGGTTATAGTACAAATAAGGCCTTATAAGGAACACAACTGGCATACTCCCAAGACAATCACCTTGATATTTAATAAGCTGATTCATACTTTTAAAGAACCAAGTTTTGACTGCCCATGGAATATCCAGAGTGTCTGTCTTGGGAATATATGCCAATTGGGTGACCTGTCAGGAATTCATGTACTACACATAAGCCTACTAGCATTACTAGCAGCAGCCTGCAGACACTTCAGCCATGCTTCAGCAGGCTAATATTCACTGAATTCGTTCTTTTTAACAATTTTGAGGGGATGTTTGTGGAGTGGGCGTGTAATCGATGTGAAATTGACATGCTCCCAGCCTCTGCCTTAGCGCACTGCACGTATAACCAAGACAATACGGTAATTAGATATTTATAAATCAATTATGTAAACAAATTGTGAAGGTTTTTTTTCAAAGCTATTGCAGTTTCAATGTTTTTATCGCGCAAATAACAATATATTATGAGACTTAATTTGTCTTAAAAGTATTTGTGAATACCACCCCTGACCACCCACTAAAACTGCCACAATGACTATTCTTTCCAGAGTGCAAATAGCACATTCACACACGTACAAGTCAATATTATGGGCAAATTATGTCAGAACACACCCCTACTTGAGGTAGAATACCCCTTATTCGGGGACGATTTATGATACCTTGCTCCGTTATTCAATTTCATCATCATTTGGATCTTGATTCTTGAGTTATGAACGCCGCATCAGTCCACATTCCATAAATACGTTGGATGTGCTAGGTGGTCAATGTTAGCTATCTCAATATCATTTGAATCAATGATAAAAGAGCCAACTTCGAGGCACGTAGCTAGCACTGTTGATGTCCACCTCCACCCTCCCACACTCCCCATAAACAGAGATAACGCATGTCGCATTCGATCTCAACTGATCTATATGGTGTGGAGAAGACTTCTCAGATATCACGATTTAGACCCGGCCCAAAGCCAGCCGGGATAAGCCGACAAGCCAGCCGAATAAAAATATCTGAGCCGCCGCCTCCAGAGCCAAACAGCAAGGGTTGGCTCAATCGCCGCCGAAAATCGTTTGGTTAGCCGTAATTCTTTCGGGAGATTTGGCAGGAAATATCGTCATGATTTATATGTAACTGTCCATGTATGCTACCTTCTTTAAGCAAGCACCAAGGGTGTGATCTCGACTTCAGAGAGTAGAAATGCAGCATAATTTAATATACGATTTGGAAACGAAGGTTCTAAAAAGGAAATAATCTCTCTACTGATATTAAGATAAGGTATATAAGGGCGAGGTATAAAATACTTTTCTATGGAATGTTAAGCCGTGTTAAAAAAAGTTGTGTTTAACAAACTTCTGTTTTCATAAACTTTATTCTTATTTCATTCATCTCTCAGCTTTCACATCAATTACAAATCCTATCATGGCCTTTCTTTACTTTTCACTTTTCGTCCATGCATTGTTTTGTTCCAGCTGGGAAAAATGTCATTCGAAGGGAATGCCGAATTGTCACTGTGTTTACTGTTTGTTGTCTGGTTTTCAATTACATCAAAAGTACCAGAAGGGTCACACGGCAGAATAGATTTTAAAACGTCATACGATTTCCACCACTGTTCCCTCTGAACAAAATTTCTCTCTCCAGGGTCATTTGATATCTCAAGTTCAATTGTTTCAATTTCAGTCAACAAGTCATCCTCTTCAACCATCTTCAAATGCATATTTTTGGGTGTACAATCAATTAACACCATTCTCAGTCTCATCATCAGATTCAGGGATCACGGTAATGCCAGTGTCATCAGACTGCATCAGCGACTCTTGAGTCATAGCCTGTGCGTTTTGTACCCAATGTTTTCGACTGAGTGAAAGCCTGTTTCTTTTATTTTGCCTTGGACTTGGGTAGGTCACTAAGTTGACGTTCGATGCAGTGCCAGTGTCAGCAGACTGGGGCGAGTCTTGAGTCGAAGCCTGTGTGTTTTGTACCCAATGTTTTCGACTGAGTGAAAGCCTGTTTCTTTTATTTTGCCTTGGACTTGGGTAGGTCACTAAGTTGACGTTCGATGCAGTGCCAGTGTCAGCAGACTGGGGCGAGTCTTGAGTCGAAGCCTGTGTGTTTTGTACCCAATGTTTTCGACTGAGTGAAAGCCTGTTTCTTTTATTTTGCCTTGGACTTGGGTAGGTCACTAAGTTGACGTTCGGTGCAGTGCCAGTGTCAGCAGACTGGGGCGAGTCTTGAGTCGTAGCCTGTGTGTTTTGTACCCAATGTTTTCGACTGAGTGAAAGCCTGTTTCTTTCATTTTGCTTTGGACTTGGGTAGGTCACTAAGTTGACGTTCGATGCAGTGCCAGTGTCAGCAGACTGGGGCGAGTCTTGAGTCGTAGCCTGTGTGTTTTGTACCCAATGTTTTCGACTGAGTGAAAGCCTGTTTCTTTTATTTTGCCTTGGACTTGGGTAGGTCACTAAGTTGACGTTCGGTGCAGTGCCAGTGTCAGCAGACTGTGGCGAGTCTTGAGTCGTAGCCTGTGTGTTTTGTACCCAATGTTTTCGACTGAGTGAAAGCCTGTTTCTTTTATTTTGCTTTGGACTTGGGTAGGTCACTAAGTTGACGTTCGATGCAGTGCCAGTGTCAGCAGACTGGGGCGAGTCTTGAGTCGTAGCCTGTGTGTTTTGTACCCAATGTTTTCGACTGAGTGAAAGCCTGTTTCTTTCATTTTGCTTTGGACTTGGGTAGGTCACTAAGTTGACGTTCGATGCAGTGCCAGTGTCAGCAGACTGTGGTGAGTCTTGAGTCGTAGCCTGTGTGTTTTGTACCCAATGTTTTCGACTGAGTGAAAGCTTGTTTCTTTTATTTTGCCTTGGACTTGGATAGGTCACTAAGTTGACGTTCGATGCAGAGCTAGTGTCAGCAGACTGTGGCGAGTCTTGAGTCGTAGCCTGTGTGTTTTGTACTCAATGTTTTCGACTGAGTGAAAGCCTGTTTCTTTCATTTTGCTTTGGACTTGGGTATGTCACTAAGTTGACGTTTGATGCAGTGCCAGTGTCAGCAGACTGTGGTGAGTCTTGAGTCGTAGCCTGTGTGTTTTGTACCCAATGTTTTCGACTGAGTGAAAGCCTGTTTCTTTTATTTTGCCTTTGACTTGGGTATGTCACTAAGTTGACACTCATGTCATCAGGCAATGGTTGATTAAGTGGAGTGGATAATACCACGTTCTCGGCAGACGAAGATTGATTGTTGTGTAGTAACATCTTTGATTCGTGATCTCTTTGCCTGGAGACTGGAGCCAGCAAATCAGAAAAATTGTCATCCCATGAATTTGCATCATTCTCTTCACCCAAAGCGGCTGCGGTGAGCAATTTCACAGCAGCCAATTTGCGTACTATTGTTTTGATGCCATTTTTGTCAGAGTTTGAATCCAAGCATTCGGAAATAGTTTTTCTTACTAGAGATCCATCTTCCCTAAAAAAAAAAAAAAAAACTAAACAAAAGCAAAAACAAAAGCAAAAACAAAACAATGAATTAAATTGATTTTAAGTCAATGAGATGCTTCAGTAAAAAGAAGTAAAAGCTAAAAACCTGGATGACAAATACTGAGGGATTCGCAGTCTGAAAATTTGATGGTCGGGTGAATTCTTAGTTTTTGAACTGAAGTGTGGGGACATCATTGCCAGTAACTCCGGGTCCTCATCTGCCATCACTCTGAAAATACAGAAAGAAATTACTCATAATGTTATAGATCAATGATTTGGCTGCAGCTGTACTGACATGGTATATCTGGGAAGGTCCATTTCTCGATTGTGAAGCCCAATCAGCCCATAAGATCTTTTGATTGTTACTAATGTTATGATTGCTATGATTGTTATGATTGTTATGATTGTTACTATTGTTATGATTGCTATGATTGTTATGATTGTTATGACTGTTACTATTGTTATGATTGTTACTATTGTTATGATTGCTATGATTGTCATGATTGTTATGATTGTTACTATTGTTATGATTGTTACTATTGTTATGATTGTTACTATTGTTTATTTTTTAATTAACCGTGTTGTGGGTGGGCCTTAACTCACGCCACCGAATGGCTCAGTGGGTTAAACTGGCTCACTGCAATCCTATGCCGACCGTGGGGGTCGAGACCCGATTAGACCACGGGCGTTATGATTGTGAATTATAATTGTAATTCGTTATAATTGTAATTCTTCGGTGACTCTGCAGTGCTGCCCAACTGCGTAACAAGGCCGGGTGCTGTGTGCTACTGTCTATGGTGGAATTTATCGATAAAAGTAGGGGGGAGCCCATATTGGTTTGGGTGGAGCCATCACGCACGCATTCATCTGCTTTGTTCTACTCATTAAAGAAATCACATTCTTTCGAACTGTCAGCTAAAGGCGAGCCGGTGACCGTCGCTCGCTCATATCAAAAGGTTATGTAATCACCTCAGGCTTTAGTAAATGGAGACAAAGCAGCAGTAGGGGCTTGACTCGACTCGAGACTCGAGCAGGCAAGCTGTGAAAATTTTGACACAAGTTTGCCATTGTAACAATTTAAACGTCCGCTTGTTTAACACAGGATCAAGTGTCAATCGGGGGCGATAATGACCATTCGCTGGTCGCGTTGTACAGTTGGTCGCTTAATACAGGGTCACTCACATGTTGAAGCGGTCGAGCGGATTTTAGGGTAGTCCCTAAGAGCAGGTGGTTGCTGACACAGGTTTCACTGTAGTGATATGATTGTTATGATTGTTATTAGTGGTACTACAGTATTGTTATGATTGTTATTATTATTATTATTATTATTATTATTATTATTATTATTATTATTATTATTATTATTATTATTATTATTATTATTATTATTATTATTATTGTTATGATTGTTATTATTTTTATTCGTTATAATTCCACTGTGACTCTGCTTTGCTGCCAATGGCATATCTTACTGATAGCTTGCCAGATAAAGACCCATTGGGATATATTGAAAATAGTAGGGGATAACCCCGGTTCCTGGCTTCGGCTCAACTGGACAGCTGCAGCTGAGAGGTACACAGTCGTTATTATTTAAGTTCTTATTTTTTCAATTAATTTTGACACAACTGTTGTCAGGCATACTTACTTACCAATGAGGTTTTGTTTCTGGTTATCCAGCAGTTGAGCCTGAGACGTTCATCTTCAAAGGCGCCCCATGCACAGCTATAAGCATTGTGGCTGTGAGACAGGGAATGCTTGTTGTGCTCGTTTCACTTTCATTTTCGATGCTTTCAGGTTACAGCATAGCAATGCAGCTGATTACTCAGCACAGCGAACTGGAACCACTTGAACTCTGCACTCAAGAAGTGTATAATGCTGCGCTTTAAGGGTTGTGAAGTGAATACATAGCAGGTAGATATTGATTTATTTGTTCGGCATCTGTGCACTGATTAAGAATTTGGGTGGTTTTTTTTTTCTTTTTTGTTGTTGTTGTTAATAAACCCTGTTTAATTGGAGGGACAATCGACAAGGGGGTCAGTTAAACATTTTTCGATTTTCATGGTCAGATATTCCAAGTTCTCTGACTCACACGCCAATAACAAATGAGAAAATTTTGGGCCAAATGTCTGGCTATAAAATTCACCTCAGATTGCCCGACATTTCACTTGATACAACCGGATCGAATCGATCGATTACCCTCTATTTTAGATCACATATTTGAAAAGTATTATTCGACAACTTGATGCAGCCAATTGATCTGAGGTTGTAGCACTGCTGAGATATGGGTTCAAAAAGAAAACAATTGGATATCATAAAGAGAACTGTCAGCAAAATCCTTGAACGACACCACCAGACTGGAGGTCCAACGCAGAGACCTCGACCAGTTTGCCCACAAAAGAGTTCAGGAAGAAATGCTTGTTTCCTGATCTGTCTTTGGGAGTACAATAGGACGAAAACAACGAGCATCTTTCAAGCTCGATGCCAGAGGATCAATTTGGGCAGCTTTCCATAACCGTGCAACATCTCCAATCGTTTTTCTGGAGGGCACTCTGAGCGAAGTGGGCTACAAGAGGATCTTAGAAAAAAAAAGAGCTTTTATTTGCTTGGGAGACTTTTTGTGAGAATCTTTTTTTGCTTCAAAGCCAAGATAATCCAGAAATTCTTCAATCCTGAAGTTGTGAATGGTCTCTCTTGGCCAGCTTGCGGTCCAGATATGAATCCCTTTGATACCTTGTGGGTGAAGCGTTTCACGCGATTCATCAATAGGGATGTCCAGCCAACAAACTTCCGTGGTTGTCAAAAGTGCTGGTAAACATGACAAAAGTATAGGTTATGCAATTCTGAATAAACTGTCTTGCTTAAATTGTTCTTTGCTTGATCAATGTGCTGCGATGTGAATTAACGCAATGTGATACGAAAAGCGCAAAGTACTCTCATTTCAAGGTCTCTTCACAATTTTGCTAATACATCCTCATACAATCAAAGCCATGGTCATTTTTGGACACATAAATACGGAGAAAGGGTTTTGTTATCATTTAAAACATATCACAAAAAATAAACAAAAATCCATTCTCAATTAAAGAAGTTAGGGCTGATTAATCATAAGTTTCCCTGAAGAAAAAATATTCCATATTAAATGTCAAGTCTGTATGTATAATTATTTGGCGGATTATTTGTGTATAAATTATAACATAAACTGGGCATCTAAAATGTTATCTAGTGTGGAGTTGTTATGGGCCTGATACGATAGGGCGGTTCCACAGCTCATCGGCGATCAGGACTAGTCATAGGATAGTGCTAACCATCACAATGCCATGTAATTATATGTAATCAATATCTTTCAAACAAGTACACTTGAGACTCTGAGTGACTGTTTTATATAATGAATGGAACAAAGCTCTCTGACAATTTTGGTGTTAATTTGACCAAAATATATCACAACGAAAATCAATGTGACGTATAATCATAGTTTCACAGCCAGGACGTGAAACATGGTTCAGAAGGAGAACATCACATTTGAAATCAACATCTCCAAGTGTAGTTGCTATGCCAATGACAGTGTGTAAAACATTGAAAGCAAAATTGTCAAGAAAATTAAAATTTAATCAATAACACATATAGCCATAATTTCGAAACTTGCAAACCCAATGTTTCATGTTCTTAGAATTTCACCTTTTTGTACAGCTTGGAGGAAATGTGTACACCTCTTATTTTGTTGACCTTATAGCACAAGGGCAAAATATATCCACCCTATGTTTAACGATCCTGATACCCATATTCAATTATTATCTCGATGTATAAATTGATCAATCCCTGTGTCAATAGCCCTAATCCAATTGTAATTGTTTTTTCTTTCTAAACAATTCCACACCAATAATTCCTTCAAGTTGTCGGTGTATTAAACATTTAACAGATTATTCATTTGACAAAGCAAAATTTTACAGAAATTCACACGCTTCACACGACACTTCCGCTGTGGCTGAGACAAATGTCATAGTGGAGCTCAGCAGAAAGCGCAATGAAATTACCAATATATAATTTCTAATACTGAGTTTGATGATGTTTTTTGGTCGATTTTGTACATTATCATAATAGTTTATACGTATATTGTTTTTATTATAAATATTTTAGTTTTTTTCCCCATTCTTATCATATTACCAAACTTGTTTGGTTGGAACAAACATAATATTAATAATAATGCATCCCAAAATGTTTTCTTGCACTGCGTTCACGTGGTCTTTCTCCAGTCACCAGTCAATGTTTCATGTTCTTAGTATTGCACCTTTTTGTACAGCGTGCAGTGTGCATTCACGTGGTCTTTCTCCAGTCACCAGTGTGCGTTCACGTGGTCTTTCTCCAGTCACCAGTGTGCGTTCATGTAGTCTTTCTCCAGTCACTAGTGCGTCACATAGAACCCTTGGGATTTATCGATAAGAGTAGGGGGAAACCCCGGTCCCGGGCCTTCTGTTCTGGCGCCCGTATCACCCAAACGGGTTGGGTGGAGCCGTAAAACCCCAATCACTCACTCACTCACTGTAATCTTTCTCCAGTCACCAGTGTGCGTTCACGTGGTCTTTCTCCAGTCACCAGTGTGCATTCACGTGGTCTTTCTCCAGTCACCAGTGGGCATTTCACCAGTGAGCATTCATACGGTCTTCCTCCAGAACCAGTGTGCATTCACGTGGTCTTTCTCCAGTCACCAGTGTGCGTTCACATAGTCTTTCTCCAGTCACCAGTGTGCATTCACGTAGTTTTTCTCCAGTCACCAATGTGCATTCACGTGGTCTTCCTCCAGAACCAGTGTCATTCACGTAGTCTTTCTCCAGTCACCANNATGTGCAT
>KB309045.1:43773-108658 GCA_000328365.1 Capitella teleta
TGTGGTGACTTTTTGACCAGGTGAGAGCGCCGTATGTGATGTGTGGGATGATGAGAGATTGATAAATTGTTAGAAGGATGTGTTGTGGAAATTGGTGCTTGAGTCTTGTGATATTTTTGTGTTGACTTTGTTTATGTGAGGTTTGAATGAAAGGTGTTTGTCAATGATGATGCCGAGGAAGTTCGTGTGATCAACGTTTTGTATTTTGTGTGAATTAATGTATAGGTCTGGAGGTGTGATTTTTCTCTGTGGTGTGTGGAATGTGATTGAGTTTGTTTTTGTGGCGTTGAGTGAAAGTTTATTTGTGCAGAACCATTTAAAGACGTTGTTTAATTCATTGTTGAGGCTATTTGTGGAGAAGTTTGAGTTGAGTGAGGTTATTAGTGTGGTGTCGTCGGCATAGGTTATGAAATCAATTGAGGAAGAGCTATTGGGAAGGTCGTTAATGTAGATGAGGAAGAGGAAAGGGCCAAGAATGGAACCTTGCATACCACCATAGACAGTAGTACACAGCGCCCGGCCTTGTTATGCAGTTGGGTAGCACTGCAGAGTCACTGAAGAATCACAATTATAATTCACAATCATAACGCCCGTGGCCTGATTGGGTCTCGAACCCGGGAATTCGACCCCCACGGTCGGCATAGGATTGCAGTCAGCCGGTTTAACCCACTGATCTATTCGGTGCCCCTTTGTTATTACATGCTACTAGTATGTGTGTGAATTGTATCCATATCAAACGCCCCAGAATTTGACTGAACTTTAAATATCCCGTTTTGTTGCACATTGCACCCATTTCTTGACTTAGTAATCCAAAAAAATGTAATCGATGCTAATCTAATCTATAACAAATTACTAACATTGGGCAACATCTTTCCAGTTGTGCACACAAATTCAATTGCATGCTGCAATGTGTAACACCCAGTTAGGCTAGCATGGACAGAAGGCATCAGAGTGGCCCACTTCAATGATCGATTATCTCCAGTGTTGTTGTGACTCGCCCAGCTGTTCTAAGTGGATGAAGTAGGCCGGAGTACATTGTAAGCGTTATGATCACACCACCGCGAAGTATAGTCCGTTATGATTGCAAACGTTATGAACTTCTGGTGTCTTAGCAAAGAATATAAATCGTACTCTACGTTCTTTGGTCTTAGGTACAGTAGTACAATTACAATTACTAATACAGAGTGATTTAAAAGTTTATTTACAAGTGATGGGGATCATTCTTTGTGGCGTGCTGTGTTACGTTAATGCCTCTGAAAATTCTGCCAAAAGCTAATGAGATAACATTGTGGGATCATTGCATTGAGAACATCCTATATTGTCAATAGGGAGGTTATTGCCTTTTAGGGAGGTTAAAACCAAGCTGATTGCTACATAAACTAACATATGTAAGTGTTTGTAAGTAATGCAGTAAACTACGCCCACTAAAACAGAGATAAACAAAAGTTTTGATTTGGCAATGACGTAATTATTTGTCCATGGTTGTTTAGTATGTTCCCGAACAGCTGTTCTGAGTTGAACGACGATTCATGCGAACTTAGAGCAATGTCTAACGAGCAGACCACCGCCAAACACAAGACCACGGAGCTGCTGAAACTGGGTGCGCGTTACATGTTGCTCTGTGTATTTCTGTAATATTTGGACCTTGTAATAAAAGGACCCTGGGATCGAAAGGCTAAAATTAATTTATAGGAGGCGCTGCTCCAATTATGACGTAATCTTTGTTTGGTATACTTGTGGCCCGCGATTTCAAAGAAATGGATTCATAGGAGAATGAATGAATGAATGACAATTTATTTTCTATAGCGTAAAATCCAAATGTTTGCTCTAAACCCTGATACAATATACGGAATGAATTGCATAAAAGAAGAAAAAGGTGGGTCTTCAGATGTTAAAAAAAAAAAGATTCAACAGTTTGTGCATGTTTGACATGTGGTTGCAACGAATTAAAAAGGAAATGTCCTCATTACTTCTATTAATACGAATAATAAAATACATAACATCAGTACATATTATGTGCGTGCGGTGCGGGGGGGGGGGGAATCAGGGTACGCCAACAGTTAATTCAATAATAATATTAACGGTTCGTACTCTGATTCTGCTGACATGTTCGTTGTATATGAACTCATTTGCCGAATGTCGAAATGTGAACACGCAAACGTTAAATATTGCGATGAAAGGGAAGTGTTGACCTTGAGGACACAACTGATCGGGGATTTTCTAGAGTTAGACCCCGGAGCCAAACCGATTTAATCTCCAAGTCAGTCGATCAGAATCCGAGTCAGCTTAGTCAACTCTGGGGTCTAACCAACTGTCCACCTTGAAGAATGCCACATTCAGTCTGATCTTCCATCTCCGAATCCGGGAACGTTGCCATGCAGCTCAGCACTGTCAGTCAATACTGCGAATACATGTACACTCGACAGGTCAATCATGTAGTGGGCAGTCGGATCGAACGAAGACGTTTGTTTGGTCATAACAAATGGAAACACATGCCATTACTCCATTACACCATGCACATTGAGTATTGTAGATTGCATCACTTTTATAAGATTTGTTCTTTTCTTTTGCTACTACAACCACAAAATATGTCTCTTAGATACATCTTCTTAGATGGGTCACATAATTATATATAGTAAAGGCTCATACACGTATTACTATACAAACGGTATGCAACGCACACGAATGGTGCAATTTCTTGGTTTCTGCGAATGAATTGTTGACAATTATGAAATGGATACGCATCCATTGTGATGCTATCAAGCGTGAAATTACTGCAGGGGAAATAAAAAGAAACACCACACGGCATGTATACTGCATGTAATTGCAGGTGAGTTAAAGGTGCGTGAACTCACAATGTAGACAACTATACCATTATTATTATTGTTTTCTGTGCACTTTGCGATCGAAAAGAAACAGAATGAAATAATTTAAGATAATTAAACACGAAGATTATCTCAAGGATTTAGCATGTCAACTAATTCATCCTTGATAAATTGATACCATATCATGAACACATGATTATGATAGCAGTATAGGTTTATTTGGATAATAGCGTAGTTACTATGCTATATAGTGAAGTGAGGTATTTCTGATCATAATAATATTATATGTAATTGTTATTGGTTTTAACCACACAATAAAAGGTAAACACAGACGTCATATATACCGACAGAGGGGAATAATGAAATATGATACTGGCGCACGCTGTGGAACTCTTATATATACACTTGGGATGGAACTTTGATTAAAATACAAGACTCGAAATTTCACGAGATGCATTCAAGTCTGCATGCATGCATATCCAACTGTTCAAAGTTTACAGGGTTAAGAGAGCAGCAACTTGTAGCATGTTTGAGATGCGCGAGTTCAATCAAAGAGCTACTAGCACCGGTTGATTATAGTGGGCGGTTCCGGGCGCTTACAGTGCAACCTTGCTCCGTGCGCTGAAGCCAAGTCAAAAAGTTACCACGAGTCAATTAAATGTCAAATTGGCTTCACAAACTGTAGACAAATTTGTGAATCCATGTATTCAGTGCGCGACCTAATGGTAGTGTAATGTTTCATGATGTTGGTAATTCAATAAGCTTGTCGTTCGTAATAAATTTTAATTAATCATCCGTTCGTCAGATATTTTTTCCAAGAGCTGTGCGAAAGAAGTGCACGAAAGCAGTCTTAGTTTTGCTGCCTGTCATCTAATGTTATATATAATATATAATGTTATATATATCTATGTTATATATAATGACTACTCTTAAGGAGTATTCTCCCAGAGGCTGAGCAACCGTCAATGCACCATTGCGCACCCCTCCAAAATATATAAATGCGGCTTCCCATTTTGTTCGCGTGCGTATAGGGTTTCATTTTACACCGAGGGCAGTATATCAAACTAAGTAGTCTCTGCCCCGAAAGATACTAATACACAGACGTGACAACAGTCCCGTGGCGTACGTAATTTAACTCTTGTAATCGGCTTAATTCATCTTTGGCTTCGACTCAAAAATGGAAATTGCAAAAATATAATCGCACTTTTGAAACGAGAGAAGGTAAGAAGGTATTGCAATTGGATTGTAAATAATCATGCGACTGAATCCGGTTCAAAGGCGCTTTTTTTCGTTTGTTTTTTTTTTTTTTTTTTAGTGCATTTATCATCAATTATGTAGCGCCATTTGTTCTCGAAATATAAAATTACATAAATGCAATACAATCACGAGAATGCAATTATTAATTTCTGAATCAGAATACTCAAACAATACATGCAGTGTTAATCTTTCGAATCCGATTTAAAAAGTATTGTATTTGCTTATTTTCAGAACAGGACATTAGTCCTTTTTGCATTTGATCTCGAATTATACAATTACATAAATGCAATACGAGTAATGCTTATGCAATGAATGATTCATTTAATTATATTCAATTTCAAAATACTCATCAATAGTTCGGCATCTTCGATATACGATTCGATGGCCATTCGATCAGCGCCCCACTGACGGTGACCTCGGTCAAGGGCTCTGACCTTCGCATGAAACGGACGTATATATCGATCCATGTTCAATTGTTCATGTTGTTCCTTATAGAAATGAGCGAAATATTCGATCGACGGGGAAGACAGGGAAGTCCGTCTCAACATGCGTGACGCGCAAATCAGCGCACGTGACCATCAAGCGTGTTTCTGCGGGCGGTATTATTACAGGTAATATTCATCGTTGGGGGTAGGCCGAGGGGGAAGGGGTTGTGTGGAGGTTTTATTTGTATCAAATATTATGTTTTAAATAGCTCTGACGACTGATACACCTCTCGAAGTAGCGTGATCATAAAACAGCGGATTATTTACTACGATTCGAGCTATAATTAGGCCTATATCTCGAAGCAAATACGTAACAACGCCGTCACGGGTCATTGACCGTGTTTGCCGAACGTACATATCTCGCAGGCAGAGGAGATGCATGTCGATAGTCTCGAGGTATGTGTCCTTAATTAATCGGCCATTTGATGAAAGAAGACTTGGAAATAAAACGAGACGAACGCTACACACCTTCGGCCAAAATCGCAAAACAGTAACAACTCATAAGAAATCACAATTTAATCTTGTAATCAAGTACACTCGGGGGATGCTGACACAGTTGATGTTCTTGGAACCGCTAGTCATCATTCGTGTGACTGAGACGCCGCTGACAGTAGGGCGTCGTGATTGATGGCAGAGAAGCGCGTATGTCGATAGAGCAAAGTTCGACTATTCGCGCTGCCCGGGGAAACCTCACGGTCGGTTCCTCCTTCTTCAGTTGTGTGTGGAGCGCAGGAAGCCAAGAGCCTCGCTGGATGCTCAGTCCACTTGATTTGCGAAGCCAACTCACTGACCACAGGTCAGAAGTCACCACTCTCAACTTACTGGACTTGCATCTTAAGCAGTTTGCTAACTCTGTGATTCCTGAATAGGACCAAACGTATTGCAGCATTCGACTTCCCAGAAATCCGGTTTTTAGGCATTTGACTTATGAAATGGATATCAACTTTCATTGAGAAGTGACTTGCGCAATAGTCTGTGAAAGAAACAATGACGAACAGTGAAATATCCGTGTGCCAACGGAACAGGACTGCATGCCGTCCCCGGGAAAAGGGGTGGATCTCTCCGCGATCAGCGGGTCAAGGCCACAGGAGATACACTCTCAGCTGGAGAAATTCAATTCCGAGTGCCTTCGTATTCTTAGCACTGCTTCCCGTCGTCACTTCTCAAGCTACTAGTAAGTTATGGCTTTTAACCTTGGAGTTTTGATAATGCGATCACTTGGGGCTACTTCATTAGCCCCTTTGCTCACGCTTAAGTATTGTAATCGATCGGAACGAAACTGCTACATTTTTGGACCCAAAGTTAAATTGCATTAGCTTTTTGTGACCATTTCTTCAGAAGGTTTTATGCACTCTTGTGCTTGGCACCAAAGCTAAGATCATAAAACTGCCATATTATAGTGTATCAGATTCCAACTGGCAAACAATGCCAGAATAAATATTGTTCAATCCAATCGAATCAAATCGCTTGGACTCATTCAAGGGCAGCAGCATTGTGTAACCGTTACAGCTAGTATACAATTACCGCCTCATTACATAACCGCCAAAGAGCATTACTGAGTTACAAAGAGATGCATGCCTACAAAATTAAGTACTACTGCATTCAAACGGTGTCCTTGGAGAGCGAGGAAAAAATAGCTCAAAGACAATTTTTTGAAGTTAGATTTCGCTCCGCAAGAGTTGTAAATCGCGATAGCTTCAACGATTTGTGTTTACTTGCAAGCGTATCTCGCGGGAGGCGTTAACGATGCTGTGACGGAGATGCAGATGACGCAGTTGCTTCCGGCACGATTACGTAATGCAAGATGCACGATGAAGGAGGCCCGGAGATAAGGCAGTGAACGTCGACCTTGAAATTATCCAACAGCGTGGTCCTGGGCGGCACGAGTTAATTAATTCTGACACTCTTTAAATCATGTGTTGATGATTATTCCGGGTCAGGGATCTGGTGTAATGCATGCTTGTATATAGTTGAACATAAATAATGGTCACAAGTTTGCCCCCCCCCAAAAAAAAAAAAAAAATAAAAAAATAAATAAATAAAATAAGATGACTGCTAGCCAAATGTGAACTTGAGAATGGAGAAAAAACAACGTATACGCAACATGTGTCTCGCGTTGGTCTCGTGGACCAACGCGAGACAATCACTCCGTGGACGGAGTGATTTATAATTTATTCTGTTGTCGAACAGAATGACTCTCAACAGCCCGAATGCATGTTACCTGGCATAACGGCTAATTAGCTTTTAATAACGATAAAACATAACCGCCAATAAAACAACCGCTTTGCCACATTTTCACCGTCCATGGTTATATTGTAAAATATTCTCAAATTGAGCAATGTTGCCCTTTGTGACCGTCTTGTCCAGCAAAAATTCCAGCATGAATTTTATCATTGGATAATGTTTACCCAGCTGACCACGATATTGTGCTTGGCTGAAGTTCTCAGAAGTTTATATTTGTCAAAAAAACTCTTTTTATGCGCCTCAATTGGGAAATGATATAATGTATCAAATACGAGGCATGTTACTGCACGTGGGGATATTTTCATTTTTGTTGCATAAATAAACGGATGAGATGCTGGTCATTACTTGTCCATGACTGAGCGGAGACCACCCCTCAAAGAATGGGAAATAGTGTTGATGAATCAGCTATGAATTCGTGATTCAGTCACACACAAATGAACAAGTGTCAAGGAAATGTCTATAATCATATAAGTCGGCTTGCACTCGTACCATGACGTTAACAACTATTGCAGCTTGCCCCCAAATAATCAAGTCATATACCTAATAATCAGATGTTTTCATGTGTAACATTGGTAAGCATTAGTACCTACGCAAGGCGTTCAATACCCCACAAGGTACGACTCACCTGAGTTTCCAAGGCGTTTTTATAATCACTTTACAGGGTTAAGGTTCCAAATATTACCGTAAGTCTAGCGTATCAAAGTTGAATGGATATTTCTTGCTTTCACATTTTCTTCTCCACATTTTCAAGTTTATTATTATTATTATTATTATTATTATTATTATTATTATTATTATTATTATTATTATTATTATTATTATTATTATTATTATTATTATTATTATTATTATTATTATTATTATTATTATTATTATTATTATTATTATTATTATTATTATTATTATTTAAATAGCTGCTAAATTTTCTGCTTTTTAGAATAAACTTCAAATGTACATTGGAGGACTTCAAAATCTCGATTGTTCGAATCGCCCATCAGACGAATTTGTCCGATTGAACACTACTGTGCTCATGGTGCTGATATACATTCTATCAACATCAGCACGATAATGGGATTAACTGTTCTGATACAGGTTGATATCAGCACAGATGTCGGAGCCTGTATAAAGTAGAGACCCTTTAATAATAAGATGTCTAGTATAAAGGAGTTGTAAGGAAAAAGAGATGCACACTGGTACTGGCTATTACAGTTCACTGGTCTCCGGCGCTACTGAAAAGAAGCACCGGCACACACCGATGAAGGCTCACCCCTATTTTGGTACATCCATTTCACACGATTTCACATGACGTCGGAATTCCCAAGATGGCTCACTATGCGAGGGGAGTGAATAGTGCGCGATGAAAGTATTCAAAGCATTTTAAATTGGTGTTATTGAGACAAATCACAAATGTACTGCAATAGCCTACATTGTACATGGTGCATGTACATGTACTGGTTTTGTTGCAAATCTTTATAAAGAAACCCATTAAAAATATTCGCTACTTATAGCTGCCTCGTCTCTTGAAATCAAATACGCGCAATTTTCAATTTTCATGGTGGTACATGTAGAAGAGGTTTGCTAGTCTATAATAGTACGTTGTTCCACAATCTCAACGGTTTGCAACTGAAGGCGAAAATATAAACGGACCTTAAAACAAGTTAAGAGCGCCAAACGTTATGATTTCATATAAAGTGTGCGTTATGATTGACTGTTGACACGTGCTTCGTTGGCTTCAAGTCACTTTCTCGTTGGAGAGCTGCCAAAATTCAATCCATAATTTCTCTGTTTTCTTGCAGATTCTTCTTGTACGGAGAGTTGTGGATTGCGTGATTTCCAATGCAGCTCAGATTGCGCCTGCATCCCGGAGCACTGGAAATGCGACCGTGACCTGGATTGCGTGGATGGCTCAGACGAAGGCGAATCCTGCGGTACGCTCATTACTCAATCATAACGTCTCCATCGATATCTGCTCTTGATTCTGGCAATCTTTTAACCTTGCACCCAATTACATGTGATTCATGGGATCAATAAAAATGAGAACTCCCTTAAAAATTTAATTTATAATGGATCAATATATTCAATTATCTGTTTTCACATTTCTTTCATTATTTTTTAGATTACCGCAGTTGTAATTCCCTAGAATTCCAATGTGATAATTTGAAATGCATTTATCGGCGCTTTGTCTGCGATGGTGATCTCGACTGTGAAGATGGGTCTGATGAACAAATGTGCAGTAAGTCTGATGACCCCTTCCTGGCTGTACACCCTCTCTGAATGCCATTTATTTATTCCCTTTTAGTTAATTACGATTGCAGACCTGGGGAGTGGGCGTGCCCTGTTAACGGGAAGTGTATCCCTCTGGAAAAGGTCTGTGACAATGTGAATGATTGTGACGACGGAGGGGACGAGGGTATCGAATGTGGTGAGTACTTGCTTTCAGATTCAATCCTCAATGCTGTCATCTGTTGCTTTACACAGGCACCTCAATATGCTCTGCATTGTCGTGTGGGCATTCCTGTCACTCCTCTCCACTTGGAGGATTCTGCGTATGTCCGACCGGATTCGTGTTGAGTAATGACAACAGAACTTGCACCAGTGCGTGAATCAATGCCTTCTAAGGGAGCATACAGTTTTATATATTATGTTTCAGATGATAATGAATGTAACCGCTGGGGAACTTGTGACCAAGCCTGTGTCGATTCAGTTGGTTCTTACACGTGTTCCTGTAAGGAGCCTTACCAGTTGGCAGATGATGGTTTCAAGTGCGAAGTACCTGGAGAGTGTGAGGTCTTTCATTTGACCTTTTGACCTTCCCTCATGTTCTATTTTAACGCAGCCGCCATCCCACAAGTCTATTTCCTCCAAAAGGACAAAATCACAAGCGTCCGTTGCTCCGGGGGACCTGCTCGTCAGGTGGCGACCACAACCAAAGCCTCAGCGTTTGATTTCCACTTTGAGCGGAAGAAGTTGTACTGGGTATCTGAGGACCAATCACAAGTGAGTATTCACTGAGAGGGCTTGCTGTTTGACAAACCAGGGTTGCGCAGATCAATGAAGTGGATGTCAACAACGGAGGCAACCTACGGGTCATCCCCTTGAAGGGAGTGATCAACGCAGTGGCCATTGCGGTTGACTGGCTCTCCAACAACATCTACGTGGTTGACCAAGAGGGTCGCAAGGTTGATCTGGTCAACATCGACTCTGGATTTCAGAAGACCTCCCAGAATTTCCTCATGACTCCTGCCGATATTGCGGTCGATCCTAATGTGGGGTAAGCGGTCATTCTGTTGTCATCGCAGGCGGTTAATATTGTTCATTGGCAGGGAGGTGTTTCTGATTGACCAAGGGAAGTCCCGACCATCCTCACCAAGAGACCAAGCCGTCATCATCCGTTTCTATGGTGATGGAATCATGAGGGAAATACTGGTCAGCGATAAAATGAGCGCGCCATCAGGTCTGGCGCTTGATTACATCAACCAGAGAGTGTACTGGACAGACGTGCACATGGACCACATCGAATCAGTTGACTATAACGGTCGCAATAGGTATGCAGCGTTGGCATTCAAAGCTTCTCTGCATTACGATATCGTTCAATTTGCAGGGTGAACATAGCTCAAGGTCGTCAGTACACTCCTCATCCACTCGGCATTTCCTTGTTTGAAGACAAAATCTACTACAGCGATAAAACACACATGGCTGTGTATCAAGCATCAAAATACCACAATGCTGAGGATAAGACTGAATTGTTCATTGATCGTACACAACCAGTGTTAAGCGTCAAAGTACTTCATCCAATGAGGCAGCCAAGATGTACGATTCATCTGTTCTTTCCTCCATTTCATTAATCAATCTTCATTTCAGTGAGAACGCCGTGTCAGAATGCAACTTGTGAGCAGATGTGTGTTCCATCTCACATTGCTAATGATCGTGACGAGGGATACCGCTGCGCTTGTAAGCGCGGATTCCAGTTAAACGAAGATCTCATCCACTGTCAGGGTAATTACTAGCGCTCACCTCTTTGATTCAGTGGCTATCATTTCAATCCGCAGAGATTGAAGATTTTCTCCTGTTTGCCTCTGCTAATGCTGTGCGTGGAATTCCCTTTGGAGCATCTGGGAGCTTGGAGGAGGCAATGGTTCCCGTGGCGGATCCCAAGAAGTTTCGTCCAAACTATGTTGCGGTTGATGCTGATCCAACAGAAGGATACGTTTATTACTCAGAAGTACGCAAAGACACAGTGTATCGTGTGCACTTGAATGGAACTGGTAGGATATTATACAAACTATTGGCAGTTCTGTTGAGTGTTTTTATTTTTTTAGGGAAAGAGATTGTGGTGCCCAGAAACATTCGAGGAGTTGAAGGTATCTCTGTCGACACCGTCTCAAAGACACTTTTCTTTGTGGACAACATTCTTGGTCTCATTGCCGCTGTGCGACTTCAAAACTTTGAACACCGTAAAGATTTGATTACAGGGCTTGGAAACCCAAGAGCGATCGTGGTTAGCTCTGATCTTGGGTTAGTGATTTAAATGCATGTAACAGAATGCACTCAACAAAATGCATTATTGCTTTTCTCTTCAGCTATATGTTCTGGACCGAGTGGCTTCGCTCGAGTCGGCAGACGCCACGAATTGGCCGTGCTTTCATGGATGGTACGAACATCACGTACATCCGGCAGCATGAGCTGGGTTGGCCCAATGGCTTAGCTCTGGACATATCCCGCCTGTGGTGGTGTGACGCCCTGTATGACAGGTCAGTTTCACCCATTTCGTGATGTCATCTGAAAGTTCTCCTTCAGAATTCAATCTTCGCATCTCGATGGCTCAGATCTGCGGACCATTACTGGTCAGAAGATAGGCCACCCATTTGGTTTAGCCATCTACCAAGGTCAGATTTTAATCTCTTTCAGTACGTATCCAATCTCTTCCTTCTCAAGGTTGGATTTACTTTGGTGATTGGCATTTACTTGGCATACATCGCATCAACATTCAACAACCGACCGAGCAGCAAATCGTCTGGCGAGACACAGCCAAGATTCACATGCTCAGGGTTTATACGAAAAACATGGCATGTGCGTCTTTATTGAAGCAGAATCCACAGGGAATAATTTTCTCCCTTCCACAGATAACAGGTCTCCATGCAACAAAAATAACGGCGAATGCAGTCATTTCTGCTTCTCAGTCAGTTCACCTGGACTCTTTGGCATCACCTTGCGTCACTGCGGATGTCCGGAGGGAATGATGATCAACACAACCAACCAACGCACGTGCATAGACGACCCTTCAGCGATTCCCTCGTGAGCAAAATGTCTTTATTACTCCCTTAATTCACACTGTGTTTCACAGACCTCGATGTCCTAACAATAACTTTGAGTGTGGCAACGGACGTTGCATATCGCGACACTATTTGTGCGATGGTGATAACGATTGCCATGACAATACCGATGAAGCTGATTGTTCTGGTATTCATTCAATTGACTTTTAATTGTTTGTTAATTTCATCCTTCTCAGCCCACACATGTCGTTCCGGGCGTTTTCAGTGCAACAATGGCAAGTGTTTATCGCGTCGTTTAAAGTGCAACGGCGTTGACAATTGTGGCGATCAATCAGATGAACTCAATTGCCGTGAGTTCTAGTGCCGTTCCCTCCTGCATTTAATCAGTATCTGTTGACAGCTGAGCGCAACTGTTCGTCGTGGCAGTACAAATGCACCAACGGAGTGTGCATCTCAAAGCGATCGCTGTGCGACACAACTAATGATTGCGGAGATGGCTCAGACGAACTCTCCAGCGTTTGCGGTTCGTCTTGATAGCTGAGTTTTTCTTGGTCTTGATGTCTGTTTTCACAGCCAATAAAACTTGTTCACCAAATCAGTTTTTGTGCAACAATGGACGCTGCATCTCCAGTCGTTGGCAGTGTGACGGTGACAACGACTGCTATGACCACAGTGACGAAGCCACGTGTGCCAACATAACCTGCTCCTCCTCAGAGTTCCAATGCCGCCTCGGCCACTGCATCTCAAAGCGTCTCGTTTGCGATCAGCGGTATGACTGTCTTGACGGGTCTGACGAACACAACTGCAGTAAGTGAACATTGGACGATGCATGTGGCTTCACATGACCTCTGACCTCAGCCACCAGGGCCCCTGGACAGTGCCTGGACACGGAATTCCAATGCGGCAGTGGATCTTGTATCCGTGCACAGTGGAAATGTGACGGACAAAATGATTGCGAGGATGGATCTGATGAGGCCGGTTGCCGTGGGTTTATTTTGTATGCATACCGTTGCCATGGTAATGAGTGCCGTCCTTTGCAGCTGAGGCAACGTGTGGCGCCACTCACTTCCGATGCGACAACGGGCGCTGCATCTGGCAGAGGTGGGTCTGCGATGGAGACAACGATTGCGGAGACAACTCTGATGAATCTGTTACCCAGACGTGTGGTTCGTGCACCTCCTCTTGATCACCATTGCTTCTTCATCATATCATTAATTTCAGCCCCGAAGCCTTTCTCTTGCCCCTGGAACGAGTGGGAGTGCCCTGGATATCAGACCTGCATTCCCGTTCGTCAGATTTGTGATGGCACACCTCATTGCCCCGATGCCGATGACGAGAGTCCTCTGTGCAGTTGAGTGCTTGTCTTGCTTCCCACACACGCCTCTCATTGTCCATGCAGATGAAGATCGCTGTTACCGAGGCAACGGCGGATGCAGCCACAGGTGTCGCAATTCACCGTTTGGAGCTCAGTGCTTCTGTCCGCAGAACATGGAATTGAACGACACCAAGATCTGCGTTGGTAGGGTTCATGGAGAGAACTGTTTCCTATGTAAGTTCATATTCACAGAGAGAAATGAATGTTCAACGCCCGGGATGTGTGATCAGACGTGTGAAGACTCCAAAGATGGATATAATTGTGGCTGCATCGACGGATACACATTGGCTCCAGATGGAAGAACATGCAGAGCCAAAGGTGGGTTTGGAAATAGAGAAAGATTATTGACCAAGCTTCATTTTTAACAGGTGTCGATCCACCTTATGTGTACGCAATTGCTAGCGGGGCCATCTATCTGTCACCTTTGACCCAAGATCTCACTTTTGAATCCGTTGATCTTTCGGAAGAAACTCGATTGTATTATGTGGCTGTTGACATGCCAGGGAAACAACTTTTGATGTTGGATTACTCTCCGACTGGAGGCTTGTTGGCAATGGACCTTGGCAGCTCTGCTTTGAGATTAGTAGGCTTTATGATTTGTGATTGGGAATTGCTCTGATCTGTTATGTTTAGTTGATCAGGGGAGCGGTCTTTAACAATGCAATTGCTGTGGATTGGATTGGACGTAATGTCTACTGGATGGACATGTGGCTCAAGCATGTTGTGGTTTTCAATATGGACAGCTCACACAGGGCATCGGTCATCTCTGAGAACATCACTTACATGTCTAATCCAGCCATTGACTCTCGTGAGGGGTGGGTTTATTTTCATTCACCTTTGGTGCGATCATATTGTGGAATTCCTCAGAATAAGACGAATATTTTGGTCGGGAAATATGATCATCGAAAGCGTTGGACTGGACGGATCTGACCGCAAGGTCATTGTCTCCGATAAAATTGGCAAAATTACCAGCCTGACGATTGACCTTCCCGCCAAGCGACTCTATTTCAGCGACCGCTTATTGAACCACATTGAGTTCTGTGATTACGATGGTAGTCGAAGAACAACTCTGCTAGCCAACAGTCATGTTAGCCTCTTGCCATTTTCTCCAAACGTCATTTTTACCATGTTTCTCTCAGTTTGTGGTAAATCCTCAGAGTCTGCAAGTGTTTGAAGACAGAATTCTGTGGCTTGAACACACGACTTCACAGATTCACAGCTGCAACAAATTTACTTGTGAAAACCGAACGTCGACTGTGAGCCTCTCCAAGAGCAGCGGAATCGCTCGTGCGATGACAGTGGCGCACGCTATGCTACAACCCAACTGTGAGTGTATGAGGTGCAAATGCGTGCATTCCTTATTTATTACTATATCAGCCACCAATCCTTGCGCTGGGCAGTGCTCATACCTCTGCCTGCTTTCTCCTACTGAGCCCAGAGGCTTCAAATGTGTTTGTCCTCATGGAGCTCTGGACTCATCGACTGGAGAATGCGATGAAGGTGCGTCTCTCAGCAGCTTGTTGTGCACTGCATTTTGGGGTTTTTGCGATTCACAGATCGTGGGGAGTTCCTCATTTACAATCAGGAGAACTTCATCGGAAGCTTAGAGTTTGATTCAACTCCTGAGAACCACAGCAATGTGGAGCGCTTCGTGTCGCACGCTATGGCCCTCAATGCCGAACCCATCAGAGACGTAGATTACGACAGCGAGTCAGACATCCTTTATTTCATCAGAAATAGCGATGCCACTCCTGACGTGAGAATCTTAAATCGAAGTTGACCTCCACGCCTGACCTTTGTTTCATGCAGGGCCAACTGCACATGATGTTAATGAATGAGAGTCGGATCTATGCCTGGTCACCTATTATCTTCCCTGGTGGTGTCATCTCACTCGCTTTTGACTGGACAGCTCAGAACCTCTTCTGGGGAAACCGACTGCAGCCCTCCATTCACGTACTTCGCCGCTCAGGTCAGGAGTCAGTTCTCCTGAAGACAGGGGTCGCTGACCCTGTGGCCATGTGCGTGGACCCTGGACAAGGGTAGGTCATTAGCTGTCTAGGGGCTGACCCTTGATTGTCAATTCATGCAGGAAGCTTTTCTGGCTGGATGAGGGAGGCCCTGGGGTGCCACGGAAATTGGCTTCAATGAACTTTGACGGCTCTTCCCCGATGGTGCTGGTCAATCACAGTCTCCTTCATATGGACATGATATCATGTGACACCGTTAACCAGGAGATCTACTGGTCTGACTCCTATGCACAGAAGGTACCTCTCTCTCTCCCTTTCATTCCTAGTACCGACCCCCTTCTTGCAGATCATGAAATATTCCGTTGCAACGGGTCAAGTGAGAGATGTGATCAGCGGATTGTCCAAACCTCAGGGCCTGACTCTATTCAACGCTACACTCTACTACTCAGACATGAATTATGAAACTGTGAATTCTTTTGATTTGGCAACGCAACAACGGCGTGTTTTAGCACAAAATATTCGCATATTCCAGCTGAAAGCATTCAGCAGCCGACATCTGAGTGGTGAGTTTCCCTCTCTCCTTATCTAACGCCATTTGAAATCCTTCTCTTTGCAGGACCCACTACAGCTTGTTCTAAAGACAACAACGGCTGTCAACATTTCTGTCTCCTGGGAGATAACCGTCAGGCGAAATGCCGCTGTGCAGTTGGATCTGTGCTGAATGCTGATGGGAAAACATGCTCTGGTGCGTAATATATTCACTCTGTTCAGCATTTTATACTTTATCTTCAGGAGTGAGTGAATTTCTGGCTGTCTCTCTGTTGAATTCGCTTCACGGCTACAAGACAAAGGGAACACACAATGAGGCGTTTCCCCCCATCGGAGGCAAATTAGGTAAATTTGAAGCTTATACCTGATCCATCAAGACAATTGAACCCGCAGCAAAGAACATCTGGAGTATAGCGGCGGACATAGAAGGAAAAAGCATCTTCTTGGTGTCTTACCAGGACTCACTGCGGAATATGGAACTGCGTAGATTCAAATATGACACGGTTCAAATCATTCCGCTACAGAAATCCATGCAACGCTTCATGCTGAAAGCCGTGTCTTACGATTGGGTCGCCAGTGAGTGAACAATGATTGCTGCTGTTGCTCACCAAACTATGCTATGTTGCAGAGAATCTCTATTATATTGACGGCTACGTGTCTCCGTATTTGGTGGTATGTCGGCCTGACAGCACTCACACCTCTGTCCTGCTGACACTGACACCGACCACGAATAGAGGACGCTTTCAATTGGCTATGGTCATGGCTGTGAACCCGGCCAAGAGGTGAGTCATCTGGCTGCTTCATCACTGTCTACTGTGAGGGTTTCTTCAGGTACTTGTACATCCTCCAGAAGAACAGTTTGTCCAGAGCGTTGCTGGATGGCTCCAATATGACTACTCTGATTAGCTCTGGAATCCAACAACCAACAGCCATCAGCATTGATCTCGACTCGGGAGACGTCTACTGGACGGATACTTTGATTGATGCTATTCAGGTGACGCAAGCAATTGGGCATCTGAGATTCTCATTGATTCCTTTCCTCAGAAAATCAATTTCAACGGAGGGAATCGGCAGTATGTTCGCTCTAACCTCCCAAACCCAATGGGTCTTGCAGTTGGAGACCAAAAGATATATTGGTCCGATGGGAACTTGGAAAAGGTAGAACGAGTTAACCGACCGAAATTCCAAATCATTGGGTGAAATTTCTCATCCAACAGATCTTTGTGGTGAACATAACCTCGCCAAATGAAGACCCTCTGGTGTTTCACAGTGGGCTGAAAAATTTGAAAAGTCTTGCGTTATTTGGTCCCAATATTCAGAAGCCAATTAGTGAGATTGAATTTTGTAATATTTGTCTACTGAGACTGAAAATATCGTTTGTCTTTGAGGTGATAATCCATGCGTTGAGAATAACGGTGGTTGTGAGCAGTTGTGCTTTGCCCTTCCTTCTAACAATGAGCCACGTTGTTACTGTGCTAATGGAATCTTAGACACGGATGGAAAAACATGCACTTGTAAGCTGCCCTATAGTTTATCTAATATCTCTTTGGGAATATTTTTATTTTAGCCCAAAATGAGTATTTGATCTTTGCGTCTGGTGAAACAGTCCAGAGCTTGAATCTAGACAGCAACGTCACAGTACGCAAGACAGCCTTCCCTTCAATTCGGGGCGCATCAAAGGCTGTTGCTCTTGATTTTGATGCGGTCAATGAAGTCATATACTTCACTGATGCAACAGCTAAAAAAATTCTGAAAGTGACTGGTCCTGACTGGAACCACGTGCGTGACTTGATGGTGAACACAGAAGGTAGAAAGCGCTCGCTCTGATCAAATGTTGACGTTGGTTATTTCAGCTGAGCCAATTGGCAGTCCGGAAGGATTAGCGTTCGACTGGATCAGCCGACGTCTGTACTGGTCAGACAAGAAACTGAACACGATTTCCACAGCAAAGGAGGACGGCACTCAGCGGTCAACTCTCATACGTGTCTCTAAACCACGCGCCATCGTTTTGGATCCTTGCAATGGGTAAGAATGGTGTGGTTACTGTTTCAGAATCATTGCACTGTTGCACTGTTGGCAGGCGGATGTTTTTCTCATCTTGGGGCACCAACCCTGGCATTGAGAATGCTACGATGGCCGGCCACCAGAGGACATCACTGGTCAGCACTGATGTCCACTGGCCAAATGGCTTGACCCTGGATGGGGAGAAGCTGTACTGGGCAGATGCATACTTGTAAGGTATTGACCTACTGTATCGCTGTAATAAAATTTATTTTAACCAGGGATAAAATTGAAAGAATTGGCACAGATGGGATGTTCAGGGAGGTCATTGTGGAGCACGTACTGCACCCTTTTGCACTGACCGTCTTTGACCATTACTTGTACTGGACAGACTGGACACTAAGTGAGTTCAGAATTGCCGCCATCATCAGTGACTGACCTCTTCATTGCAGAGGGCGTGTTTCGTGTGCAGAAGCACACAGGCGAAGGTCAGAAGGTTATGGTCAGGGACTTGCGCAATCAACCCTACGACATCCATGTGTACTCTGCGAATCGCCAACAAGAATGTATGAAACTGCTGCTGGTGATTGTCGTCAATGACTGTTGTGTTAATTGCTACAGGTGATAATCCTTGCACTCGCAATAACGGAGGCTGCAGTGACATTTGCCACCCGGGACCTGAGGCGTCCACTGTGTGCTCATGTCCTGACCACACTGAAACGGTGATCGGCAACAACGCCAAGATGTGCATCCCCGCCACCCACAACTGCACTGACGATAAATTTGTCTGCCGGAATGGAAGGTGCATTGAGTATCGTTGGATCTGTGATCTCGATGACGATTGTGGCGATGGGACTGATGAGGACCCTCAGCTGTGTGGTAAGGCGCTCGATGTGCTCCCTGCTCCTCTTCACTCCTCTTTCCACAGCCGATCACACATGTCCTCCCACCAAATTTGTTTGCGCCAACTCTCGTTGCATCCCCCTGTCATGGCGTTGTGATTTTGACAATGACTGCCGCGATAATTCTGATGAAGAGAACTGTCGTACGTAGCTGATTAATCAATTGCAATGAAATGTTTAATAAGCCAGCCTTCAGCATTTCCTACCTGTGGACCGGATCAGTTTCAGTGCTCTAACCATTATTGCATTGACCAAGCAGACCGATGTAATGGCATCCCCAACTGTGGCGACGGGAACCGAACTTCGGATGAAATTGGCTGCCGTGAGTTTCCTCCGTGCTGCTGTGCTCACTTATCATGTATTTCATTTCTCAGCTCCAATGACATGTCCGCCTACCTTACTGAAATGTGCGACAACCAACATCTGCGTGGCTCGCAGGTTCCTCTGTGATGGCGACAATGATTGCGGGGACAATTCAGATGAGGATGCTCTAACGTGTCAGGAAAGACCATGCGATGACGGTGAGTTGTGTACTCATTGACCTTTGCATCAGGTGACCTCTTTCCAGGTGACTTCCATTGCGTTACTTCTCACCGCTGCCTGCCTGCCTCGTGGCATTGTGATGGAGATAATGACTGTGGTGATGGATCAGATGAACTAGAGGAGATATGCAGTCAGTGTCCTTCTTGTCACTTCACCCTGGAGTAATAAATTACCTTTACAGGGCACCCGAACCGCACTTGCTTTGGCAATCAGTTTACCTGTGACAACGGACGCTGCATCATTGACCGTTGGATCTGTGACGGAGACAATGATTGTGGCGATGGCTCAGATGAGGCAGAGTCCCTTCAGTGCAGTGAGTTCACTGTCCTCCCATGAATCCTGCTTGTATCTCTTTTCAACAGACCTAAGGACTTGTCCTCCTAATACATTTACCTGCAATCAGACAAGCGATCAGCTCTATGCTCGCTGTATTCCTCAGCAGTATGTCTGTGATGGAATCCTGCACTGCGCCCAAGGAGAAGATGAAATGCAGAACTGCCCTGAGAGGTTTGACCTTCTGACCTCTCGCTAAACAGAGTTCAAATTAACTCTATTTAAAGGACATGTAGCGGAGATGAGTTCAAGTGTGACAATGGCATCTGCATAACGAATTACTACAAATGTGATCATGATGACGATTGCAGTGACAACTCTGATGAAGAGAATTGTGGTGAGAGGGTTAAGCAAGGGGCGTTGTGGTGGTTAATTGTGATGTTTGCAGCGTACCCAACCTGCAACCCTGATACTCAGTTCACTTGCGACAACGGGCGCTGCGTTTCACGTTACTTTGTCTGCGATGGTGACAACGATTGTCGTGACGGCTCTGACGAACAGGACGAGATATGTTGTGAGTGCCCTCTTCTTCTGCTCCTCCCCCCTTTTACTCCCTCTACCCTCAGTGACCCCTGCCCCCACCTGTCCGGGGGGACAATTTCGGTGCAATAACGGAGAGTGCATCCAGTATAAGTTTGTGTGCAACAAGAACCCTGACTGCTCCGATGAATCTGATGAGCCTCCGCACTGTGGTAGGCGCCTCTCTTTAATCCCTTCGCTCACTCAACCTCTCCCTCACACAGGGGTCAATGAGTGCGATTCAGAGTATCATTGGTGCGAACATACTTGTGTCGACACGATGGTCAACTTCTACTGCGAGTGCAACGACGGATATCGGCTCAGATCCAACCAAAGAACTTGCCAAGGTGACATTTTAAAATTTCCTTCTTAGTAAAATGACAATTTCTTATTTAAATTGCATTTGGATTCTGTAGATCACTTTATTTATGTGGAATTCACATTGCATTTCACTTCAGTAAGCCCTCTTGTTTCTTTGAATCGAAATGAGGATTTGTTGATTACCTGTAATTTTCAAATTTACTCAATTAATAGTTGCCGATTTTTAATGACCCTGAACTGCTTTTTTTTGCACATATGCAATTTATTACTCTACGTCATTTATAGGGCATGCAAGCATGAACGTTGATTTTTTTTCATGTGTAACACAATCCAGTAAAACCCTATTTATTAGGTGCTACACTTGCGATTTATTACATAATAATTATAGGCGCAACCGTTATTTCATTTTAAGTAACTTCACACCAAGTGCTTTTTGGTTGTTGCTTTTTTCTAAACTTTATAACTTCTGGATTTCTTGGTAAGGCTCTTTTTTTGGGGGGCACGTGTTATTGTATTTCGTTAAATTCGATAAATCGTTGATAAATATTCCTTTGATATTTGTTGGTTGGCTGTGTGGAATTCAGTGCACCGTAATCAGCAGTCTTGAAGTAACAGGTAATTGGCATAGTAAGACAGATAAAATACCACAATTATTGTATTTTTCATCTTTTATTTCAACTCGCAACATGAGAAAGAGAAAAAAAATTCTACCAAGAAAAAAGAAAGAACAAGATATGTATTTTTATGGAAGACATGTGTCACTTTTCACATCACAAACTCTGGTTGCTGAGAATTCCTTTTCCTAAATTGGATTATAATAAAGTCATATGGAAAAAAAAATATATATAAAAAAACACACACACAATCGGTTGAATCCTGGCCATGTTAAGTATGCTATGATAACTGAATAAAACAAGGAGAAAAAGGGTGGGAAATTACATAAGAAATTTATCAACAATGGAATGAATGGAAAAATCATGTAAAAATGAAGAAATCACACACTGCTTGCGAAAAATGAAACAAACAAAATATTTTACCCTAAGGAGTCATGGACGAATAGGTTAAAGGCCTATGTACAGGTGTAACATATAATTGAGAATCACAAAAACGAAAAAAAAAAAGATATTGAAAAATGTAAAGTACCCTGATGTTTTGCCAAAGAAGTTGCTCTGTCATAAATTTTAGTCCCGCTCGGGAGGAATCATAACGGTACCCAGTGCGTTATGATCACTCGGAGGCGGCCACCTGGGCTGCCCTGAAAGCGCTGCTGTCGAAGCCGGTCTGCGGCCCGTACTCGTTCTCCAGGGAGTCGTTGTCAGAGTCGTCCTGGGCGACGCCGGCAGTAATCGGCTGGTAATCTTCCTCTTCCTCCAGAGTTGTGTTGCGCACGATTCTCTGGACGACCTGAGGCTTACGACGCGAGCGCCCTCTAGGGGCGGCGGCAGGCGGCGACACCGACGCTCGCTCTTCCATCTCCTCTTCCTTCTTTATCGAGAGATCCTGGGGAGACGCAGGGTTGCTGAGAGACAGGTTCATGGCTGAGACCTCCTCGTCCTCGGGACTAGTGCACGACCGCGACTCCTCGTTCTGCTGCCGCATGGCCTTGAAGATGCTCTCAGGACCCCCCTCGTGGTTGAGGAAGCGCTGCATCATCTGGTCCTTGCTCTCCTGCAGATTTCCCGATAGCGGAGGGAAGCCGTGAGCGCCGAAGAGCAAACTACGGGGAAGCAGTTGGCTCATATCTGGCATGAGACCTTGGGCAGGGATGCCCTGGCGTCCGGGCAGACCCATCATATGGGGAGACAGCATGTGCGGCGGCGGCAGCAGAGGAGCCAGGGATGCGAGGTCCTTGACTCCGTCTCTGGCTGAAGGTAGACCGATGGTCTCAGCTTTGACCATCTCTTCGACGCGGCTGTAGTTGTGGTGAGTGCGAATGTGGCGGTTCAGGCTGCTCTTCTGGGCGTAGTGCAGGCCGCACTTGGGGCAGATCTGTCGCATTGGAGTTCCATTGGTGCTGCCTCCGCTGTTCATCTGTTCGCCCATTAAGCTGCCTGTCTGTAGAGAATCTGACTCGCCATCGAGGGATGGGTTCGATCTGACGTCATCGCCGTTGGCTGATCCGGGGCTGGCGGAACTGCGCTTGCTGGCGTCGCCCTCAGACTTGTCGCTGTCCGCATCGTTATGGCCGTTGATCAGTTCTGTCTTGCATCCGGAATCGACGATTTCTCCGAACACCATCAGCTGCTCCATCTCGTTCGCCTGACACATCTGGCTATGCTCATTAGCGCAGTGATCATCGAAGTCGCGCTTGGCAAAGAACTTGGCTTCTGGGCAGAGTTTGCAGCGCACGCCGTGCATAGCAGCCATGTGCTGCAGAAGGCCATCCTGGTTGGCATCGGAGATCTCAAACAGACACAGGGAGCACTTGAGCACGGGGCGTCGGTTGGGGTCACAGTCCTGCAGTTTCCAGTGTCGGTTGTTGAGCTTTGGCGCCTGCATGCGCATCTTCTTGGCGGCGTTCTCTTCATCCAGAGATCCAGTGCTGAGACGTTTCTTTGGCATGTCAGGAGAAGTGAGATTGGGATGAGGCTGACGACCGTACATCAGCATACGCTGCACCTGGTTGAGCACTTGCAGATGCGACAGCATGTACGCTTCCTGGTTATGGATGGTGGTCTTGCCGTCCGTGCCTTGCGTCATGACGAAACCGGGGTCTTCTGGCGTCATGCCAGGACGGATGAGGGGAGGAGGCTGGTCGACCGACGGCGATCGCTTCTTCTTGTCCTTCTTATCCAGCGCGCGTTTTTCGTGCATTTGCAAGTGCAGCAAGAGGTTTGGTCGGACTCCAAAGGTCAAGCCGCAGATGGCGCATTCATGCACGCTGCTCTTGGTCGCGTCAGACTGGGTTCTGGTCAGCTCAATGATGCGTCGCACCTCGTCGACCTCATCTTCGACGTCGTTGCAGAACTGCTCCATGGGTTTCTGCTGTCCATCTTGCTTCTCGAGAGATTCGAGCTGACGCTTACGGAGATCGGCGTCCTCCTGGAAGTGCATTTTCATGTGCTGCGTGAGGTTGCATTTTCGCAGGTAGACGCGAGTGCAGAAGGAGCAGGGGAAGATCTCCCCGTTCCCGTTCTCAGCCTCGGTGTCTTCTTCCTTCTCCACTTTGCTGTCATCGTCTACAGAACCAGGAGGCGTCTTCATCAGTTCTTTGGTGGCATGCGTGGTCGTCATGTGTTGGTACAGACTGAATCTGTGGGCAACGGAACAATGTAAGAGATGCTTATGGTGTTAAGGGTTTTAATCTTACCTGTGAGAAGTCTTGAATGGGCAGAAAGGGCAGGTGTGCACAACATCACCGGGAGCACCCATCATCTTAACCCGCATCTCTTCTTCGAGGCACTTCTTCTTCAGGAAGTCCATGTCGGCCGTGGTTCCTTTGGGCAGCAGTGACTGGTCGATGTGATGTCTCTTCTCCAGATGTTTGTTCAGATTTGTGCGCCGTGTGTACGACGAGCCACACAAGTGACAAGCAAACGCCCCCAGGGTAGAGGACGAAGGGGCCCTGCTGGGGCTGGGAGAGCTGGGGGCGATGACTCCCGCACTCTGTGACAGATCCACGGCATCATCCAGCGCTTCCTCATCCAGGTCGCTCTCGGGGTCATCGTCCTCTCCCGGATTCATCGTCAGGTTCAAAGGTCCTGCTTTGTGGGCTTCGTGTCTGTGACTGATGTTCAGGTGGACAGTGAGGCGGCTGCGTCTCTGGAAGACGCGGCTGCACAGTGGACAGGGGAAGATCTTCGCATCTTCGTTCGGCGATGATTCCGGCTTCTTCACCATGTCGCGGTAGCCGACGGCGTGGGTTCGCACGTGCACGTTGAGCGACGCGGCGTTCGCGTAACTGGCGATGCAGAACGGGCACTTGAACTGACCCTCTCCGGTCGTGCAGGGAACTTGCTGAACCTCCGATTCGTTGATCTTGTCGTTTTTGTGCACCTTCATGTGCCGATACAGACTGCACTTTTGTGCGTATGAGCGAGGGCAGAGCGGGCACTGGAACTCATGGAACTTGGGCATGCGGTGATGCAGTGCCTGCGGAGGGGCAGGGGGGCTGAAGGGAGAGCCCAGGCCGGCCGGGTAGCCGGCCAGGTGGACCATGCTGCCGGTCATCATCATCTGAGAAGGCGACGCCAGGGAGTCTTGGTCAGTCTTTTTCGGACTGAGCATCGAGGGGGAGAGTTTGCTGGGTTCACGGAGGTCAACCGGATCTACGGCCAGCGGCATGGTGGGCTGAAGAGGAGAAGAAAAAAAAACGTCATCAAATTGAGAAGAAATGAATTCACGCAATAGTGAATGCACTCGTGTCCTGGAAAGGTACGAATTTCTCTTTTTCGTTGGTCCTTGAATTTGTTCACAAGCGTGAAGTGCTCGATTGTTTCTGCACTTCTTGATCTATGCCACCTATAGATAATCTATAATATAAAGGCACGCGGGTATGCAAGGTTCATTCGAATGCTTGTGGTACGAACGGCTCGTGCTATGACTGCTGATTACAAATTACGAAAACAAACGCAACAAGACCGAATACCTGTGGAAACAACTCCGTCGGCAAAACTTACGTTCGTGCGGTGCGGATATCGACGCTATAACTTTACTCAAATGAGTTGTGTTGATTTTCCCGTTCGCTTCCTTCGAGTGCGTGGTGGGGAATGAATTATAAAGAGACGCGCATTGTTAAGCCTACACAGTTAGGAATGCAGCAGCTCCGTCCTTTAGAAAACCTTCTTACGTAACAGCTTTCCAGGTGTATTTTACAGTTAAAAAGCGCAGCAGAGCGCGGAGAGGGTCCTGCAATACGTTGTCCGCTGCTTATGGAAGGAAGCGGTCGCAACATCAGTTAAAGAAACTAGCTCAACAAGTGACCAGTGGTGAAGGGGGCGGGGAGGGGCAGTTGCTTGACCAATGCTACTGCTGGGCTTAAGGACTGCTGTGCATGAGAATGGGCGCCTCCGCTCCAATGACTCCATTGTGCCGAAATCATGTTTTGCATAAGTATGCGTTGCTGACGTCCACCAGGGCGGCGTTCTGCTCGACTGCGTGTGTTGATACGACGCTGTAGTGGTCAACATACAGCATGGCTCATGAGAAAAAAAAATCACACAAAAACATGTCTGAACCCAACAGCAGATTGGCACAAGGTTAACTCGATCGATTTTATACTCCAAAGAAAGTTGCCGGCCAATTAGCTTCTTAGTTGCCATAGCAACAGCACCCCACATTCACTTCACCGACCGTCTTCATCAACATTTATTTGCTCTCAATTTTTCTTCTATTCTTTTACTTTTTTGCTGCAATATTATTTGCGCACCATGGTTTTGTATGTGTTCGTACTTGGACGTCTGCATACTCGACTTGACTTTATGCATGATTGCATTTGTCAATTGCACGATGCAGCAGAATGAAGAAACACAGCATTTGCACGACGCCTTTTACCTTCACCCCGCGCATATTTTTCTTGGCCTTGAAGCGTTGAATTCGCTGAGGTGGAACACTCGGTTGCAATTAAGCTGACCCTCATCAGGGCAATTAAACAGAATTACAGAATAAACTTTTGGTCAATGCCGCGCGACCTTTGCTTTTGTTCGTTCGGCGACGCAATGTCTCCAACTCCACCAACAAGTGTCTCCGCGCATGTGCCAACTGTCCCGCATGCCACAGGTGTGCTAATCAATTCCTAAAATAATTCCCCCCTTTCTGTTTACTGATTGCCTGATAGGGAAATGGCGCAAAATTATATTTTGTTGTCATTTTTAAGTTTGAAAAAAGGTTGTCTGGCGTAGGCGAAAGGATCGTGGATCAGTGACGTCATTTTGAACGGAGGTTCATCTGATGAGTCAGTCATTAAGAGAGTGTATCCGGCGACATAAGTCACCTGCCCGTCAACTGGAAGTGCACGCTGCACGAGTTGCGTAATAATTCATTCGATATAAGAAATACTTATGCATTTGATACTCGTGGTCGATATGACATAAATATTCATGAAGCGGTGTTAAATAATTTAGCGGTGCTAAATTATCTTCTATTTTGATTAATGACTCGATTTACTTGTAAACATTCGATAAACAAATGTCGCAATGAAAACAGTTCTGAGTTCGCGGAAACGACGCTCACTCCGCATAATAAATAAAAATTCACTAATAAAAATAAAATTCTTCCAAGGTAAACTAAGATGCATTAGTACTGTAAAGTACTACAAGCGAAGAAGAAATATCGATAACATGTTGCCAATATGTACCAGTAAATGAAACTCACCGATTCTCCCGGGGAAGATGCAGTTCTCAAAGCCCCGTATCGGAAGTACAAAAGGTGCGCAGGAAGGGAACTGCTTGTGGTCAGTGCTGCTGCTTCGGAGGTGCAAGGGTGTTGTGAAGTGGTGAGTGGCCGCTGTCCAGTTATGTGTGCCTTGGTGCGCGCACCCACTTGTCTTTAACTGACCGCTAAGCATTCAGCTCGCGCGTCACTCGGGCGTCCATGAGTATTTGCGTGATTCCGAGTGTACTGTAACTGTACGTGAACATCGACAGTTATGCGTCGTTCGGCGGCAACTCCGATGCAGAAAGATATTCAATGAAGCAACAGCATTGGCACTGCCTCTCTTTTGAAATGCGCTTTCATGCTTCAACGACGTTGCCGAACTCGGACACCCGGTGAATGCACCTCAGTGGCGGCTGCGGCCTTGACATTTCTCAACAATTACGTGTATGCAAAGATGGCTTCACGCGTCACTTAGTTTGTTATGTAATTTCTGTAGACGGAATGTCGCATTGATGCAGTATAGAGAAGTACCGTGAGAGGATGCGGTGGTCAGCACACCGAGTGCATGCACCGCTGAACGGGAGCGACGCTTGCAACTAACGCTGCATAGCGACTGCATACTCATACACGTGTATGATGAAGAGTATCTATTTAAGCATTTTCCGAGTAATTTCGCGGAGTTCTGCTTATTGGGTATATAGGGCGAAAATGAGATCTCGTGGTTTACTTAATTTAAAGTTGGTGGTACAAATAAAAAAAAAAAAAATAAAAAAAAAAAAAACGAAAATCGAACGCTGTTTTCTTCAGCGTTTAAGAAAGTTGCAAACGGAGAAAAAAATGTTATATTCGAATATGATATAGGGCTCGTTTAATCACAATGATGGCGTTGTTTTTCCCTTGGCAGTTGCCAAGCATATGAATGATGTATGCACGCTTGAATACACCTCTAATGCTTTCAATATGGGTGCCATATTCATCGCGTGATCGCGTTCAACTTATATTTTTTTTAACAAGGCGTGTACCTGATTTCGTTTGAATTATGTGGTTGCATATATATGGGTGGCTCAACATGCAGCAACGACAAGTATGTACTCGTTTTGCGCCACTTGCATTGAACAGTGAGGCGCTGCTATCGATAAAGTGTGTTCAGTTGAGACCCCTGAAGTCATGCTTCTCAAAATATAAATGATAATTATGGAAAGCGTCAAAGTGATGCGTGATGAGGTGCTCGTGTTTCGCTTCTGAATTTATGAGATAAAAATCACTTCTTAAGTAATGCACCTCAAATGGCTTTGATTCGTAATGAGTATTTTTGCTTCTGGCCACAAGTGCACTGTGTGTATGGCAGCGAAGGTACTTGTAGTCCACGTGTGCCTTTCTTGCCTTTTAGTCAATTTTGTTGAAGGGAAGGAAAAGTATCCATTGTTCTGATGAAACCGACTCTGGTTGGCTGCTGGTATAATTCACCAAATATCACACAATTTTATTGAGCGTACTCAACAAAATATTGGCCTCTGTAACTATTACTGGGCACGTACAATTACAAACCTCAGGTGAGGCGTCATTGGAGGCTACTTTGCGGTAAAACACCAAAATTTCGCCTTCGTGCCATGGGTACGAAATTTCGCGCATGAAAAGTTTGCAATCGAGCTTATGTAACATGTAACGCTATGAAGGCCAGACTGTCAGTGCCGTTTCGCGCATTTTCCTACCGAATTATCTCAATTTTAATGTTATGTTAAACTTCACATAAAATTTAAATTGTCCTGTCAATTAGAACATTTTTAATTGAGCCATTAGCAATTTAAAACATCGGCGTCGTCTTCTGCGATTTAACTCTCAAACCCGTTGTGTACACCGGTTGTTTCCCTGCTTTCAAAAGTGCGAAGATCATCGGTTAATTTTACATTACGGGAGAGTCATTTTGGTCAGTAAATGACCACTTTGAATACTTTTTGCTGTCCGCCAGTGACATGGGTCTCCAATACGTGATCCCCGATATTAAACGTATATTTTTACTCTGAACATGATATGCAAATGCTGCTCACACTGTTCAAGACAAGAAACGATATCGAAGCGTAACTAAGTTAGCGGAATATTCATACAGGTCTAATTCTCCGGTTTCATCAACTCCGAGGAACTTGACGTTCGGAGAAAATTCTCAAAGCAAGAACTCGTTGGATTGACGAACTCACTCCCCGTCATGCCATATACATGTATAGTACCCGGGAGACCTTGGGCGCAGAATAGCATCGGTTACCCTACTACGTATGTACACGAAAACCTGCGTTATTAGGCTGCACATACAGGCTCAACTGGTGGTAGTATATGAACCAGTTGCATATACACAGTCTAGTGAGTCCGCCTTCGTTGTGGCCAATTTGGCATGTACCCATTCTTGAATGATTTTTATTTTTAATGGTTGATGGCCAAGGACACTGGTATATTCCGCACTCGATTTATGAGGGGTGTTTTCAAGAAGCGTTGGCTCAGATTGAAAGCAATGCACGATGCGCTCCACTAACGATGCAATGTGCAGATCGAGGCTTCGTGAATAAATTGAACTCCCCGATATTTAAAGTGTATTTTTTTACTCTGTATATTTTTTTTCAGTCAGGGTCCGCGCCTTAGTATCACTTTTCGCCTTCTTTTTAATTAATCAGACGTTAATGAACGCCGCACCGTGCGGCTTTAAGAATCTCATGAATGTTCACGCTTCATCTTGGCGTACTTCCTTCTTCCTCCCTCATTCCTTATCTCAGTTATCTGTGGTCTTCTGCTGACCCAGTTGCAGCGCCCCCTCCCCCCGCGCACCCCAGCGACCCTCCTGCATGTATATCCACACCCCCGCCCTTTCATCCCGCCCCTCCCCCCTGTTTTCAGCCGCTCCTACATCGTGACAATACCGTGCATTCGTCGGTCATTCCGCGGGGCAGCGGCATGTGGAATGCTCGTCCGCTGCACGTTTCCTTCGTGCTGCAGGTGTCGGTTATGCAACTGAGGGGGGCCCGATCGGACATGCCATTAGAAGCTGCTTCGCTTTTCTCCAACCGTGAACATTTGCATTTCGCACAAAGACATGAATCAGTGCATGGCTCAGCGCCGCAGACAATGACCACCGCATATACTAAAGCCGCTTACGCAATCGACGTTTGCTGAAAATGTCATTAGGACTTTGAGAATCTCCGTTCGCTCGGAACCGTCCAATTGAAGCTGTTGCTTGTGCTGCAGCAGCGATTACGTAACCGCTGGCTTTGTGCGGCACAAGATTTTTTGCGTCGCTACACGTCGTCGCCACAGCATTCCGACGCTGCACCAGCACGAATCGGGGGCGCCCCCTACCCCCGCTATTCTTAGCGGTATGAATGCACGGAACTGGCCAGCAGAATTGCGTAATCTGTGAATATGTTTTTGGCAACGGCATGTGCAGCCAGGCGGATCTGGCCGGATCGAAACGCTTCGTTGACGGCGGCGCTGGCACTGAGCTCTGTTGCTGCGACTCAATTGCAATTTATAGAATCAATAAATCATTTCCGAACTTTGTTTTCATCAACAGATGTGGACGAGTGCAACGATGTTCCGGGCGCGTGTTCGCAACTCTGTGAAAACAGTCTCGGTTCATATACGTGCAAGTGTGCCGATGGTTACGAGCGCATGCGCGATAACTCGACATGCAAAAAAAAGGATGGTGCGTGTCTTTCCCCCGCCCTCGCCTCCCCCCGTTCCATGTCATCGCACTCTCCCCAGATATCGAACCATGGCTGCACTTCAGCAATCGCTACTACATCCGAAAGATGTCCACCGACGGAAAGTACTTCGACCTCGTGAGCCAAGGATTCCGTCACGTGGTCGGCCTCGATTTCGACATCCAGGAGCAGAAGCTGTACTTCGTGGACGCTGAATATCAAAAGATTCAGCGGATGGACTTCAACGGCTCCAACCTGGAGACCCTGGTCTGGCATCACCTCCCAGGGGCTGAGGGCATCACCGTCGACTGGGTGGGGCGGTAAGCACGGGGGTCAAGGTTGAAAGGTCAGGGGTTATGTAATACCTTTGCAGGAAGATGTACTGGGCTGATAGTAAACAAAGAAAGATCAAAGTGGCCGAGTTGAACGGAACGAACGTGAAGGTGTTCATTGATTCGGACATTCAACACCCACGTGCCCTCGCGGTGCACCCTCTTCGCGGGTACGAATCATAACGCACTAATCATTACGTCAGTTGAGGGTCGTTATGATTCCTTCAGATATCTCTTCTGGACGGTGTGGGGCCTGACTCCGTACATCGGGCGCATTGGAATGGATGGCCAACACCGAACGAAGATCATTACAACGAAACTCGGCTGGCCGAACGGACTGACTGTTGACTACATCACTGACCGCATCTGGTGGGCAGACGCTCACTTGGACTACATCGAGTGCGTAACCTTGTTCCCACTCTTTTCTGCTTCTCTTTAGTTTTTAATTTAATTAAATAATGGTATAACGTTTTAATTAGGTACGCTGATATGGATGGTGGTAACCGGCACACCGTCATCAGTGGATCAGTTCCGCATCCTTTCGCTCTCACTATCTTTGAAGAGTGGATGTACTGGACTGACTGGAACCATCGGTCAGTTGAGAAGGCCAATCGCTTCACAGGGGCTGACCGCACAGTGCTGGCCAATGTCACTCATCGGGCGATGGACATCCACTTGATCCACCCACTACGGCAACCGCCAGGTAAAGAAACTGCTTTCGAAGCTTTGATTTCTGAGTCTCTCGTAATTTTTTCTCTCCTAGGGGTCAATCCATGTGGACACAACAACGGAGGCTGCTCCCACTTGTGCCTCCTTTCTGTCGGGGGATCCTACACGTGCGCCTGTCCCGAGTACTTCTTCTTGTCGCTCGACCACCGTACCTGCGTGGCCAATTGCTCTGCCAGTCAGTACCGCTGTGGAGCTACAGATGACCGTTGCATTTCTCTGCTGTGGAAATGTGACGGAGAGAACGATTGTAAAGATGGTTCGGACGAACCGGCCGACTGTCGTGGGTGTTGATTCATTTGGTCTTTAACTCTTGTATCTCTTTTCTTTTTCACGTTTTGTTTTAGCTGTGCGGCACTGTGCTCCAGGACAGTTTCAGTGCGCTAATCTGAATTGCACACTTCCCTTCAAAGTCTGCGATAAGGTTGATGATTGTGGAGATTCGTCGGATGAGAAGGATTGCTTCTGTGAACCCTGGCAGTTCTCATGCGCAAACGACAAATGCATTCCTAGATCATGGCTGTGCGATGGCGTTGATGACTGTGGCGATAACTCTGATGAGAAACCCATCAACACGCAATGCGGTTAGATTACAATTTCCCTAATTGCCCATTACTACAGTTCTATGCATCAGCTACGCGTACATGCAACCCCAACTCTGAGTTCCGCTGCGATAACGGCATGTGCATCCAGTCCTCCTGGTACTGCGATTTTGATAACGATTGTGGCGACGGATCTGATGAACCCAACGGCACGTGTGGTGAGTGCACAGTGGCGCCCCCTGGCATCTCATCGTGTGAATTTCGCAGACGCCAGACCATGTCCACCTGGTTGGTCACGCTGCGCCACCAATTACCGCTGCATACCCGGATGGGAGCTCTGTGACGGCAACAACGACTGTCGTGATGGCTCTGATGAACGGCCTGAGAAGTGTCCCACATGTCATCCGACTGGTAACGGTCTCCCTCTGCGCATTCATCACAATTGCAACCCCGTTTTGCAGGAGATTTTGAGTGCAAGAACAAGCGATGTATTCCAAACCGTTGGATGTGCGATTTCGATAACGATTGCTCTGACGGATCGGATGAAGACCCTGCTATGTGCGGTACGCTTCTCTATCTCCCTTCTGTAATCTTGAAATCTTTAATACCTTCACTCACCATTCTTGCAGAGGCTTTGTATCGCGATTGCTCTGAGTCTGAATTCCGGTGCGATAACAAGAAATGCATCCCTGGCCGATGGCGCTGTGATCATGACAACGATTGCGGAGACGGTTCTGACGAAGCTGACTGCTGTGAGTTCTGCTCTCCCCTCCTCCTCCTCATCATCATATGCTGTTTTGCAGTCTACCACGAATGCTTAGCATCTCAGTTCAAGTGCACGAGCGGCCACTGTATCGATGAACAGTTCCACTGTGACGGAGACAGGGATTGCCAGGACACTTCGGATGAGCAGAACTGCACAACCCGATACCCTGGAGGAAGATTCTGTCCGGCCAACAAGTTCCAATGTGACAATTCTGTATGCTTCCATTTCCCTCTTGTTAGTTTTCATTCTCTGATGTATTTTTTGTCTCAAGATTTGCATTGCTAAGCTATGGCGTTGTGATGGAGACAACGATTGTGGAGATGATTCGGATGAAACCCCCGAAGTCTGTCAGCAGATCTCTTGTCCAGAAGAAACGCGCTTCCGCTGCAACAACTTCAAATGCATTCCTCGCTGGCGTCTTTGCGACAAAGTCGACAATTGTGGAGACGGCTCAGATGAAAACAACCACGAATTATGTGAGCGAATTATATACTTGTTTTCTGACCGGCGGTCAACGTTTTGTGTTCAGGTGAAGCCCAGAACGGTCAGTGTATGCTTGGACAGTTTAAATGTGCCAACAAGCACTGCATCCATGAGATGCAGGTTTGTGATGACGTTGATGACTGTGGGGATGCTAGTGATGAGCGCGGCTGTCGTGAGTCTTGCACACTCAGCGCTTTCTTCTCCTGACGCTGTTTCTTAGATAAGGGAGACGGTGCAGGATGTGCTGCGAACAACGGAGGCTGCGAACACAACTGCACGGACTTGATTGAAGGAGGTCACCTATGCCACTGCCGCGAAGGCTTTGCGGTGAAAGTGAATGAAAGCAAACTTTGTGATGGTGAGAGTTGTTGCCATTTGGTGTATAAGGTAATTGACTAATTTCAATTAATTAATGCTTCAGACATCAATGAATGTGAATCTATGGCAAGCAATACCTGTCCTCAGTTGTGTATCAACGTGAAGGGATCATACAAGTGTCAATGTCATGAGGGATTCATTGACTCCGTTTACACAAGGCAGTGTGACGCTGTGACCATGGGTAACCCCTCCCTTTGCCTCCTCTTCATTCCCCTTCACTCCTCTTTATATCTCCAGACATGCCTCATGGAAGGAAATTCATATTGTTTTTCTCGGTTGGAAATGAGATCCGCCAGTACCTGCCTAGCTCAAAGAAGTTGGAGTACACAGACGTTTTGACGGCCGGCCACAGGATAGAGGCCCTGGATTACGACCCCAATCGCAAGCTGCTCTACTGGACTGACTCAGCTGAACGCAATATAAAGCGAGCCATGATGCCTGACGACGCCACGCAGGCAGCGCATGCCCAGACGCTGCCTGCTAGCGGTATCATGCAGCCCAACGGCATTGCGTTCGACTGGGTTGCAAGGTATGCTGACCTCATGCCTGAAGGTCACCAAGTGCATATGTCTCCTTCTCAGAGTGCTGTACTGGACGGACGCATGGGCGCGTGAAATCTACGTCAGCACCGAAGACGGTCGCTACCTCAAGACGCTCATTAAATCCAGTTCTGATCAATCCGTGCCTCATGCCATTGCGGTGAACCCTCGGATGGGGTGAGTGACCTCCTTGCCCTCCCTCTTCACTGATTCCCCGTTGGCAGCGTTCTCTTCTGGACGGACGTTAACCCTGCAGCCCCAAGAATCCTCATGGCGTGGATGAACGGAGCAAACACCCAGGTCCTTGTCAACACCCACTTGGGCCGCCCCACTGGCCTCACCATCGACTACTGGATGAACGACCGAGTCTTCTGGTCAGACAGCAAAGAAAATATAATTGAATCTATGAAGCCTGATGGCAGTGACCGCATCATAGTTGCCAGATCAGGTCTGTGGTCACCTGATCCTTTCCTTTGCTTCTTTTGATCTTCCCCATTTCACAGGCCTCGACAGTCCGTTCAGCATGGACGTCCTAGGCAACAATATGTTCTGGGTTTCACTGAATCGTGGAGAAGTTGCGGCGATGGATAAGTTTGGGCGTGGAGTCAACCGGTCGCTGGTGGCGGGGCTAGTCATGCCGAAGGCCATCAAGATCTATCAACCGATGAAGTACGACAGAAGCAGTGAGTTTGTTAACTGAGAAATCTTCCAGTATTTACTTCTTTTTCTTAGTTAAGAATAGGTGTGATAATTCCTCCTGTTGGCCCCTGTGTGTCCTCATCCCTGGAGGCCATGACTGCTTGTGTCCCGATCACTCAAAGTTTGTTGCTGAGCATGGGAAAACCATCTGCGACAATCGTGAGAGGATTTTCATATTTGTTTGGTTTTTGATGTTGTTCTTTCAGCGCACGAGAGTCCGGTGGCTGAACCGCAGAAGTGCAAATGTCAGAATGGAGGGAGATGCGTAGGAGACGGTCTCACCTGCAGATGCAGGGACGGTGGGTGAACTCAAGAGTTCTCAGATCTTAGCTCTCCAATGTATTTCAGGGTATCACGGCGACCAGTGCCAGAGTGGACCAACGTCCACGAAGTCCGCCAGCAAGATAGCCGCTGTGGCCATTCCGCTCTGTTTGGTCATTGCAGCAGTGGTCATTGCGGGTGCTCTGTGGTTTATCCTGAAGAGGCGTCAGTGAGTTGCTCTGTCCACTTTTGTGCGGCTTAATAACGATTTGCACTTAGGGGTAAATTCATGAATGGACATGCCTCCTCTTCTGCTCCTACCACCAGAGGGGTCATTCGGTACAACGGTCACAGTGAAGGAGATACTATGACATCATTTGGTGCAGACCTTCCGATTGGAGTGAGTGATCAGCCCATGTATTCATACTCCTCAACGCTTCTCCCTCAGCCAATCGTCACTGAGTACCAATCTCCAGATGAGGATCTGCCCACCAATTTCAGCAATCCAGTTTACGAGGCTGGCTTTGGAGATAATACGAACGGCTTTGGCGACAACCTGCGCTCACAGCCAATAGCCATCCACGCGATATCCACCTCCCCCGACCCCTCCCCCAGACCGTCAGTAGAGAAAGAGAAATCTCCCATTTTCTCAAAGGTCTTCTCAAGTCTGCGACCATCTCCAAAGTCATCTCCGAAGTCATCTCCGAAGCCTTCTCCTAAGGGTTCTCCCGATCTGTCTTCCCCTCCTCCTATCCCACCTCGTGGCTCAACCGAGAAGGACACGGCCGCTTTGATAGACGAAGAGGAGTTGGAGTTCTAGTGTAGTTTCTTTAGTCAGTTGTACTTGTGATATAAAGCACATCTATAAATGTAGTCACTGTTTGTACTCAACATATCTTTTATTAGCATTCCAATATCTCAGAGTTATATATATACACCTTATTTACACCTCAGGAGTGTTAATCTGAAATCAACAAATGGTGCAATGTCAGAAAATGACTTCGTCTGCGGATGATTTTAAAGCATTTTCACTTCACGGTGCTGTGAAAACTGCGATATTATTTGCTCATTTCTATGTATGTGTACTTAGGTAGAAGGGATGGGTCTTTGTTTATTGTACTTTAATTTGTTATTTGCATTTATGAATAAAGATCTTTATCACCATACATACCTATAGGTGTTGATTTCTACATTATGTAAAATTTATTGTTTGCAAATGCAATCAATATGAAGAACAGATGTGAAATTGAGTGAACAGCATTTCCATCACCTGCAGTGTCTGCACACATTTGATTTTGCTAACATGAGAGGTCGAACGTTTATTTCTGGTTGTGTTAAGTACAACTCCTCTCTCATCTACCACTGTTGAATCACTATGGGCCAATCAGAGAGCGGTTATCTCAAGATTGAAGACGCAAAAGAATCGCTAACTCTCAATGCCAAAGTTAATAAAGTTGGATATGACAAACTGCAAGTGGAGGACAATGAGATAGAAATGGAGAAGGAAAAGGAGGAGAAAGAGGAGAAGAGTGCCTCCACCAATCCATCCCATCAAGAACCTACTACTGATGAAAGTACGTTGCCAAATACTAATCCGTTCGATACTCCTGTGTCGGTGAAAAAAATAACGACAAATCCATTTGAAGATCAAAGTTCTTTTGATGATAGTGACTGGGAGGACAATAACCCATTCAAAGGAAATGGAACAACCAACACGCAACCAGGAGTAGATCGGGATTAGGATAGAGTGGAAATAAAATGAGTTACACTCATTGGATGTGTTTCAGATAACCACTGTGGGTAATACATACAGTACTAAACGGGACTGATATGCCTTCATAAGCTCATAGTGACATGCGCGTAATGAAATTGTGAGAAATGATTAATTAAAAGCTCAAAATTTCTGCAGAAGAAAAGTCGATCAAAAGGAGCTCAAGAAATAGTTACACTTTTAATAGCATTATAAAACAATTTACAAAATGTGTTCACAGAACAAATTATTGCCAATCAAATCGAAATTCACATGAGGTTAGCCGCAAATTGCATCAAGTCCCCGACAGTTCAAAGAAGATTTTCATCGCGTTTGATTGTTATTTCCCTGGGAATGTAAAACACGCGATGGCATCTTCAACGACTCCTTCGACGACTCCTCGGCCATGGAAGTGAAAATTTCTCTGATATGACATCACAAACAAATGAAGGTAAAACACAACATAGGGACTAACTTGTTCACGTAGAAGAATATGTATCCAGTTCGTATTCTCTTGGAGAAGACATCTGCTTCAGATATGGATTTTATGCTGGAGTCATCACAGCTGAGCCAACAGTTCTTGGTCAGGTTGTAAACATCACTGATATAATGACCTGGAAGAAAAGAACAATTATAGCAATTGAGAAGAAGAAATTTGTTAAGCAAATTACCAACTGAACTTGATCCAAAATGACTGACGACACTGATGAGTTGGAAGGAATGCGGCAAATCTCCCGTCTGAAAAGAAAACACCATAGATTTGGTTGAGAAAGGAAATGGCGACAAGTCCTCTTACTTCTGAATTGGCGTTGATTTGCTCCTGCATCGATTTGTTGATTTCCAAATTGATTTCTTCCAAAGGACCTGCTTCTTCCTCTTCATTAAAATCGGTGCTCAAAGTTGGAGCATAAAGTTCTGCAAAGAACAAGCTAAGGTTCTCTATCAAATTCGTGTGCATTTCATACGAACCCATCAAACTCATTTCCTTGACTCGCTCCAACTCTGCTTGGAATTTCTCCTCTTCTGTTTCCTAAGAGAGAAATATATAAACGATAGAATGGGACAGAAGCAGACGCACCTGTTGCTTCCTGCTTTCCTCAATTGCGAGGTTCATGGAGTCATATTCTGGCAGCTCTTTATTGTCCTCCGTCCATTTCGAAGGCTCAGCTTCTTTCGGGATTTGAACTGATTTCAGCAAATGGGCAAGAGACTCAAAGCGGTGCAAACTCACTTGGACTGACACTCCAAATGTTGTCCTCTCTATCTCCTGCCTGTTTAGCCTCCGGAGATTTGTCAGATTTCTCAGCATTCCCAGCGGAGACAGCAGGAGATGATCCTTCTTGGACTTTGAACTTAACCTTCTTTTCAATTTCCTGATCATCAAAAATGCCGTCCACCTGGCCTCTTAAATTGGCATCTGGTGAATTGGTCATGCTCGCCTCCAGAGCCATGCGGAGCTGCTCATCCTCAGAACACTCGAGACGATATTCAGCTAAAGGATACAAGTCAATTCGGTCAAACAGGAAAATGCGCTCTCACAAAAGCTTGGTGGTCGAGGCATCGTCTCTCGTTTTGGTGGCGTACCATCAGGAAACATCAAAGGACGGTTCACACGGATTGTCTACAAATATAAAAAAGTGATCTGAAAATAGAGGATTAAAATGGACGTAGGAACACACCTTGGCAGATTCTGGACGCGATTTCTTAGCTGAAATTGGGGAACTATCCATATCATCAATAATAATCGGTGATTTTGACAAGCGTTTGAAAGAAAATCTCTGCTTCGGGCTTTTAGGGCTCTCGATGAGGAGAGGGCTGTGAGGGGGAATGCAATGAAATCGAAGAAAAAACAGACAAGCACTCACTCATTTTCCTGGTCAATCAAAGTGGTTGGTGATGACTTGAGTAAATCATCCCTGGACGAAAAAAAAAGAAATAATTTAATTAATCCATTTGTCTCTTTCTTACTTTGGCAATGGTTCTGGAACAGAAGGGTCTTTCACATCTCCGCACAAGTGAGATAGTGTTAGGAATCGCGGGATTTTAATACTGCGACCTAATTTTCCTTGCCTCGCTGCACTGAATGCGTAGCGTTTCAAGTGAATAATGAGCACCCTTAAAAAAATAAAATAAAAAAAACATAGAAAGGCCAAAAGACAAAATGCCCTGTACACACCTTGGTAATTTCACAAGCTCATGTTTCACTGACGCTCTATTTGAAGCACATTTCTCACATTTATAATCGATCTTCTCGGAGTAGAAAAATTGATTAAGAGCATCCTGGATGGTCTTCTCATCAAACATGTCACTGATCAACTCATATATTGAAATAAAATTCTACAATATTCCTTTATAACTAACGTTTGCCTTGGTAGCTCCAGAGATAGATCATTAAAACTTTCACATTTCGTCAAAACTTCCCCACACCTGCAAAAAATATATGTTTTTTATTAAATTTCTCATCAGAAACCAGGACTTACCCGAGGCAGGAGATTGAGTGCAAAACTTCGCACTCAAAATTTTCGATAGTTGGATTGCTGAGTTTGGAGACATCAGATTGTGGAACGGCAGCGTTCTCTTCCATTTCCTGAATCTCACGAAACTCCTTATTCAGCGATATAATCTCCTCCTTCAGCTGGTCCAGGATTTGGCACAAGAACTCATGAGCATCCTAAAAACTCACGAGTCAAACGAGTTACACAAGAGGAAGGGAACGGCTTACGTGTTGCTCGTGACCAAGAAAGCGTTTAGCCGAGTTTGAGATGGCTCTTTTGATGACATGCAACAAGGAAGCTTTCTGATCAGATGACACGCAGTTTTGATTCGCTCGGAGCAACCGAGAAAGTGCTCTGAACACATGAAAAGAAAACGAATTAATTTGTATTATTTTTATAAGAACCTACGAACCGAAGAAGATTGCCTTTGTTTTGAAGTTTAGACGAGTGTTTATCAAGAAGTCTTGCTGAACGGATTAAATCTCCGGAGAACGAATCCAGACTGAAAAGCGATTGAAGAATAGCATTCATATAGCATGTGTTCCCCAGATTAGAAAACCTGCAACGAAATTGACTGTATTAAGGTAACCATGATAACGCCTAAATGCTGACCCTTGTAATTTGGCACTGGATGACCGATCCTTGAAAGGAGACGTGGCCTTTAATTTCGCCCAACTGTAGTCAACGCTCTTGGAGCCATGAAGCAGACCTGGTTTGCGAGGTACCGACCTGAAAAAATTAAAACCAATATAAACGGTCCTCCAACACCCTGAGGGTAAGGCGTACTGACCCGCTCAACGACCGTGATGAGGCAATCAGATTGTGATCCCAGCCGGATGATGAAGTTTTGTAAAAACTGTTGGCCCCTTTTGTGTCTGAGAGCGAATCATTGGACTTTTTCAGAGCACTCATTAAATAACTCTTCTTTGGGGGCAGTGAACTAAAACAAACAAGAATTGTAAGTAAAGAGAATCTTCAATCTGCTCTCCGCTGCAAACCTGGAATGCTGTTCTCTGACGTGTGGTGAAACTTCGGCTATCTTCCGCCTACAATAAATATATTTTAGTATTCACTAAATGAGAGAAGAGCTCAAACTCACTGAGGAGGAGTTTCATTTGGCATATTACCATCAGAGACTGAACGTTTCCGCTCACTGTTTACCCTAGAAAAAAATTACATGAAATGCAGTTTGAATTTAGCCAACATTACTTTGAATTCGTGCCTGGAGTTGATGGAAGTGATTTTTGGGGAGAGGGAGAAAGCACGAGAGAACGTCTCACAGAAACATTTGGCGGAACTGTAAAACAAGATATAAATGAAGATATTAAAATAAAATAAATCCTTCTTACTGGGTGACGGGTAATTCTGCTTCAGAATTTGAAGCCGATCATAGAGACCTTTATACGCAAACAGCGAGTGAGGACGCATTATACGGATGTTTGTTCCGGATTTTTCAAGACAGATCGCTAACCCCATTTGACCGTTTCTGGTCTCAATGAGCTTGTTGATGCCTCCTGACTCCAGCTGAACACAAAAAAAATAAATAAAAATAAAAGAATCAGAGAGAAGATCAAGCAGAAATTTAACCTTGATTTTATGCTTCTCTGTGTCCGGCTTCACTTTATGATAGAGTTTGATGAACCAATTCCAGTGATGACCAGAGAGCTCGTTGAGCAGTTTAACGCTGCCGTTTATCCAATTGGTTGAGTTGCCACATGCCAAACCAATGCCTGTGACCTTCCACTCACAGGAGCAAGAGACCGGCTTGTACACGTCAGGTAGAGCCATGACAACAGAGATCTGAGAATATAATGTTAGGAACATATGCTTAGCAGGATAGCTGCATATAAACAGTATTACAGAAAAATAGTAGATATTTGTCATGCTGTGGCACATTTCACTACATACCAACTATTTAGGATCTTTGTTTTGTATGGTATCCTGAGAGAAACACTATAACACAAAATATTTAAGTGTAAGTGGCGATCTGTGATGATTTTCCTTCACTTTTTTGGCATTTTTAATTAATTTTAGTTTTAAATAATGTAAGTTTGACATGATGGCACTGGCTCATATTTTTTTTTCTTGGAGCATAAATATACCATCTAACGTCTGGAGGGCTTAAACATAAGGATTTGTCGGATAATATGTCTATATTTATCATGCGATGGGCTGAGTGTGGAGCCTCGCAGTCAGTATACGACAAAAGTAGTGGTTTACCGTCGGGCGAGGTATACAGACCTCGCCCGATAATCTGTGCAGTGTGCTATCAATTATCAAGCAATTTGAACAACATTTTTCAATTCATTTGCGAATCCAGTCAAGGTCAACGAGGTCAATGAGTGAATGAAAATTTTATAATTTGTTCAATCGAGCGTTCGAGTGTTTTTATTTATAAACTGAGGAAGTGGTTTGTGTATAATGTATTTTCATAATTTTATTATTTAATTAGGTGGCACAATATATCGGGATTAGTTTGAGGCTGTTATTAGCGTTCTTAATTGCCAAATTACACAATTTTCCACGAGCGTCTGAAATTGAGCGCTGAATTCATGGTCATCTCATGTAACTCCCAGTTAAATATACAGATATATCCCCGTCTGTATATGAGAATATTCAGTCGGCATTCTGTCTTCATGCTCCCTAATCACAAGTTTCAGTCGACTAAATGGACAAGCAAGCGAGTGCAGTGGCATTACATTTACAAGCAGCATATTCACGGGTCATTGCTTCAAAATCATCTAATATTTTGACCTTGATATTGAAATTACATTTTATCACCTGAAATTGATGTGAAACCAAATCTCCGAGTGACAGTTTCCGAAAACTCGCATGCCGTTCGACTGTTTACGTCAAGATTTCCCGCGACAACAGACGGATGTTCCGGTTTATTTCTCAATCCTATGACCCAATTTTACCCACTCGTCATTTTGATAACAAATATTCTTAGCCAATCAGAAGCCTTGGCACAATAATATACATATGACGGAAGCCATGTTGCCCTGCCCGTGTCTGAAGATACAGAGAAAATAGACACTTCCCTATCGCCTTCTTCGATCTCCATCAGGCGCCTCATTGGCGTACCTGATTCATAAGTGTCCTAATATTCCATTCCAGTAATCAAGTCCCCTCTGCCATGCATTTTTCACGCGCTGCGGCGTTGAAAAACACACCGGGTTTCTGACTGCGCTGAAAAAAAAAAAGTGATTGTAATTGTTGGCCGTCTGACAGATGTCATCTCCAGGCCACAGCCGCATCGCCATTGGCCGATCTGCAGAGGAACATTATTAGTTCTCAGGACTTGTTTGATGACTGTGTGTAGTGAAATATTGTGGATCTTTTCTCCCTGAATCGGTGAGAAAGATCGCCATTCATTCCTCCATTTCCCCCTCCTTAAGCAATAATTGTAGTGAAGTCAGAAGTGGTTGATCGAATCCTATTCCTTGATGGCCACGGTGAATCTGTATGCCTGATGGAGCCCGGTTACCGTTGGAGCAACTTACTGAGTGTGTGATACTGCAACCCAATTCAACTACCTAGAATAAATTTATTACCAGGACCACTGTGACATAAGATAGATCCTCAATGACTGAGTGAGACTTGTCCATTGTGTGCATCACCCGAATAACCCTGGCTACAACTCAGTCAATCTGAATCATATAATCTGTTCCTTTCATGCAGACTTGGATCTGCCCCTCAGGAGATACATCAGACCTCTCGCTCTGAGTCATCTTTTGTTCATATTCTAACAACAATTATTAGTGCTAATAAATACGCCCTTGATTCAAGATGCCAGTGACCAAGTGAACTGAACCTGAACATTGCATTTTTGAAGTACATCTCCTCTTAACATTCTGCACGATGGGAAACAAACAGTCCTGTTGCGTATACTCAAGCCCACGAGGGAACCGACCGAAGAAAGTGGAAGAGAAGTATTATGTGCCTCCTGAAAGTGAGGCGCAGCTAGCGCCTGCTAAAACTCAGAGTTCAACCAATCTACAGCATATCAGTGATCGAGAACCTGAAGGTGGGAAAGATTTGTTCATATATTTTCAGATCTATTTCTGAGCGTTATTTTCTTTGTTTGAAGTTTACGAGCTCACAGGTCGCAACCACTTGTAGAAGAACTACTCTTGACCTTTAGATAAAAATTGCCAATCTGCCAGAAATAGTTCTTTCAGATCATTATATGGGAATTAGTACACTCTTAATTTCAGCTCAAAATCATTAAAATTTCCGTTTTCATTAATATGGCATCTATAATTTTTTTTTTTTTTTTGTATTGTTACATTATACCTTGATAGGTTATTCATGACAGGCTGATTAGACGGATGATAAGTTCATAAGTATAATACAATAATGCTGTCTGAGCTATTGATGTATTTTGGATTTTTATTCAAGTTATTGATTGTTCAGGGTATGGCATCTGGCTTTTGCCCTTTTTGTTAAAATGCCAGATGGCGTATTTCAGGAAGAATAATTTTTCTATTCCAATTATTCCCTGATGATTCAACTTTTTTGGGGGGATGTTTTTGTTTTTCCCTCTGGAATTGATAAATTGATAATTCATGGTGCAAAATAATTTTGCAAATTTATCGTAGAATGTTTGCTAAGAATGATTTTAATTATTTCCCCTCTCAGATGCAGATGGAGACCCTTCAGTTCATCCCACAACCGGGACAATCTTCCTCAATAGATCAAAGAGTGAAATACACAGAAGCAGTGAGTATCATTCTCTCAGTCTTATGCATACCATGGGAAATCTAATCTTTGTGACGAAAGTCTATATAAACAATTAGACAAGCTGTAATAGTAATTTTAATCTTGTATTGAGTGCTTGCGAACATAAACTAGTAGGCCTACATGTACATTATATTCATGTCAGTGTGGATTCGTATTTGACTGAATACTTTTTACTGAGAGCCTGATTAATGATCCACCTCTGCGTTTATTGAATTTGCAGACAGCCGAATGCGTCGTAGAAGCCATTATGACAACCACCATAATGTGAGTGCTATCAAAAGTTCTTGAAGAAGCCTGTTACGACCACAATTTATTTTGTCAGCATCAGGACTTGGGAGGAATGACCAAGAAGTACAGCTCCTGTTCAACGATATTCATTGATGACTCCACTGTGAGTCAGCCGAACCTGAAAAACACAATCAAGGCAGTTGCTTTGGCCATCTACTTCCACATCCGCAATCACAGCCGAGAGAACAACACCGGTCGTCTGCTTGATATCTTTGACGAAAAACTACATCCGCTGACGGTGAGTATTGCTAAATGACCAGAATGCTTATTATCATCCCACTGCAGAAGGATCCTGTGCCTGACGATTACCACAAGCGCACGCCAGAGCACAAAGCTATTTATCGCTTCATTCGTGTGCTGTTCAATGCGGCACAGTTGACAGCGGAATGTGCCATCGTAACTCTGGTAACCTACCTCTTGCCACCTTTGAATGCATCTAATCGCTGTTTTATTGCAGGTCTACTTTGAGCGTTTGTTGACTTATGCAGATATCGAAATCGTTCCTTGCAACTGGAAGCGCATCACCCTGGGGGGCATTCTGTTGGCATCTAAAGTCTGGGATGACCAAGCAGTGTGGAATGTGGATTACTGTCAGATTCTCAGGGACATCACGGTGGAGGACATGTGAGTGGCTGGCCTTCAACGCAGAATGAAATATCTTGTTTGTATTCCAGGAATGAATTAGAGCGTCAGTTTCTAGAAATGCTACAGTTCAACATCAATGTCCCCTCCAGCGTGTATGCTAAGTATTACTTTGACCTACGTGCACTGGCCGACGCCCATGACCTTTCGTTTCCTCTTCATCCTCTCAGTAAAGATAGAGCGGCCAAACTAGAGGTCAGTTACACGCCTTCTTCTGATTCCTCCTCAATCTCTGCTTCTTTGCAGGCGATGTCTGGGGTATGCGAGGATAAACTGCGCATGAATCAACACAGCAACCTGAGACGGTCTCACAGCTTGGACGGCATCAGCCCATCTCCCGCCTCCAGTAAGGCCATCCTATCATGACGTCTGCCCTCTTATGCTGTTCGTGGATTCCACATCGTCCGCTTAATGCTTTGTGATATTGGCTCCTCCCCCAAATCTCCTCTTCCTCTGCTTTGTGGTTATGTAATCATCGTGTTCAAAGCTGACCTCAGCATCTTAATCGTGCGTTTTTTGTTTTGTCTTTCTGGGCCTTTTTTTCTATAGAATTTTTTTTTTTTTTTTTTCCTCTTCCCTCTTGTCTCAGTTGATCTCATTCGCTGATTTTAGCAGATACATTTTTGTAATTTTCCACTCCCTTTCCCCCCACTCCCCTTCTCGGCACTTGGAAATCAATGATTGGTATATGTTTTTAACATAACATTCTGTGTCATTGTTAATTTCCATTTAATTTAGTGCTCGAGGATTTTGTTTTTCTGAAATCTATTTCTTCTGAGTATTATGAGTGTGGTGAGAATATGCTTGTTGTTAACACCGGTTCATTTATATTAACGACTGAACACCATTTCTGGTACGCCTGCAAAAAAAACCCTCCCTGTTTTGCACACTTTCTTTTTTATTTAATGATTCTCCTCTTGATAGTCTTGCGTACCTTCAACTATCAAGCCCTTAAATTAATTAATCTTGATTAGAATACTACCTGGGATGGAGTGGCAGGCTCGGAATATGCAAATTCAACGCCCCCACCAAACGTTCTCGTTAGTAAATAATTCACGAATGTTTGATGATGCAAAGTAGAGTTTTATTGGTTTCCTCTGTGTTCATTGTGTGTGTGTCCTTTCTGCTGACTGAATTCAATAAACAAATCATCTTCCACTAGTCAATCAGGCTCATCCTCTTCTTCAGCAGATTTCTTATTCTCCCTTCTTGCTGACGGCGTTGGCTTTTTTTTTTTTTTTTTTTTCAAAACGCTTTTTACTTCTGTCATGGAGACATTTCCTAATCTGCTTATTGTTTTTCTTTTTCTCCGGCTCTCTTCTTTTTTTTTTCATTATTTTGTTTGTTTAATTACTGGAATTATATTTTGATGCTAGTTTTGTGAGTGTTTCCCTGAGTGAATGATGCATGTTTATGTGTTAAATTAATATAAAATAAAGAGATTGTAACATAAATTATTGCTAACTTCATTCGTTTGTTATTCACTTACCGGTAACTAATTCCAGATTATTTCAGTGTTTAAATATCTTGAGAAGCTCCTTGATTCCTACTGTCCTGCTTGGTCAAGAAATTATGTACGCAAAACATGTGTGAAAGGAAAATGCTTTGTAGATGTGTTGTACAATTGTTCATGTATGATTAATCTGCCATCAGATAATTCTCCTGGTCAAATCAATGAACAAATGACGACAACTAGTCAACCACTGGATTCAATGCATGGGGCTAACTGTGTTTCACGTTGTGCCGTATAGTTGGTGCTGGAATTTGGTTTGCGCAAGCCCTATGCAATCATGTATATGTATAGATTACACCATGCTCCTTCCTTGCTCAAAGTGCATGATGGTGGATACATGTGTATGCATGTAATTGTTCATACATAAACACATTACCTAGCTAATATACATGTAGTTACACGCAAGAAGGAAAACACCTCGTCCACGCAAATAGTAAATCAATAGATATAAAATTTAAAATTAATGTACAACTTGTACACTCGTGTGTATCACCTGGGGCGAACTTAAAGAGGACCTCTGGTTGTTTCGAACTAGTAACGGATGATAGAGGATCCATCTCAAAAGACAAATACGGCTTTTGACTGACATTTTTTTAGAAAATATACGCTTGCTGTGGGCTAATTCCTAGATGCATCGAATTTGGGAGGTTTAAAATCTTGCTTTCTTCTCGCGTTCGATTTCATACCGTCGTGACGGCATAAAAGTAATTCTCCTATTGTTAACAACTATGGGAGCCGTCGAGTGAGCAGATCTTTCAGCAGTTCTCATAAAAGAAATCTCGCACTCATCTCGTTTCAAGCTATTCTGCCTGAACAGGAAATTCGTATTTTAATTTGTCTTGAATATCATTCACAGTTGACCAAATTTTTCAAAAACGGTCTCTTGTCACTCAATAAATAAAAATAATTATTTTAATCAATCATAAATAAAAATAATAATTTTATTCAATCATAACATAAAAGGTGTGAAAATAACGTAGTGGCAGAAGCGTGATCGCTTTTGCGCCACATGAAAAGTACAGAAAAAAAGGAAGAGAGAAAATAATAGTTATAACGAGTCTTGCACAAAGAGAGAGTGACAAAAAAAATTTAAAAACGATAAACGAAATAAATAAATAAATAAATAAATAAATAAATAAATAAATAAATAAATAAATAAATAAATAAATAAATAAATAAATAAATAAATAAATAAATAAATAAATAAATAAATAAATAAATAAATAAATAAATAAATAAATAAATAAATAAATAAATAAATAAATAAATAAATAAATAAATAAATAAATAAATAAATAAATAAATAAATAAATAAATAAATAAATAAATAAATAAATAAATAAATAAATAAATAAATAAATAAATAAATAAATAAATAAATAAATAAATAAATAAATAAATAAGACCGCAGCTATATTACAATGTTGATAATACATGTTGTCAGTGGTTGGTCGCCTGTAGACCCATGAGCAGATCGTATTTAGCCAGAATCGGCTGGCTGCAGTAAAAATTACCGGCCACCTGCTTAAGCCGCTCTACCAATCAGAGATATCGGCTCAGCATTATGATCGGCGGCTAGCAGCAGCTTTGAAGTGGCTTAGCAATGGTTGCTATATCATCCTATATGTATAATGATGCCAACAGTTAATACAAACAAGTGCACAGACACTTCTCTCTACGTGTAGTACTACTATACTAGTGTGGTGATTTTAAGATCAAACGATTTCCAAATCCTATGATGTCCCATGCATTTAAACTCTCTTGTGTTAAGTTCAAGAGGTTATTTGTGGCATTTTTATGAACACCATGAACACCATGGTCACATTGGTTGTTTTGTAATGTAAATTCAGCTGGGTTCTAAGGAAAGGAAATTGATGTTTTACGGCACACCAACACTAGCGTGTGTTATGCGGTGCCAACCTGGGTCCTAAGAACTTTTAAGTGCAAGCAAATAATATATGCAGCGGGAAGAGGAAAGAGGATGGCGAACCGAATGAGTTGTCGCATCAGAATCTTGAATGAAAAATTTGCGAGTTTTTATGTTTCGGTTTGCAATTGTTGGGCAACCTCTGTGTTACATTTATAGAGTTAAATCAATTGCAGATCAAATAATATAATTCCACTCATTTTTCAGACCAACAAAAGCAATGCATGAAGACCAGCAATGCAATGAACCAAGTGTTACGAAAGGTCGATTCAAACTATTTTAGGCCTCTGAAATCTGTAAATCTGCGGCAGTGCTATAAGTTATAACAGTAAAAGTGCAATCAATCAACAGTGGTAGGCTTAATGCCAGGTAAATACCAATAATATGCATCCAGTCATCCACTCGTGAAGGATTTTTTTTTTTTTTTTTTTTTTTTTTGACATTAACCCTAGTATGTACTACGTATGCTGGTGCATCCTTTGTCAGGCCAAAATAGTTTGGGACATATGTCCCTCGTATGTATACAGAATGGCATGAGTTATGCATTGCATTACAGTGATTTAATGAGGCAAACTGAATAAAATCTACTTCCATAGAGAGCTGAGATTATCCCATGAGATAGCAATTATATAAACATTACCATAAACACACTGAAGACCTGTACAAATGGTAACTTATTATATTGAATGTATAATATATATAAGGATTGAATCGGCTCAGAGCCGTTGATGAAAATGATCGGCTGATAGCAGCTGGCCGACGGCACCAATCGGCGGCGGATAGTACATATCGGCGGCGGCTCAGGGGTCTAGTCGCCTGTATCGTGTTCATCGTTACTTATCAAGCTAATCAAGGGCTAATTATAACTGACGATCAGCCATTAGCGCCGGGGATTAACCGCTTAATTTCGGTATGAAAACGAGCGTCCTGCAGTGCGCCGGGGCAGATCTGGGATTAGCCACAACGAAGATCTTTAGCGTTGCGACCTCTCAACTTAATCCAGTACGTCACATTACCATAAAAATAACATCTTCGTTACAATGTATCTGTAGTCCTTGCCTAATCGGGCCGTCAACAATCCTTCTCCGCGCTATTTTCCACCACCCTCTTTCCCTCCTTCTTAATTAGAGTCTCCAAGATGCTACTCATCTTGGATATATATCTCATTGCAATGTATACTGCCCTGCAGATGTACATGTACCAATTTCGCATCCTTTGACAAAGCAGAAAGCACGACTTATACTCACGTTTAATTAAGCTTCTGGCTCAATAACACACCGCGTTCCATGTCAAGTGATCGTTGTTTATTACCCTTCGCCTGAAGCGCCTTCGACGCAGTTCCCCTTGACTCACCCGGACGGTTCTCAAGAAGTCCAATAAGCGTCTATCCAGCCATCTCACACAACATGGACATCTGACGACCATTTTGGTCTTGTTGAGCGGTCCTTCGCTCCATCGGAAATGAACTTCAAATAGTCCATAGCAACACGGTGATTTATCACATTCCCTGCAGAGGTTTATGTAAACATTCGACATCAATCGGGACGGCCAGCATTCGAGGCAATTGGAGCGGGAATGGAGCTGCGCGTCTTGTTCCATACGATATGTCTCCTCTGTGAAATTGTGGCGTTTTCTTCTGATGATCCTTTAAATGTGCTTGATGTGTTACGTCATCAGGCAACCCCTGCTGCCCAACATGACCCTCTGGATGACGTGTGTCCGATGGAATGTTCGTGCATTTCTAGCGCCGTTGGCAACTGGAGTCTACACGTGACTAACTGCAGTCACGCTGGGTTGACCAGAGTACCTCATGACGTAGCTGCTGCCACGAACATCTTGTGAGTAGGCTGATGTCACAGTGATGTGTACATATATTATCAGCCGTAATTATAAATGTATCCATAAAATAATAATGTCTTCATTTACACGCAAATACATTCAATTTCTCAAATGCAGAGATCTGAGTTACAACGCCCTCGAGTTGCCCCAAATGACTTACAACTTAAGTTTGGATTCGCTGGTGTTACTGGACGTCCGAGGTAATCATCTGCTGACCCACGCGCTGGTTGATTTCCTCATGAACGTGCCCAAAACCAGCGTCCGCGTCGACAAAGGAGCGGTGTGCTGCGTGATCGAAATGAAATGGGAAGAAGAGGGCTTCCATTTCAACCGCCTGATTAGTGGTAAGGACCGTCACAAGTACATTTGCGTGTACATAATATAATTACATGCACGTATTCTGATTAAACAGACGTCAAATGTGAAGCGTCCACTCCGTACACAGAATGCTCTCGCAATGTGTTGAATCTTCCTGCCATTGTCCTGTACTCGACGGTCATTATATGTTCAATCTTTACCAACTTGTGGGTTGCAATGGTAACGCTGACCCGCCGTCATCGCTGCCAAGAGCCTTACATGTTAAACAGCCTAAATTTTGTGGCTGCGGACTTTCTGATGTTGTTCTACTCGACGGCCATCCTACTCGTGGCAATCCGTCTGCACGGCCAGTACCACCTGCATATGGAAGCATGGCTGCAAAGTGCTCTGTGCCCCGCCATTGGGTTCATGCTCTTGACCGGCACGACGGCCGCCTCGTTCTTCTACAGTTTGTCGGTTGTGATGATCTACTACAAAGTGGCCCATTCCATGACACAACACAAGCACATCAGCTCCACGACGCTGTTACTGGCCACGATTTGCTGCTGGGCAATTGCCCTGTTGATCGCGGTAATCCCATTCTGGTCAAAAGGCTCTTACAACCAAGTCGGACAGTGCTTGCCTTTCTACGCTGACGACAAGCACTCTTCAGGGTTTAAATTCGCCCTGATTTACGCGTGCATCAAAGTGGTGTGCTTTGTCCTCAACCTAACACTCGCCATAATCATCGCTAACATTTTCTGCGTACGACCCAGGAGACAGACGTCGCCATCGTTTATTGACCCGATACACAGGGAGAACACGAACATTGTTCAGATGATCGCGGGTCACATGATGGTCCACCTGACGATCAGCGCAACCATGACGTCATGTTTGGTGATAAGCTGTGCAGGGGGAAGCACCGGGAAACAAGGGAGGGAGATCTTCTCCCATCTCTGCATGCTGGAGACTTTCTTCTGGCCGTTAGTGGGGCCTCTACGCAGCTCCGTATTTCTAAGCGACACGCTGAAGACATTGAAGCAGTGGAACTGCTGTTGCTACGACTGGAGTACCAACAGAGTGTGCACCATCTCCCTGCACCCACTAGAGACCACCAACAACGTCACGACCCGAAATGAACGCCAATCAATCAAACACCAGAATTAACACGCACAGGGTTTTAATAATTCAACAATTACTAGTATATGATGCAAGGACATATAACCTGGACACTTTGATAGATGAAAATAATGACGAACACATGGAGAGCGAACACGTGTGATGAATGCTAATTAATGCTATAAACCAATTGATTTCCGCACAGTGCTGTGTGCAATGTCGTTGAACTTTTCTCTGTCCTCTCTCCATGTTTTGGCTGCGTCCACATTGGCAGCACTCTCGTCGTTTGGTTCTGCAAGACAGGGACTCGCGTGAGAGAGACAGGGGGTGAAGACGAAGAACCCACCGGCGAGCATGCTGACGACCGACAGCAGAATCTTCTCCACGCTCTGCACGGGACTCCAACGTTCAGCGCTTGATTCGTACCCCATGGGATCATCACCCGGAGCGTGCAGGATGGAAATGCAGACTCGTCCATCCGCATAGACTGAAAGGGATTGCTTGAATATCATAACATATAAATGATGTCTTCTTTACTGACTGTTCGGGTGGAAGATATCGCAAGAAAATTTCATCTTTGGTGGACTCAGAGGATAGTCTGAAGGGAAGGTGAGGCGGGCGGGAAACACGCCTCCCTCAAAGCAAGTGTCTTCAGGACCTCTGTGCAGGAAGAGTTCCACTTGGGAAGGAGATTGTGGTGATAGACTCACGTTATCAGAGCTTCCCATTCAAAGAAGTTGTCTTCGTTCACTGGACCAGCGACAATCCCTTCAGGTGGATTTAGAGTCAGCTCTGAAAAGACGTTCACATGGACGAGTGAAATCGTGAGAGCATTTAGGGGTCAAGGAGGTCAATAAAATTGGTTGTTCATTCTTTTGATTGCAATTACATGGATATTACATGTTATGACACAGTCAAGGGGCAAAACATGAGATCTGTTCATTCAAGGATTTAGGAACAATGCAAGATTGAAGAATTACAGACATTATATTCCATAATCAGGATTCTTGAGATGCTAAATTCTAAATTTAAGCCCATTTACTACTCTTGTTTGTTTCCACCTTGCCTTCTTCGTTTAGTATAAAAGACAGAGCCGAATAACTCACCAAGGTTATAAAATCAGGTAAATCAAGAATTGACCCAACGTTATCTTGAAAGGTAACATCAAACTCCCCTGACAATAATTTCATGTGTAGACCCCCAGTTGAATCCGGCGAGTACCTGATAGCCAGGCTGACTGGTACAATAGGACTCAACTTTAATTATGATATCACATGTTCACTATGATCACTGACTGACTCATGATTCGGAGTCAGTGCATCATTAGCTTGACTGTTCCAATCATCATCAAGGACTGAGAATTTTGTTAACTCACTCAAGTCTTTGAATAAATGAATTTGAGGTTCACCCTCAGTCACCGTCAGTGGCTGAGGCTGAGCTGTGACTGACTGTCACAAGTCACTGAACTCACTGTCACTGTGAGTGTGAATAAGTGCATGAGTAAATCTGTCCATGAGCCAATGATATCGAACCATATTTGAGCACCAGCGTGAATGCTCAGATACGGTCCGGCCTCATTGGCTCAGACAACAAACAAGAAGGCCACTACCTCTGCCAGAAAATCTCCCTCACCATCATTAGGGGAATCAATGTTATCCTCATTCAAACGTCATCCATAATTTCTACTATTCAATCAACTGTTGATATCTTTCCATTGCCCCTTCAACTAAGCATTTTTAACTTCATTAATGCAACATCTGCACATTGACATATTTAATGAGGCAAAGAAATGCCGACTTTCTTGAGCAGTTTTTTATTTCTGAAAATTTAAAATCTGCATTATGCAGGCGCCACATATACACGAATCATAATGCCGAGTCTTCCAGGGTGAGAGTCCGAGCACTGGACCCTTTTAGATTTTGCCCAGGGAGGCAATGAGACCATTAAGAAACTTAAGACTGAGGATGATCCTCAGTTACATCTAGAGGAACAAGTGCATGAGGCTGATAATCATCATGAATACATATATGATCATGACCTGAGCTTGATGAGCAGCTGCTCAGCTAATCTCGTTCCAAGACTCCAATTGCTATAAGGATCATCATATCCCCAGATTATGGCTACAGAATGCAGCTAGAGCTCAGCCAGCTCAGTTGCCTTAGCTGCTGCTGTATCTTGACTTGACTTGACTTGATGGGTTTAAATAGTCAGCAAAGCTCTTTTTGTTGTTGTTATGTTATTGGATTAGATGGAGTGAGTTTTAGATGTTTGTGTGGTTGAATTTTAGGGGGTGGTGTTTGTAAGTTTTGTCAAGGCGAGATTTGAAGATGTTTATGGTGGGAGAGTTGATGGTGTCTGCTGGGAGGGAGTTCCATGCTGTTATGATGGTGTCGTGAGGCAGTCGAGTAAGTAGTTGTGTTATTTCTCTGTTTGGTCAATTTGTTTCCATGTCCTCGAGTCAATGTAGTCTGAATGGGGGGTAGTACGTCTGTATGTTTGATTTTGGTCGGTCTGTTGATGATTTTGTATGTCTCAATCAAGTTGGTCCGTAGTCGTCTGTAGATTAGAGTTGGCAGTCCGAGTCTTTTTAGGCATTGTGGGTAGGGTAGGTGACGTAATCTGGGTAGTATTTTTGTGGCTCTCATTTGTATTTTTTCGATATTATTGACGTGTTTTCTGTATCAATTGTGATTGAGCAGTCGTAAGGATAAACTCGTTCCAAACTTTCAAGACTCCTATTACTAGTATTAGCCTATTGCTATCAGCCTATCAATATGAATATCATCCCCACAGATCATGCCATAAATTATGGCTACACTAGTACTAGCTCCCCAAGGGTAGCGGAGCAGTTCCCACACACCGCTACCACGTATCGCCATTGAGTCCCATAGCGACAGTGAATTGTGAATTTTTGTGAAGCTGTAGAATTCTTTGTGATCCAAAAATCACTATTTATACTAGCTGGTGAAAATCTTTGAATACTTCAGTCCATAAAAAGTCAACTTTTGTACACGTTGCTACCTGTTGAACGATGTTGCACAGGTTTTTAACAATAACCCAGAAATGACCCAGAATGCATCTGGCGAACGAGACCGGAATGTCAACATAAACACGTGCGCTTTTTGTTTACAAAATGTGACAGCTCTTATCTGGAGTCAGTCTGTACAATTGAATGATCGTATATTGAGGGAAATGTTTGCTGCTCCATTACCTTCCACGTGTTGAGGTGCGAGCAAAAAAAAAAAGAATTAAGTTTGAGCTAGCACTCGTAAATGGGATCGGTGACAGCTGTCGAAACATATCTTGCGAGACTTGAAGATCACACGTGATCTCGCGATATTTCCACGCAAAAACAACAATGGTGAAGAAGTTATATATTCAAACTTCCACAATCTTCGTATTTATATTAATTACTAATCATTTTCTCGTGTAACAGCTCAAGTGGTGGTTATTTTTCGATTTCTAAATAGTAAATACATTTAGCTGCTAAAAACATTCTTACATTGTAGGAGGACTCGGGCGTGATATAAATGATATTGCTCTAAAATATAGTCGCCGTTACAAAGACCTGTTCATGCAGTAGCGTTGTGTGTGCACTACGCTATGGCTTGGGGAGCTACACTAGTACTAGACGCAGAGACGTTTCCCCAGAGGGGAAAACACTAGTACTAGTAGTTTACAGAATCATGAGAATGCAGCTATCGTAAGGGGTGTGAGAGGAAACACATTACAAATACCACATACGTTTATATTCAGCCATTAACCGTTTTAATGCAGAGCCAGCCATAATGAACAATGGCAGTGAAAATCTCCAAGAATTTGACAAATTCACCAAAAAAATGTCAATCGTTAGTCAGGTTGTCGACTTCATGACAGATTAAAGTAAACCGGAAATAAAAAGTTGCCCCACTTATTGTAATGATCCAATCAAAAAATAGGCCATGAATCAGATGGACCAATCACGACGCTGGTTACGAAAACCGTCGACGAATCAAAATGTCGGTCAGATAAATTGCCGACTGAAATAAAATCGGCGAAACTCTGATTACAAAGGAAACCGAGTGAAATTGTACACAGCTGATGTTTAACGCAATGATCGGAGTTGGATATACTTGAAAAATACGACATTAAACACCATCAATAATCTCCGTTTGCTGTTTTGAGTCGTGCCTTCGTCGCTCGATTAGGGGCGCAGGGAATCCTTCGGTTCTGCCGTCTTCCCGTTGCTAGAGCTTCGCGGGTCTTTTCGTCCAGTGCGGTTCGAACTGCCTCAAAAATGGACAAATTTCTGGTCAGTTTTGGAACACATATGCCTGCTGTTCTCAGTGTTCTGTCTGTATCTATTTCAATTAAATTTTAACTGGAATGTTCAGGTTTTTTTTCTGTGCCCATGAATTGAAACAAGGCCACGATGATAAGAATAAAGAGTAAATGACTAAATCAGTAAATGAGGCACTTTAAATTTTGAATTTTGATTTTCTAATTTGGAATTCAAATTAACTTATTATGCGATCTGATAGGACAATATTTATATCATTATGACTATAGTAATGTTTGTGCTTTTCAGTCAAAAACGAATGGCTCCCTGGAGTCTGGCGATGGAGGAGGTATACTCAATGGTTGATATAATTTGCTTGTCTTAACTAAATTTTTCATACAGGGTCAAGCGGCAATAAACGTCTGTCAGTTGAGCGCATCTACCAAAAGAAAACTCAACTTGAGCACATTTTGCTCCGTCCAGACACCTACATTGGCTCAACTGAACCCGTCACGCAGGTAAACACGATGTGGCTTCAGCGTTGATCGTTTAATCGCGTTAATTTTGCAGTTGATGTGGGTATGGGATGCCGCTGATGAATGCATGGTTCAAAGAGAAATCACGTTCGTCCCTGGCCTCTACAAAATCTTTGATGAAATCCTTGGTGAATAATCTGACTAAATCCACTTTCATCTTCATGTTTTCATGCACTTTCAGTCAATGCTGCTGACAACAAAATGAGAGACCCAAAAGGAATGAACACCATTAAGATTGACATTGATTCGTACGTTATTTAGAGTCAAGGAAATTTACTGATTTAATTATATACACAGAGAGAGCAACAAGATAAAAATTTGGAACAATGGAAAAGGAATTCCAGTTGTTGAGCATCAAAAAGAAAAAATGTACGTTCCCACTTTGATTTTCGGTCATTTGCTGACGTCCAGTAATTATGATGATACCGAGAAGAAAGTTGTCGGTGAGCGGGATTGTTGCCTATGTTAGGATCATTTTAATTCTCTTTAATTAGGTGGTCGCAACGGATACGGTGCTAAGTTATGTAACATCTTCAGCAGCAAATTTATTGTTGAGACGTCATCGCATGAGTACAAGAAAGCCTTCAAACAGGTGAATATCTGAATGTATAAAGACTTTTCTTTTAAATTCATATTTTTCCAACCAGAGCTGGTCAGCGAACATGATGAAAGCTGGCGAAGTGAAGATCATCCCATCGAAAGGGGACGATTACACTTGCATTACTTTCCACCCGGATTTGGCCAAATTCAAAATGGAGAAATTGGACGCTGACACCATTGCCCTTTTTACCAGGCGTGCCTACGACATGTGTGGGTCTTCGAAAGGGGTCAAAGTCTTTCTGAATGGGAAACGTCTCCCAGTAAGATGACGGAAGCACTGTTGATAACACGATTAAAATTGAATTGAAACTTCAGATCAAGGGATTCAAGGATTACGTTGACTTGTACATCAAGAACAAAATGGACGACACCAACACTCCGTTGAAACTGGTTCATGAGGTCGTGAATGATCGCTGGGAAGTGGGAATCACCCTCAGCGACAAAGGTTTCCAGCAAGTTTCCTTTGTGAACAGCATTGCAACGACGAAGGTTTGTTCTTGTAAGTTTCTAGATAGTCATACTTCAAATTTAAAAAATTTTTTCAGGGCGGGCGACACGTGGATTACGTAGCAGATCAAGTTGTCAGCAAATTGGTTGAAGTTGTGAAGAAGAAGGAGAAAAATGCTGGCATTAACATCAAACCATTTCAGGTTTGTTTCTCTGACTGTCTTTTGAGTTATTTCATATTATTTCTTGTTTCAGGTTAAGAACCATTTGTGGGTTTTTGTCAATTGCTTGATTGAGAACCCGTCATTTGATTCTCAAACCAAAGAGAATATGACGCTGCAAATGAAGCAGTTTGGCTCCAAATGCTCGTTCACTGACAAATTCATAACTCAGGTGAGATTTCTTCCCCTTTTCTCACTCTTTTTCTCTCTCACACAGGTCAAAAGTCACATGTGGATTTTTGTTAATTGTTTGATTGAAAATCCATCGTTTGATTCTCAAACAAAAGAGAACATGACGACGGTGGTCAAGCAGTTTGGCTCCAAATGTCCACTCAGTGACGCCTTCGTTAATAAGGTTTGACCACTGGTCTTGGTGTCTGTCATCTGTGTGGTCATTTAGAGATCTCATTTTGTGTAGCATGAAAATTTCTTTCAGTTTCCTCTCTTTTATTTATATATTTTTGTTCTGTGTGTAATGTTTGATGTAAGTCAGATGCCATGTGATTCAGGATCTTTATTTTGAGTGATTATCTGGCTTTACCTACATCTTTAGAGGTTAATATTTTGAGAAAAAGTGATGTTGCAACTGTTGCCTTTGCAGGTGAACAAGTGCGGCATTGTTGAATCCATTCAAAGTTGGATGCGATTCAAGCAACAAGCGCAACTCTCAAAGAAAATGTCCGCCACCAAAACAAACAAACTAAAAGGAGTGCCTAAATTGGATGATGCCAATGACGCTGGCACAAAGCATTCTCTCGAGTGTTCTCTGATCCTCACTGAGGGAGATTCAGCCAAGACGTTGGCTGTAGCCGGCTTGGGTGTTGTTGGTCGGGATCGTTTCGGGGTCTTCCCACTCCGGGGTAAAGTACTTAACGTGCGAGAAGCTTCGCACAAACAGGTGCGTGTGTGTTAACTGTGAGTCATAATGTGAAATTTGAAATATTTTGCTTCAGATCATGGAAAACGCAGAAATCAATAACGTGATTAAAATCATGGGTTTGCGTTACAATGAAAAATACCCGACCCCCGAGTCACTGAAGACTTTACGCTACGGTAAAATCATCATCATGACTGATCAGGATCAGGACGGATCTCACATCAAGGGTATTATTATCTAGGTCACTGTTATTTGGTCGTTGACATATTTCTACAGGATTGCTGGTGAACTTTATTCACCACAATTGGCCAAATTTACTCAAACACAAGTTCCTTGAGGAGTTCATCACTCCGATCATCAAGGTAGGTTGCTGTTGTTGGTTTTTTAATTACTAAATCAATTTGTTAATACAGGTGACCAAGAGAAATGACGAGAAGTCGTTTTACAGTCTACCAGAGTTTGAAGAATGGAAGTCACAGACAGACAACTGGCATACGTGGAAAGTAAAATACTACAAAGGTTTTTGTCTCAGGTTAAAAAGTACTTGCATGAGTTAGACTTTCTATTCTCATAGGTCTGGGAACCTCCACATCCAAAGAGGCGAAGGAATACTTCTCTGACATGAGGCGACATCTCATTCCGTTCAAGTACAGTGGTCCCGATGACGACGCCAGCATTGAATTGGTAAGTGGTCATTCTCCTCCTGTGTTGCTGACCTATCGTTTGTGTTCACAGGCGTTCAGCAGGAAAAGGATTGATGACCGAAAGGAGTGGCTGACCAACTGGATGGAAGAGAGGAAGCGGAGGTCTGAACTGGGCCTCCCGGAACTCTTCCTCTACGGAAAGAACACGCGCAGCATCACTTACAACGAGTTTGTCAACAGAGAGCTCATTTTGTTTTCAAATGCTGACAATGAGCGGTCAATCCCTTCCTTAGTGGACGGTCAGTTATCATTAGTTTGTAGTAGTGGCGTGAAATTATAATTTTTTTTTTTTTTTTTCTTTTTTCTTCAGGACTGAAGCCAGGACAGCGTAAAGTTATGTTCACCTGCTTCAAGCGGAATCTGGTTAAGGAAATCAAAGTGGCGCAATTCGCGGGTTCAGTGGCTGAGTTGTCGTCGTATCACCACGGAGAACAGTCCCTGATGAGCACCATCATCACTCTTGCTCAGAACTATGTCGGCAGCAATAACATCAACCTCTTGCAGCCCAACGGACAGTTTGGCACGCGTCTCCATGGAGGGAAAGATGCCGCCTCCCCCAGATACATCTTCACTCAGCTCAGGTAAGCCCCTCTCCCCTCCCCTGCCCCCTCTCACCTCAACCCCTTCCAGTCCCCTCACTCGGCTCATGTTCCATGTCAATGATGACCCACTGCTGAAGTTCCTCTACGATGATAACTTGAGAATTGAGCCCGAGTGGTACGTCCCGATTCTGCCCACTGTTCTGGTCAATGGCTCCGAAGGAATTGGAACCGGTTGGAGTACAAAGATCCCCAATTATGATGCTCGTGAGATCTGTGCCAACATTGAGCGCATGCTGGATGGTCTCGATCCCCTTCCTATGGTAATTAACGCGATGACTTCAAAATACTTTGTTAACTCACGATTATCATCAGCTGCCTTCGTATAAGAACTTCCGCGGAACCATTGAGCAGCTGGAGGACCAGAAGTACGTGGTCCACGGCGAGGTTGCTATTCTCGACAACCAGACTATCGAGATCACAGAACTGCCGATCCGAACATGGACTCAGGCCTACAAGGAATCTGTGTTGGAGCCCATGCTGCTTGGGACGGATAAAGTCCCTCCGCAAATCACGTGCGTACAATTAAACACGCGTGCCACATGCTGACAGTCTCCTCTTCTTCCTTCTAGGGACTACAAGGAATATCACACAGATGCCACTGTGCGTTTTGTGGTGAAGATGACTCCAGAGAAACTAGCTGCCGCTGAAGAAAAAGGCCTGCACAAGTTATTCAAACTGCAGACCACTATTGCTACATCCAGTATGGTGAGTGTCTTCATCTTAATGAGGACGCATATTTAACGATGTTGGTTGCAGGTTTTGTTTGACTCCAACGGATGTATCAAGAGGTATGAGAATGTTCAGGACATTCTCAAGGAATTCTTTGACTTGCGCAAGGAGTTTTACGGCAAGAGGAAGGACTATCTGGAGGGCATGCTGGGCGCAGAGTCCCTCAAACTGGATAACATTGCTCGTTTCATTTGCGAGAAGATTGACGGCGTCATCGTGATTGGTGAGTGGCGTTATTCTCAGTTGATTTCCCACTTCATTTTATTTTTATTCCAGAGAATAAACCGAAGAAAGAGATCATTCAGATGCTTGTTAGGCGTGGTTTTGAATCTGATCCAGTGAAAGCGTGGAAGGAATCTCAGAAGGATCTCGTGAGTGCCGTTACCAAAATCTTCCGTTTCTTTAATATACTTCTGCCAGGCTGTTGATGAGGTCGCCACAACAGAGGATGAGGAGTCGCAGAATGCCAGGACCGACACCTCAGGCCCTGACTTCAACTATCTGCTCAACATGCCGCTTTGGAACCTGACCAAAGAGAAAAAAGACGAACTCGTCAAGACTGTAACGTGGTTTTCTGGGAATTTGGTCAGGGGTTTCATTGTTTCATACACAGAGAGATGCGAAGGCTGAAGAGCTCTTCCAGCTGAGGAAGAAGAGTCCGGTGGATCTGTGGAGAGATGACCTGAAGGTCTTCTTGGATGAACTTGAGGTGATATTAGTGAGGAAAGACTCACTTTTTTTAAATGTTAATTTTCCCTTAGAAATTTGAGAAGAAAGAGAAGGAAGAGGAGGCACTTGGACTCCACAAGGCGTCTAAGCCCAAAGGTGTGGCTGCCACCTTTGGAAGGGCCAAAAAAGCGCTGAAAATCGAGACAATCCCGTCGCCCCGTGGACAAAGGGTCATGCCGCGGATTGACCCCAGTATGATCTCAAAAGCAGAGGCCGCTGCCACCCGGAAGAAGAAAGCTCAGGTTTAGTGTTAACCAGGGTTTTTGTTTGTTAATTAAAACTTTGATCTCTCAGGTGAAGAAGGAAACAGCAGCGCTTAATTTTGATGATGACGCAGGAGATGACAGCGATGAACCCAAGTCATTAGCTGAGCGTCTTGGCACAAAATCGCCCATGGCTGGTATATTAGTTGAGTGCTCGCTTCACTTCAATTTCCAATTCTGTTCTTGAATCAGAGGGTAAAACAAAGAAGGAGGCCAAAGTGACCAAGCCTAGGGTCAAGAAGGACAAGACCCCAACCAGCGCCAACTCAAGGAAGAAAGGGAAAAGTCCCAGGAAGAAGAATCCTTGGTCGGATTCCGAGGAAGAAGAGGGCTTCAGTGACGCCTCTGACCTCTCGGACAAAATGGACATGAGTTTTGATGAAATTGTTCCAGCTCGTTCGCGTGGCCCAAGGAGAGTGGCCGGTATGACTGCTGTGTTTGTTTGAACTCTGTTACTAACAGGATTCTTGATTTTACTCGCAGCTGCCAAGAAAGCGAAATACTTGGATAGCGATGATGAGGATGAAGAGAAGTTCTCATCTGACAATGATGACAATATGAAAACTAATAAAGGAGCTGGTATTTCTGATGACAGTGACTTTGAAGCCCCTGCTGTTGAAAACATGAGTCATGAACAGCGTGACAAGTAAGAGGATGGATGAAATTTTCTTTCTACTTCTATATCTTTATAGCGAGGTATTCGGGAAGACATCTGAAGCAGCTACAGTTCTCTCAAGTGATGAAGACGATGATATTCCCATCACTAAAGCCGCTCCAAAGATGGCCCCAGCTGCCAAGAAACCAGCTGCAGCTGCTACAGTTCTCTCAAGTGATGAAGACGATGATATTCCCATCACTAAAGCCGCTCCAAAGAAGGCCCCAGCGGCCAAAGCTAAGAAAGGTGAGTGCTTAGTACGTACAATGTGTGTATGTGTGTTGTGTGGCGTTTGTTAGCATTGGGGGCCAAGCAGCAGACGCTTATGACGGCGTTCAGCAAAGTCTCTGATATAACGAAAAAGAAGGAGGCCAAAGCAGTTGTACTTGATTCTGAGTCTGACTGTGAAATTACTAGTAATGGAGGTGAGGTGTTGGTTCAGATGTTTCTGTGATGTTCTCGCGTATCTTATTTTTATCGATTGCTCTGGCGGTAGGAGAGCAAATTTTGATCAATTTGTATAAACTCATGCCAGCGACAAGCTATGTATAATTTCCAGCAGAAAACACAATACTAGCTTGTCCCTAACTGTAACAGAGTAAGCCTAATGCTGAACATGTGTCAGCATGAACTTGATTGTCATACATTCAACTAAATAGTGCCCTGGCCTTGTGGGGTCTCTATGATCAGTTTTCATTGTCTGAGGCTAATACGGTAGCTGCAGTCGTAAGATATCTTAAGAGCGGCAAATTTCTGATTATTCACATTAGGAAGTTAGGCCTAACTTCCTAATGTGTTCCTGCTCATCAGGCAACTTTTAGATTCTCTGCACTGTATCTGGGAAATCAAACTTGAGAAATTGAATTATTTATCCGGTCTTTTTTTATTTTTTTTTAGCCCCAGCTAAAGCAGCCGCCCCCGCGAAGAAGAAACCGGCTCCAAAACGCAAAAAAGCAGCATTTGACTCTGAATCTGAAGATGAAAAACCCAAGAAAGGGCGTGTCTCAAAGAAACCTGCCTTTGTGGATTCTGAGGATTCAGATGAAGACTTCTGCTCAGCTCCTAAACGATCTGCCCCTGCAAAGGTAATCAGATGATTTAATTAATCATGAACATTAAAAGATTACGTAACCTTTTGCAGAAGAAGGTCGTTGAGTCCGATGAGGATTTTGGTCTGGATGATTCTGTGGTGCTGCCCTCTCGTGGTGCCCGGGCAGGTCGTGCAAGGGTCACAAAGAAGTACAATTTCGGTGATTCTGACGATGATTCCGACTACTGAATGGTTCCAGTAGTTATGCAGGCAGCTCTAAGTGTGTATAGAGTGTGTACGGTGAAGAACTGCATTTAAATTTTGTCTGATGGTTTTAAATGTTTTATTCGTATGTTGTGTTACGGTGAAAATGTGACAGAATAAAGTTCTTTGTAGGTATTTTTGTTTCATTCTTGAAGGGATTAGCACTGGGTATCTGGGGATTTTCTCTGGACGTGAATTGATCTAAGCCCCCAAGGGCAAGGGCCTTGGTCACTTTCCTCTTCTAACTCAATGTGCGTGGAAGAGTCTTCTTGTGTCACACTTGGCACAGGCATTTTGGAGCCTCCAGTCCAAGAATGGCCGTGTATAATTATGCACATAATGGTTGTTGCCTATCTGGCGTCTGAGTAGCTGGCGTCTTGTGTGAAACATGCACGTACTGTTTTGCCGTACTGCGTTACAACCCGAAAATGAGTTTTCTTCAGAGCCTTCCTCGAACGACGGAACGATACATGTTAGTAGTCCTGACTAATGAAGGACAAACGATATGCCATTTCAATGCATGCTCCCTCCTTTCTTCAATATTTAAGGTCTGCTCGCCCTGTCTTGGGTCTCATGGACAGAGGTGTACATAATGTCGAAGAGCCAGCATAAAGTGATGGCTTGAAGCCATCCACATTTACTCGATCGTCAGCGAAGGCACATGTCCGTACCGTAATTGAAGTTGTCATGTTAGGAATACTTCCTCCCATAAGGACACATTCAACAACGATACTTCGTACATATACATGTTCATGGCCTACCTCCGCTTAAGATTCGTCTTCAAAGGTCCCTGACATGTGGCTCAAAGAACCATCCGATGCATTATGCATGCATTGTCCCACAAAAAACGTTACCAGAGAAATCTCATGGAAGGTGATCCAACACCTTTAGGCTAAATAATAATGATACAATTTTATTTACAAAGCGCTATAAATATAATTTAGTCTAAATAATGTTTAGTTGCGATCAGAGATGGGCGCTATTGCGCGAAAGGCAATTAAAGGCAATTAACTGGTTAAAAATGGACTTGAGTCGT